>OZ030009.1:45900009-46010009 GCA_964023405.1 Apodemus agrarius
GGGCAGACTCCTCAGGGCCCAGGCTGGTTTGCAGCCCTGCCTAAGGACGGGGCTCCGTGTGGCATTTCTGTCACCACAGGAGATATTCCTGGTAAGACAGGGCGGCAGTCATCAAAGTCCAAGTGCTAACTGTCTCATGACTTCCTGTCATATATGTCATATACAGGAAGTCCTATCATGACTTCCTGTATACATGCCCAGTGTATGTGACCAGGGCATCACCAGGCACGGCGGTGGGCTGAGCCGCTCCTCCCACAGGCGCCATGGTCGGCAGCAGGGGTTTGCCACTCCTGCTGCTGGTGCCCCAGCTCCTCCTGGGCCCTGTGCTGCCTGTGAGGGAACCTGTGTTTGGCCGAAGTGACACCCACACCCTGAGCCCTGAGGAGAATGAATTTGTGGAGGAAGAGGAGCAGCCAGTGCTAGTTCTGAGCTCCGAGGAGCCAGAGCCTGGCCCAGTCACCATTGACTGTCCCCGAGATTGTGCCTGCTCCCAGGAAGGTGTTGTGGACTGTGGTGGCATTGACCTGCGTGAGTTTCCAGGCGACCTGCCCGAGCACACCAACCATCTGTCCTTGCAGGTGAGACCAATGCTACATCAGCAGTTATCCCCAGCCATACATGGTTGTATAGCACGCTTCTTACTCAGAACCTCCAATTTTTGTGATTCCTCACTAGCCCCAGATTCAGGGGAGATCAGACTCATGGAGTCCTGGTCCCACTCTTGGGGTACCTGTGATGTCCTGGTTACAGAATCCTGAGATATAGCCTGCTGGTTTGTGGAGGAGTCTGGGCTGCCATAAAATTTTTTGAGTAAAAATGTCTCACCCTGGGCACATAGTTGCCCAGCCCTGTATAGAGAGGGTGCTGCTAACACCAGTGCAGGACTAGGAAAGTCAGGTCAAGGGGATTCAACTCCTGGAGGCAGTGGGCTCAGAGCAGAACGTGAGAGTTCGCGCCTGTGCTGAGGCCCACGGGATGGATGGATGGGTGGGTGGATGGATGGATGGGTAGATGGGTGGATGGGTGGATGGGTGGATGGGTGGATGGATGGGTGGATGGATGGATGGATGGATGGATGGATGGATGGATGAGTGGATGGGTGGATGGATGGATGGGTGGATGGGTGGATGGGTGGATGGGTAGATGGGTAGATGGGTGAATGGATGGATGGGTGGATGGGTAGATGGGTGGATGGATGGGTGGATGGATGGATGGATGGGTGGATGGATGGGTGGATGGGTGGATGGATGGGTGGGTGGATGGGTGGATGGGTGGATGGATGGGTGGATGGGTGGATGGGTGGATGGATGGGTGGATGGGTGGATGGGTGGATGGATGGGTGGATGGGTGGATGGATGGAAGGGTGGATGGGTGGATGGATGGGTTGATGGGTGGATGGGTGGATGGATGGAAGGGTGGATGGATGGGTGGGTGGATGGGTGGATGGGTGGGTAGATGGATGGATGGGTGGATGGGTGGATGGATGAGTGGGTAGATGGATGGATGGATGGATGGATCCTGGTATGTCCAGGGCAGCCCTAGGGGAGAGGAGAGGAGGAACTGTTATTCTCTCCAGAAAAGGTGGGAGATCTGCCAGTGGCCACTCAGGGGGTGGGGCTTGGCAGGCTGTGGGCCAATGGGAGGAAAGGACAGATTGAAGGCAGTTCTTATTAGGCTCCTTTACTTACCCAGTCACACCCAGACTCTCATATACCCGCTGTGGGTGCCTCTGCTTCTGTGTGGCGCTGGGTGTGTAGGAAGGGCATGGCCCCACCCTGACTTCAGGTGCTCACAGTTTACGGGTGCAACTGACAAATGAGTAAACAAAGAAGTCCAGTAGAGATAAAAGGGCTTAGCCACGTCTGCCATCCCAACACTCAGGAGGCAGAGGCAGATGGAACTCGAGGCCAGTCTGCTCTACAGAGTGAGTTCCAGGGCAGCCAGGGCTACACAGAGAAACCCTGTCTCGAAAAACAACAACAAGGAAGGAAGGAAAGAAAGAAAGAAAGAAAGAAAGAAAGAAAGAAAGAAGAAAAGAAAGAGAAAGAAAGAGATGGATGGGGGAGGACTTAAGCCATGGGGCTCTGGGGCTCTGGGGCTCTGGGGCTATGGGGTTTAGTTCAGGCTCCTCCTCCAGCTCGGGAGGGTTTTCCAGAGCACTTGGTTAGAAACGTAATCTTCTAAGGGGAGTCCCAAAGAAGGGGATGTGCTTCTGTTTAGGGATCAGCTCGAGTGACTGTCGCTTGGTGCGGGTCTGAACTGTGGGCAGATGCCTGCATGCGGGCTCTTTAAGAATGGGACGCACACATCTCTGTGTCTACTGCTGTGCACTGTCTGCCTCAGGAGAGAATTCCAAGGCAGGTCCCTATGAAAGTGACGCTCCTAGGACCAAGGGTAGGTACAGAAGCCTCGTACCCCTGACCCTACCCCCAGCCTGCTGCTGCCCCATCTCCACACAGAACAACCAGCTGGAGAAGATCTACCCCGAGGAGCTGGCTCGGCTGCAGCGGCTGGAGACCCTGAACCTACAGAACAACCGCCTGACATCCCGAGGTGAGGGGCATGGTGGGAGCTTAGCCGTGCAGGCCCCAGGGGGGAGGGGGCCCAGGCTTGAGTTGGGCTGGTGGGGGGGTGGGGGGGTGGGGGGGCTCTCTGATATGAGCCGGAGTCTGCTCTGACTGAGACCCGGGATACTGAGAGCACAGGCTTCCTGGGAACTTGTCAGAGACTCTGCAATTTGCAAGGGCCCTTAGAATCCAAGAGCAGCATTCTTAAGTTCCTTCCCCCACCCCCACCCACCCCTGAAGACAAATATAGTACATACTATTTTGGAAAACAAAGTAGAAGAAAAAAAAAAACCCTCATAATTCCTCCACATTGAATTAATCAATATTAAGATTTTTGGTATTCTCCCTCTCCCATTTTAAAAGAAAGTAGCTTTATTCGTATGTAACTTACATGCCACAAGTGACTCAGTTCCAGTCTAGTTGCTGTGCTTGGGTGAGTTTATACAATGTCCAACCACCTCTCCTGAGCTGCGGTCACTGTCTTAGACTCTCACCCGCAGTGAGCAGTAGCTTGGAGGCCTGCTTTGTTTCGCTTAGCAACTTGTCCCCCACTTCTCTCCTCCCCCCCCCCTTGCTGCTGCTGGAGCTCTCTCCAGCTATCACATCACTCCACAGCAGGGTGCTCCCCGGAGAGACAGTCCATGGCTTATGTAACTGTTCCCTCTCCAGCATCTGGTGGTCCTGGGGTGGGAACTAGGTGTCAGAGGTCAGCTCAGGGCTGGAGAGGGGCCAGTCTAAGCAACTCTAACAAGCCATCTGTCTGAGGGAATCAGGGGTGAGGCCTCTCCTGCTCGGAGCTGATCCCAGCTTGGCTGCTCCTGCCTCTAGGTGGGGCTGAGGTTGAAAAGGGGCTCCGACCCCCTGCAGTCATCCCTGGGGAGCACTCCTTCCTGGTCAGAGGATTAGACTGGGTCCCTCAGCCCCTCGGCAAGCCCCTTAGCTGCTTGCTTCTATGCTTGAGCCATGAGAAGGAGAATGAAGGCAGGGTGGACCCCGGAACTGATTGGGAAAGGAGGGCGCTGCCTAGCAAGTTGGTGGTTCCCCTGCTCCCCTGTAGCCTCTCCTTCATCCAGGGCTCTGACCTGTCCTTTAAAGGGCTCCCAGAGGAGGCATTTGAGCATCTTACTAGCCTCAATTACCTGTACCTGGCCAACAACAAGGTGAGGGCCATAGATGGTGTGTGGACTTCCCCGGGGTAGGGCTTCCCTGAGGTAGGCTGGCTTTCCTGGGGTGGGCGGGCTTCCCTGGGTGGGTGGGCTTCCCTGAGGTAGGTGGGCTTCCCTGGGTGGGCGGGCTTCCCTGGGTGGGTGGGCTTCCCTGAGGTAGGCGGGCTTTCCTGAGGTAGGCGGGCTTTCCTGGGGTGGGCGAGCTTCCCTGGGGTAGGTGGGCTTCCCTGGGTGGGCGGGCTTCCCTGGGTGGGCAGGCTTTCTAGGAGTCGCCAGGATTCCTTACCCTCCTGACTTCCCTTGAGCTCTTTGGTTGTTTCCCAGTGCCCTTGCCAGCATGGCCTCTGGGTCCCTATTGCCCTGATGTTGAGAAGGGGGCACACACCATCCCCTATAACCTAGAGCATGTCTGATAAGCATGCCAATACCTCCCAGCACACGGGTGGAGGGAGAGCCCAACATGCCACACAGGCACTTGGAAGGCTTCTTAGAGGAGATGACATTTGAGTAAGGCATAAAGGGCAGGCAGATTCCAGCCGGGGCTCCGGGCAAGGCTGCTCAGGTGAGGTGGCCTGTGTTGCTGCTCCCTAGTACTCGGGTGGGAGATCATTTGAGTCCAGGAATTTGATACAAACCTGGACACAAGGAGACACTGTCTCAAAATGTATACAAGTAAATGATAAACGGAAATTATGGTGGGTGTGGAGCGTGCCTTCCCTCCGTGAGTAGTCAGACACCTCTCAATTCTCACTGTCCTCTACTCCTTTCCCGGGAGCCCAGGAGGCAGAGGAGTGGGGGCAGGTGCAAAAGGCTTTGATTGACAAGCTAAGGGCTGTGGGAGCTGGACGCGTTTTGTTTCATCAAAAGATGGAACAAGTTTCTACATTGGAAGAGTGGCTTTGCTGTCAGGGAAGAAGGGAGGGGAGGGGAGCGGATGAGCCGGAGGCAGGCCCCCCGAGCTGGGGAGGGCAGCGGACGAGCGCGGTGCCCCTGAGCCGGCTTCTGCACCTCTACTGGTCTTTCTGCTGGCCCTTCCCTTTCCAGCTGACCCTGGCACCCCGGTTCCTGCCGAGCGCCCTGATCAGTGTGGACTTTGCTGCCAATTATCTCACTAAGATCTATGGACTCACCTTTGGCCAAAAGCCAAATCTGAGGTCAGAGGCCAGAGGGATGATCCGGGGCGTGTGGGGATGTACAAATGTGGGGCGAGTATGGAAGGTTTGAGGGAAGCCGAGGCAAAGCAGGAGACACAGGCAAGCCCTGGGGAGGGGCTAGCTGTGGCACGGGCAGTGGGCTGAGTTCAGGGCTGTGGAGAAGGCGCACCCAGGGCCTGTGGGAGCTCAGGAGCCAGACGGCTGAACCCTGAGGGACGAGGAGGCCTCCATCCAGTAAATGAGGACCGAGAGCCTGTGCATGGAGTGGCGGGGTGTGGGTAGAAAAAGTCACTTCCGGCCGGCAGAGGTGCCCTTCTTTGAAGCGGCCAAAGGAGGTGTGACCACTCCTGGGACTTCCACACAGGGCTTCAGATGCAGGCGCTGGGCTTGGACCAGCAAGTCCTGTTTCTGCTGTTCCTTTATGTGGTGACTCCTGGCAGGGTGTTGAGCCTTCCGTCCCTGTTCCTGACCACGCAGGGGTTCTGAAGTTCTTTAACTCCGTGTCCCTGGGTTAAGAGGGTGGGAAAGTGCCCCAGGCCCTGCCTCAGCTTGCGTAGGAGCTTGAAGGCACGCGACCAAGCCATC
Source organism: Apodemus agrarius (assembly GCA_964023405.1). Classification (NCBI taxonomy): domain Eukaryota; kingdom Metazoa; phylum Chordata; class Mammalia; order Rodentia; family Muridae; genus Apodemus; species Apodemus agrarius. The sequence continues at coordinate 45,905,482 of OZ030009.1, forward strand.
TCCTGGCCAGGGAGCCCTGGTGGGGTGAGGCTCGCACCTCTGTCCCACAGGTCTGTGTACCTGCACAACAACAAGCTAGCAGATGCCGGGCTGCCGGACAACATGTTCAACGGCTCCGGCAACGTCGAGATCCTCATCTTGTCCAGCAACTTCCTGCGCCACGTGCCCAAGCACCTGCCGCCCGCCCTGTACAAGCTGCACCTCAAGGTGGGGAGCTGAGAGGGGAGCTGGGGTAGAGGCAGACCCACGTCCCCGGCGCCAGCGCCGACACAGAGCTGCAGAGGGGGAAGCATGGCCCAGTTAGGCATGGGGATGCTGAGGGAATCCGAGAGTTCTGCCAGGTATTAGCTGCCTAGGGGAGCAGGCAGGAGTCTGGGCACCTGGCCTTCGGTGTGGGTTTGAGGGGGGCTATCAGAGCACCCAGATGCTCAGGTCCGACGCCCCTCCTGGTCACCCCCAGGCTCCTCTGCATATCTCATCCCGAGGCCTGGCTCTTACCTCTGCCTCCCCCCCCCCCCCGCCCCATCCCTCCCTTCCCTTCTAGAACAATAAGCTAGAGAAGATCCCCCCTGGAGCCTTCAGTGAGCTGAGCAACCTGCGGGAGCTGTATCTGCAAAACAACTACCTGACTGACGAGGGCCTGGACAACGAGACCTTCTGGTGGGTCCCCGTGTCACCGCGTCCTCCGTCCGCATCACCACCTGGCAGTGGGCAACACCTGGCGGTCTTCGCTTGTCTCAGCTGAGCACGGTCACGTGTCCACTTTTCCTTGGTTGCTTTCTCTGCAGAATCTTCGGGGCTTATGTCTGTTGCCATTTCTGTCTCCGGGAACAAGTCGTGTGTATAGACTAGAGCTGCTGAGACCGCACATGGCTGTGGCCTCCTGCCTAGCATCTCAGTTTCCTCTTTCCTCCAGGAAGCTCTCCAGCCTGGAGTACCTGGACTTGTCCAGCAACAACCTGTCGAGGGTCCCAGCGGGTCTTCCCCGCAGCCTGGTCCTGCTGCACCTGGAGAAGAATGTCATCCAGAGCGTAGATGCTGACGTGCTGACCCCCATTCGCAGCCTGGAGTACCTGCTGCTGCACAGCAACCAGCTGCAGGCCAAGGGCATCCACCCGCTGGCCTTCCAGGGCCTCAAGAAACTCCACACGGTGCATCTGTATAACAACGCACTGGAACGTGTGCCCAGTGGCCTGCCCCGCCGGGTGCGCACCCTCATGATCCTGCACAACCAGATTACAGGCATAGGCCGCGAGGACTTCGCCACCACCTACTTCCTGGAAGAGCTCAACCTCAGTTACAACCGCATCACCAGCCCGCAGATGCACCGGGACGCCTTCCGCAAGCTCCGCCTGCTGCGCTCGCTTGACTTGTCTGGCAACCGCCTGCAGACGCTGCCTCCGGGCCTGCCTAAAAACGTACACGTGCTCAAGGTCAAGCGGAACGAGCTGGCTGCCCTGGCACGCGGGGCACTGGCTGGCATGGCTCAGCTTCGGGAACTCTACCTCACGGGCAACCGGCTGCGAAGCCGGGCCCTGGGACCCCGTGCTTGGGTGGACCTTGCTGGTCTGCAGGTACTACAGGACTGGGCCATGCGGCGGCGGGGGTGGGGTGGGGGTGTGGAGAGTGGGGGCTGGGGGCTGGGGGTTTGGGATGGACTGGGGCGGGTGGAGAGGCACGGGGAGGATGGTGGACCCAGCAGGATGAGCCTACTCAGCTGCTAGGAGTGGCAGTTGTGTGCCAGGAGTCAGGCTCCGGTGGGATAGCCCGACTGAGCTTATTCATTGGATACCTGCTGGGGGGGGGGCGAGGGGAGGGCCTTGGCCACGCAGTCCAATCTGCTTATAGGTTCAGGAGCAAAGGGCGCAGGGAACACAGTGACCTCTGTCTCTATGTGGCCAGGCCAGTGCACCACAGGGTAGAAGGAGGGCCAGAGAGAAGCCACGGGTTACCCTGAGCTTAGCCAGGGGAGGAAGCTGGCTCTGCGGCCTGGCTGAGCTCTCTCCTCATCCAGACTACCCTGCTGAGAGCCACACACCAGAATCCGCCCTCCATGTGGCCCTCCTAGCTGTTCCTCAGGAGGGCAACTTGGCCCCAAGCCTCCCTCCAGCTCCCACTTGTTATATTTGCTGACTCACTAAGGCCGTAGCCACCCGGGAAACTTGGAAGCTGCCCTTGGCATCCTGGTCTCCGTTGCCTGCCTCAGGCAGTCCACCAGCACCTGACCTGACCCAGCTACAGCTCTCCAGCTGGGCTGCTGATGCCCCAAGCCAAGCCACCATTTCTCAGCCGAGCCTCACCGTCCTAGGAGCTCACCGCTCCTGTACTTCCAAAGCGCCTGTTCACGCAGGTTCCTGTCCAGTCTCCTACAGCTCCCTGTGTCCCTGAGGCCCCAGGCCAGCCTCCCCTGCTCCTGCTGCAGCACACAGTGGCCCTTCTATTGGAAGCACAATACCTGCCTTGCTTACAGGAGACACCTATTCGTTTGTTCCTTCGTTCATTCATTCATTCATTCATTCATTCATTCATTCCATAAGTCTTAAAGAGTCCCCACGTTTGTACTAGACACTGTTGTTCCAGAACTGGGACCCTATGAGGAATAGGGAGCACCATGCTTGTTCCGGTCTATCTCCGACTCAGCTTGAGTGTCACCTTGCCTAGGAAGCATTCGTACCCTTCAGCGGGGACAGGCAGCTTAGATACCTCCTGAGCCTCAGCCTGGTGCGCCAGTGAGCGGGGATTCCCCCTCACACGGAGTCTTTTGACTGGCAGCTTGCTCCTTTTGCCTCAAATCCACCCTGTGCTAATGCCCTGGAAAGCATTTCCTGGCTCGAAGCTGGACGAATCTCTCTCCCACTCCCTCCTTACAGCCAAGCCCACGGCTTGTTTTGTCAGGCTCTGGTCCATCTCCACGGCCTGACTGGCTTCCTGAGAGTGGAGATGGTGTCTCGCAGAGTCCATGCTGTAGCACCCATGGGCACCAAGTGCCTCTGGAATGAATGAGGGAGGGACTGACGGAGCAGAGACTGGGGACAGGACGGTGCCAATGGGAAAGAAGCCCTGTGGGCCGGGGAGGTGACAGAATTGGAAGTTTGGGGCTTTACTGCAATCCGGTGCTAGCTTCCCAAGCTGTGTGGGACGTGAGCCTGCTGGATGAGCCTGTCTCCCAGCCTCTGAAGATGGCCAAGGGGCGTACGGATCATGTAGTCCTGTCCCAGGGCAGCACTCGGGTGGGTCTGGAGAAGGTGGGTTGGCATATATAACAAGGGAGGCCACAGAGCCAGTGTGTGCCAGGGCCCCTCCCCCACATCCCTGGCTATCACTCCTGGGCTTCAGGCACAGGGTGACTCAGAGCCTGACCAGCCTAGGGCCTGCTGGTTATGCCAGGGTTTCTACATACCTTGTACCCACTCTCCTGGCCCCTGCACATGTGACCTGCACGCGTGGATCTTGATGTGATTAGTCTGATGGGAGAGACAGGTAGACTGAAGAGGAAAGCCTGTGACACGCGGGCAGCGGGACTATGGCTTCATGTGCAGAGGCAGGAGGGACAGGGCAGGACCCACAGCAATTCGAACAAGCGTGTGGAGTCGGGCACAGCACATCCCCAGCCTCTGACAAATGGAGTCACCTCGCCGAGCTGTTTCCCCACCTGGAAACCGTGGTTGTCAGACCCCTTCCCTCACTAGAGATGGAGATAGCTTGTGGCTTGGTGGGAGTCGTAGGCTGGTCAGTGCTCTGCACAGGTGGGAGTCCTTGACCCGCCCTGCTCACCCCTGCAGCTGCTGGACATCGCGGGGAACCATCTCACAGAGATCCCCGAGGGGCTCCCCGCATCGCTGGAGTACCTGTACCTGCAGAATAACAAGATCAGCGCCATCCCCGCCAACGCCTTTGACTCCACCCCCAACCTCAAGGGGGTCTTTCTCAGGTAGGAAGTCCCCTCGGCCCTGATTGCCCACCCTGACAGCACATGTAACAGTGGAGGCCAGCTGAGACCTGGGGCAACAGCGAGAGGGTGGGTGTGGAGCCTGGCTTCAATGCTGACTGGCCAGGGAGCCCTGAGTACCCTGCAGGACCCCACAAGCTGGTACCACCTCAGTCCCTGCAGGCCTGCAGCAGCTCACAGGTCTGTTAGTGGGCATCAGAGACATGAAAGACAAGCGCAGGGTGTTGTTGACGCTAATGTGGTACAGGAGGAAGCCCAGAGAACAGCTCGCTCGCAACCCCGGGCTGTGAAGACAAGAGTGGTCGGTCAGTCAGGTGGGGCTCAGGTGTCAGACCAAGAACACAGAGGCCTAGGTTGCCACTGGGCTTGGGGGTTAGGACTTCAGAGAACTCAGACCCCACAGACTCTGGCTTCTTCTCAGACCCCACTCCCTCAATCCAACTCGACCCGCCCAAATCAGAGAGAAGACAGAATAGAAGACAGGCCCAGGGTGGTGACACTGGGTGGTGTGACTCGGCCTCCAGTGTTGGGCTGAGTACATCCCTTACCAGTTCAGCCATGGCCTCGCCCGTGTGCCAGTCAGATCTTGAGGTTAGTGGGGGAGGGCAGCAGAGGAGCCCTCATGGCAGCCGCTCTGCACATGAAGTGACTGTGTGCAGAAGGAAATCTTCTTTCCTCTGCCATCCCTTCTTCTAAGCTATCAGTGTCCTAACAGGTGTGTTTGTCACGGGGGGGGGGGGAGGAGGAGGGCGGCGGGGAGGGGGGCACCGTGCTTCTTGGCCCTGCCTTGAAACCTTGCTGTGGGACTTCCCGAATTCCACCCCCCCTTTCCTCTCTGAGCTGGGTAGGTGGCCCAGGCCTCCTGTCACTGACCCGTGGCCCACCACTCAGGTTCAACAAGCTGGCTGTGGGCTCTGTGGTGGAAAGCTCATTCCGGAGGCTGAAACAGCTGCAGGTCTTGGACATTGAAGGCAACTTGGAGTTTGGTAACGTTTCCAAGGACCGAGGCCACAAAGATGAGGAAGAGGAAGAAGAGGAGGAGGAGGATGACGAGGAAGAGGAAACGAGATAGGACAAAGTGACATGGATGTGACCCAGGTGGGTGGTCTGTGCAGGTGCGTGATGGCACCTCTCACCACACCCTGCTGTCCCTACCACACCCTGATGTCCCTGACCCACCTTGGCTTTCTGTGTGTCGACTTCACCCTGTCTCTGTTCTATCCCTTCATTTTGAAAGCCTGTCATTTTGTTTGCATGTAGGATTGCACCATGTGAGGTAGGTGTGTGTGTGTGTGTGTGTGTGTGTGTGCGCGCGAGTGCCCACGGAAGCCAGTTTGTGCTAAGGCATTTATTCTAGCTTAGGGAGTTGAGTATTGGGTTGGGGGATACTCTGGGGTACAGAGACTTCTAAATCTGGGGCTCAGAGGAGAGACCTGGGCTAGAGATCTCCTTACTGTAGGCCTTGGGGGTAGGTACAGACACTGAGGGGGCTCGAAAAACTTGTCTAGGGTAGGGAGGGAGAGGACAGCCATAGGTAGTTAATATGCAGGGAGTTTGCACATGCATGTAACGCAAGCATCTACACATGTGTACATATATACATACTTCATTCCAAGACACAATCACATGAACATATCTGTGTGCAAAAGTGTGCCTATGGATATATGCGTAAAGGCATGTCTGTGTGTAGCCATTCACACAGGCTTACATGTGGCCATACTCATACACACATACTTAATACATTCATGGACTTCTCTAGAAGTGAGGGACTCAAACTGCTTCAGTACTAAGAGCCTGAGGGAGGTGGGCACTGCTGTACGTAACTGAATGTGTCTACGTGGAGTCCTTGTGATATCATAGGGAGCGACTGAGGGAGAGGTGGGGTGGAGAGGGAGACTGGGAAGGCAGGGCGTGCGTTTGCTCTGGGGTGGCAGTAGCCGTGGGGAGGCCATGTGAAACTCTGGGAAAACTGTTTGGTACTCCTTTTGGCACTGGTGGCTCATGGGATATGCTGTGGGGGAGGGTAGTACATTGAGGAGTGTGGGAATGAGGGCTGCCGGAAGGATTGCCGGAGGGAGGTCGGTAGTTGTCCCGTTGTGGAAGGAGGGTGAGGGAGCTGAGTGGCTGCCGTCACAGGTAGGCTACCAGCTTGACGGGGCTGGATCTCAAGTCACATCAGCCTGAGGACCTTGGCTTTCCATCCATGCAGTGGGAGAGGTTAAGCATAGAGTTGGATTCATTTATGGCTGACTTTTTGTTTGGGTTGTGGTGCTAGGCTTGGTAAGGAGGAGGGCCAGATGGAAGTGTTGGTAGCAGAGACACGGGAAGGAAGCTGAAACCTGGGAGATGACAGGAAGTGTCCAGGCAGAGAGCTGTGGTGGGAGGGGCTAAGGTTAGGTAGGACTTCAGGGAGTGTGCTCGGAGCTAGGGGGCCAGGGTGTGGCCATGGCCACGGTTAGGATATTGACCTGAAGTAGAACCTGGAGCAGAGAGGAGCTGGTAGAGGGGGATGTTGATGGGTGGTGGCAGCCGTGTGGACAGATGATAGAGACAGGGTGTCCACTAACGGGAGCGGGACTGGTGACAGGGCTGTGAGCCTGGAGGGGCAGACCTGGCTCCCAGGGCCAGCCGTGGAGGTGGAGTCCCTGTCCTGAGGCAGAGTCCTTAAAAGCTAGGATCAGCAGGAAAGGGCGGTTGTGATCCCGTGAGGACTCCTGGCTCTCATGAAAAGGACTGTGGAGTTCTGGGGTGAGGGAGAGTCTTCCTGTTTTGTGGAATGTTGACTGTAGTTAAGTCAACTGAATGTGCTGCTGGGAGGAGCCCCAGGGAGCTCTGGACCAGGGCTGGGTACCTCCTGCTTCCACACTCCCAGGGGCTCCCCCTCTTCCCACTCACAGCAGCCTGGCTTCCAGAACCCCTTACTTTGATCCACTTCACCCAAGGCTGGCTGTGGCTAGTCCTGACTCTCAAACATGTTCCACAGGATGATGGACTCCCGGACTCCTTTCTGCAGCCCAGGCCTGTGCCCCATGAGCGCCCCCTTCTGACACACCCAACGCTGAGCCCAAGAGGCACCCGAAAGTCACGGGCTGAACACAGTCTCGTGTCCCACCCCTTCCAGCAATGTGTCACGCAGTCAGACACGTGCAGATACCACTGCACCGCCACACCCCCAGCCTGGCCACGTAGATAGCCAGCTGCATATGACCTTCCAAACTGGCTCTCTGCACAATCACACTGATACACACACACACACACACACACACACACACACACCCTGACCTCTGAGTCCACACTGGCCTGGTACACTCGGGCAGCTACCCTCTCCCCTATTCACTTACACAGAGTGACCTATGCTACCAAAAGCTCTTGCTTCCAGCCAGTTCTGGCCATAAACAGTTGGCCATGTGCCCCGTCCTCTGGTCCCTCCCTTGGAGACGCAGGGCTGTCTCCTTACTCTGTGGCTGGGTGCTTTCAACTCTTTGAGACTCAAAAGCTGGCTTTTGTTTCGTGCCTTCCCTATGGGGATTTGAACCTTCTGCCTTCTACCACGGCCCCACCTCCTCCCCAGGTGCTGGGCAGTCCTACTGCTGGGAGCCCCTTTTGTTGTGCCCTGGCAGGCCACAGGCACAAACCTCAAGAAGGTTTGTGGAAGGAAAGAGGCAGCAGTGCGTGGTGGGGGTGGGGGTGGGGTGGGGTGGGGGTGGGGTGGCGACAGCTGCATTGGTCTTCAGTTCTGCAGGGAAGTTCTGGGTACCTTTGGTTTTGTTTAAGGAGAAAAAAATATATGAAGATAAAAATCTCAAAGTTGATTTTTCCTGTTACAGAAAAACTAATATAAAGTATTATCCCTGCCCTTGCAAACATGCTGTGTCCGTGTGTGCTTCCCCCAAGGCGATGGGCTGGCATCTGGTCAGGGTGGGTGAGATCCAGCACGCAGCACCCCTGACCAGAGGAATGAGGGCCAGCACCAGGACTGAGGGGCCCCACAGGAATGGCGCAGACAGGGGACGAGGCAGGAGGGCCTCGTGTGCACATACACTCTCTGGGTGGAAATCTGCCTTTAGTGCTGGGCTGCTGCTCAGGCCTGCACATGCCACATTCTCACCACGCTGAGCCTCCAAGCCGACCACCCATGGCCCCTGGGCTGTTTGGAACCCACCTGGAAAGTCACCTTGCACGGAGGCACTGTTACTGATGTTACCGAGGTAGTTGGTGCTGTCCAAGCAGAGAGGAGACAGGAGGCGGGTCTGAGGGCTCCTACAGAGCTGATTTGGGGACAAGTCTTTTTAGGTATTCCCAGGGACGAGGTGAGGGGCACGCCATTATGCCACCCCATTGAGGGAGAGCTGGGGTTGGGTTGAAAGCCGTAGGGGGGCTGTACCTAGCTGTTATTTGGATCTAAATGACTAGGGATCTCCCTGACCTAGAGGTGTGTGGGTTTCTGTTAAGTTCACCAAAATATAGAATCCTGTCTTTGGCTACCAGGGAAAGACAACCGGATTCCTCAGAGGTCTTAAGGAGAGACTCAGGGGAGGGCCAAATATAAGCCCATGCACGTGAAGAGGAAGTAAGTGGCGGGACATTTGATCTTTCCCAGGTGGCCAGCAATCAACTGATGAAGGATAGCAGCTATGTGGGTCCATGAGAGAACCATAGAGAGTGGGGTGTCTGTGTCCTAGAGCTGAGGCCCTTCCTGGAGTCTTTACACTCATAGGGGGAAGGTAGATGGAGTTTAAAGGTGAAGGTGTGCTCCTGTCTCCTCCTCCCTGGGTCTCACGTGCTCATGGGTCTGGTATACAACCCTTCCAGACCACAGAGTTATACCCCCTACCCAGACCCCCACCCCACAGAACAGATTGTCTGATCTCTACCCTTTATGCTTTTACGGTCAGGCCCTTCTCTGAGGCAAACTGTTAACCAAGGGCAGCTTCAGCTGAGAGTCCTTCCTTTTCTGAGACTCGATTTCAGGGCCAGGGCCCAGACCAAGCTGAGCCCGGTAAGGAAGTCTGTCCACACCGCCCTGGAAAAGGCCCAGCTACGGTCAGACCTATTGAGGTGGCCTGGGGTGGGCTTGTCTCCTGCCTGGCACAGCTCAGATGGGCCTGTCCTCACCGTGGCCACCAGGACAGGCTGATCTGTGCTGTCAGCTTGCATTAGATCAACAAAGAAAGGTTGCTCAGTCTGGGCTCAACCGGAAAGTGTGGTTCTGGCCTTATTACCTCAGTCTCTGGAGAAGCAGGAACAGGAGGATTGCTACTAGTAGAGTCTGCATAATGGGTAGCCAGCCCTGCCTTCCCATACCCTGTCTCAAAGCACAAAGCAAAACACAGAGTCTGTCACACCCACAAGTCTTGAAAAAACAAAGGCTTTTATTTATCACGTTATTGCAAACATGGAAGGGACTAGGGACTCTCACTCCATCTTGCCACACAGAGTTCTGACCCCAAGGTACCGCTGGCCACTTGGCAGGAGCATTGCACGCTGGGTCTTTCTCTTCATGGCCGCCTTGCCCACCCCATCTCATGGGAGGCTGACTGGACTGTACCCACTGGGTCTCCCGCCCTCGTGAGCATCAGCCTCCATAATAGATGAGAGGTCTGGTGGACAGAACTGGGCAGGCTGTCCTGTGTGAAGGCAGCAGGTCTGAGACCTGGGATGGGCCAGCCCTTTACTGAGTTAAAACCACATACTGGGAGGTGGAGTGGGGTTGACCTGGCCTGGACACAGCTGGGGCAGGACACAGGGACACTGTTGTTGTATCTTCATGAGATGGGAACTGTTGTGGCCATGGGGACCCCGGAGAAGGCACAGCCTCTTTCACTGTTCTAGCAGGCTGCCTTGTTTATTAGAAGGGAGTGGCAGAGACTTAAATTAGCATCCTGGCCATGACGCTGCTTCCAGGGAGTGGTTTTAGTTCTCAGGCCCCCCAAACTGTTTCCCCACAAAGTATAGGCAAAGACCCCTGTGAGGTGCCTTTGTGGGTTCATGTAGTAGAAACTGTCACAGCTAGGGCCCAGGTCGCGAGAGCCATAGCTGTCCACCGGCCTCTGCACACGGTTGTCTCGTTTGAGACACTCCTTCTCACCAGTAGCTGACTAGCCTAGCAGGGTGCAATGGGCCCGCTGCTCAGGTGTGTTCTGAGTTCAACTCCTACCCTTAGCCCAAGCCCCAGGGTCCGGCCTGGCTCCACTGCCCTGCACGGTCACACGTTGGTCTCCAGCTCATTGATCTCAATAGTACAGTGGTCCAGGCTGGCAGTGGCTGGCTCCTCGTCCTGCTCTACCTGGACCGGGATGTGGTGGGGGCACATGGGGCCCAGGGTTAGCTCGGAGGCCTCGGCTACGCTCTTCACACAGCCGTTCTGCTGGGCAGCCACCATCTCCTGCAGTGTCACCGGCTGGGTCTCACAGGGTAGCAACTTCTGGAAAGGAAATGAGGCCTCGTTAGCACTAGGAGGGACTGAGGTAGGTGGTGCCGAGAAGACTCCTTCTCGCCGAGCTGGGAGCCGCTGAAAGGCGTGTTCCTATAAACACAGCTGGGTAGTCCTGGCAGGTCCCAGGGCTCCCGAGGCCAGTTTGCAGGCTGCCTTGCCTCCCACCGCCTATTTTGGTAGATGAAGGACTTGCCGTGCGGAGTCCAGTCAGGAAAACAGTAGCGTCCCTGCCTAAACCCCAGCTCGCCTGCAGTGAAGAGGATGCAGACTTCTGCACATACAGGCAATCCTGAATACCAGACAGCTCCCTGCTGCCCCCCCACCCCCACCCCATCCTGGCTGAGGGACTGGCTTTCTCAGAGGGAAGATGTTTTCTCACTGTCTCACTGGCTAGATCTGGGTGCCCTGCAGGTGGGTCGGTCACCCCTGAACAGGTGTTAAAGAAGCTAGTCATCTGCTGGGACAAGGAGCCCAGAGCTCTGGAGGATGAGACCATGGCTTCCCAGTGGGTGGGCTGAGCATCTGGAGCTCTGAAGCCCGCCCGTGGCTCCATCTTCTAGAGCAGTGGTTCTCAGCCTTCCTAATGCTGCAACCTTCTAAATTACAGTCCCCCATGTTGTGGTGACCTCCCCCCCCCATCAGAACGTTTTCATTGCTACTTCATAACTGTGATTTTGCTCCTGTTATAACCGATGGCATAAATAGATGACATAGCAGGATATCTGCTATGTGACCCCTATGAAAGGGTCGTTAGACCTCAAAGGGGTCGCCACTCACAGGTTGAGAACCAACTGTCTTAGAGGCTTCCTGGACAGACACCGCTCTCACCTCAGTGCCCATGTCCTGAGCAAAATCCTTCCGGCAGATGTGGGCCATGATCCCCGCCGCCAGCGCGTCACCCAGCACGTTAATCATGGTTCGGAAGCGATCCCTGGCAAGCCACGGTTGACAGCGAGCTGCAGCAACCTCACGGGGAACTGGACCGCGTGAGGCCACTGCACAGAGGCACAGGCAGGGCCTGCAGGCAGGGGTGCACCTACTCCACCCACAGTGCTCCCGAAGCAACCGAGGAAGCCCCTTCATGACACGCCTTGTGTTTAGAGGGGCCAGACTTGGGGGTCACTCTCTAGAACCTCAAGAAGGCTCCGTCTTCACTTTTCAATTCTGGAACACCAGTGACGCGACTGGTGTAGATTACTGGGGTACCCTCGCATACCATACATAGCAATTCCCCACCCTGCTGCCCTCACCAAAGGGTGGGGCTGGGCGGGGACCCAGACGAAGCACTCACAGTGCCCAGTCTACAGCGATGATGAGGTTGATGTCGTCGGTCGGCAGTCCCACAGAGGTGAGCACGATGACCATGGTGACGAGCCCTGCTTGTGGGATGCCAGCCGCCCCAATGCTGGCTGCAGTGGCCGTGATGCTGCAGAGGGAGAAGAATGTGGCAGAGAGACCCGTCACAGCCCTGGCTCCAAGGAGACCAGGATGCTAGAGCCTGCGGGCCAGCCAGGGGGGTGGGGGCTCTGTTGTAATATCCCATGGGGGGGTTCTCAGAGAAGCAGGTCCCCCATTCCCATCCATGAGAGATCTGGAAATTTGTGCCTCTGTGGAACAGAGACATTTGGAGATTCTGGTGGTCTACCAGTACGGCTCCACCCTAGCCTCACCCTGGGCCTGTCTGTATATGCAGGGACTGGCCTACAGGGGCCTTAGGCTGCGTCCGTTTGCACAGCTTGTGCTCGACGCCAGCCTCACTGGTCCGCAGGCCTGGCCTTTGACTCTGCTCACCCTGATCAGGCTTACCCTAGCCCCAGCACCAGCCCTGCCTGTGGCTGGCATACACCCATGTCCTTCCTGACCCAGGGGCCCTCTAGCATGTGGCTTTAGGACACACCTGATAGTGATGATCTGGCCAAAGTCTAGCTCATAGTTGTTGACCTGGGCAATAAAGATGGCAGCCACGGCCTCGTAGAGCGCGGTGCCGTCCATGTTGATGGTGGCGCCCACGGGCAGCACGAAGCGGGCGACGCGCCGGTCGATGTGGTTGTTCTCCAGCAGGCACTTGAAGGTGATGGGCAGTGTAGCTGAGCTATGGGCAGAGGGGCAGGTGTCTGCCCACCACCCTCCTCCGGGATGGTCTGGGCCTCGGAAGTGAGCCGCCTCAGGAGAGCCAGCTCACCCATGCCCTGACAGAAATGTGTGGCATACACGAGGGTCAGCTTGGGCTGGTAGGAACGACCCTGGGAAGAGTCCCCAGGAAGGCAATGGGGCGGGGAGGCACTTCAGTGGCACAGTGCTACACTGTGTGCCTAAAGTATCTGCAGTGGTGATTCCTAGAGACATGCCAGAGTTCCTGGGCCTTGAATCCAGCCTCCCACGGGGCCTCAGCAAGCCCTGTAGCCTGGACACCTTGGTTTCTGTTGCACATAACTCCCATGCAGTACTCAGAGAAGAGACATACTCGTGCTAAGTCTCTGGGAAGGGGCTTCCGCTGCAGGGGTTGGGGGACCTCTGACAGGGATAAAGGACAGTCCTAGAGACTGAGGCCCAGGCAAGAAAGGTGAGGGCTGTCAGGAACGCCAGACCTTTGGCCCAGAAAGGTGGGCTCCAATCCCCACAATTCCTTCCACAGGGAGCCTGGACACTCGCTCTCAGGAGAATCCTTCCTCATAGGGCACGGTGACATGGGTGACAACTCCATTCCCCCGCCTCCCTCCCTCCCTTCTCCCTTGTTAAGGATTGCAAGTCCTCAGCTGTGCTGGATGGTCCCCAAGGGTGGGCATGGGTTCCACTGGTTCTACTTGCTTTCTCACACCACAGCATTCTCTCAGCCTCTGAAGCAGTCCTTTTTTTTTTTTTTTTTTTTGGTTTTTCGAGACAGGGTTTCTTTGTGTAGTTCAGGCTGTCCTGGAACTCTGTAGACCAGGGTGGCCTCGAACTCAGAAATCCGCCTGCCTCTGCCTCCCAAGTGCTGGGATTAAAGGCGTGCGCCACCACCGCCCGGCTTGAAGCAATCAATCCTGTGCAGGTACAAATGACGCCAGTCCAGGTATGGCGCACTGAGGTCCAGGAAAGCTAAGGGACGGCCTGTCACCACACGGGCGTGCTTAACAGAGCCAGGACTGCAGCCTTGGCTGTCTGGAAGTGCTGCCAAGGTTGAAACAGGTTATCGAGCCTTGACACTCCATCTGGAGTAGACACAGGAGCCCTCTGTTGTCACGGGATCTGCCCTGACAGGAACACTCGAGGCTGTGAAAGCCATACGCCCTCTCTGCCCTGGAGTAAGGACAGGCCTCCGAGAAGACTGAGGAGGCTTTGGGAGCGTGGGCAAAGGGGAGCCTTAGGGATGGCTGAGGCAGGCGGAGCCTGGGGCATTAAGCTCCCGCATGGCCACATCACCACCTCTGGGCTCTGTCTGAGGAGCCACGTCTGCATTTTCAGTGGTTCTGTGGCTGTAGGTGAATGACGGCTAGACAGACGGACAGAGTTCTGTTCCGCCTACCCCCACCCTCTCAGCTCTTCATCTGGGGCTACCTGGAGGAGGTGGCCAGCGCAATGAGAAGGGCCTGGAGGACGCCGCGGATGAAGACGATTGGGTTCTTCCTGGTGATGAGGAAGTAGAGCAGGGGCAGGATGAGGAGACCGTGGACCACCAGCCCGCAAACCACGGTCACAGCGTAGAAGCCCAGTTTTTTCCCTACTGCCTTGGGGTCATCCATCTCCAGGATCTTGCCAGCGATCAGGAAGACAATGCCAAAGGGGAAGTACCTGGGGTGGCAGAGGGGCCTCAGGTTCAGTTCAGGTCCCCTCCCACCCGGCACCGTTTCACTGTTTCACTGCGTGATCTCATCTCAAGCCCCTCATGGTTCATGAGGACTGGGTGAGACTGAGTGCCCAGCTGAGAGCCAGGTCCCTCGGTTGCCCCAGGTCTAGACAGCTGCCATGTCCTCAAAGAAACCCCATTTTAGCTCAGCAAGGCCACACCCCCAAGTCCTCTGCACCCTCCTATCAGGCACCTAAGGTCTGAACTCTGAACCAGGAGCGGTTACGGATTCTCACTTCTGCTGTGTGCTTTCTTCAAGAGCCAAACTAAGCAGGCTCCTCAACATGGGGAAACTGAGGCCAAGACAGCAGAAGGTGTGGTTGGACTAGGCTGGGAACCCCACACAGTCAGCTAGCCCTGGTGGCCCAGGTCCAGGCTGAGACTCCTGTGCAGTTTGTTGAGCTACTACTAAGAACACACTGAGGATGGGTCAGGGGTGTGTCCAGGACAGGAGTCGGGGAAGGAAGACTCTCCCCTGGGGGAGACTTACCACCCTGCCACTGCCACGATCTTCATGACAGACTCGTTAAGGCACTGACAGAAGCTGACCAGGGGAGTCCCGCTGTCACCCATGCGGCCCAGCATGATGCCTGCGGGGTCACACAGAGAGATTCACAGGGGTACCAGGCCACCGCACAGACACACTGATGGCAGAGCAGAGACAGGTGGGTGCATGTGCTCTTGCTGACACCCCCCAAAGCCCCAAGACTGGTCTCTAGTCATCTTCCACACAGCAATGAACATTTATCCCCTAGAGATAAAATGCTCCTGAACACGCTCGTGTCCAGTCTGCTTTGACAAAAGTCATTTCCTGGCTTCAGCTGCACCTGCCTGACTCCACTAAACCACCCTGCTCTGCCCCTCCTCGCCGGGCCCTGGCTTCACGGGCCTTAGGATTCTAGCCAGCAGCTTCTCAGGCACCTCAGTGCTTTTCCTCAGTCTGTCTGGACATCTGGATGTCAGTTCGCTTGGCAAGAATGCACGGGGAGACTGTTCCTTGGCATCAGCCCCGTGACGGAGAGTACCTCCACGCCGTTCCGTTCTTGGCAGGGTGCCTGTGTGAGTGCTGTCATTCGGGGAATCCACACTCTTGAGACTCTCCTCCAAGCTCTGCCTACTACCCGGCAGCTCCGTGGCTAGCTCAGCAAAGGAGAGATTTGGCCTGGGGGACTCCAGGGAAGGGCTCTGTCACCGTAATCCACACAAGTCACCTTGTGGTATTGGAGTGAAGAAGGCCTACCTGTGTAAGCAGGAGGGGCCCAGCCTCAGGATGACGCTGGGCCACGCCTGCCCATGTGGGCCATGACATCCTGGCAAATAGGAAGCCAGCTCAGGCCCTCTAGCTCCGCCTGTCCGCTCGCTATCCCCGCCCCTCCTCACCTTCACTTGGATGTCTCCAGGATGAGACTCTGGCTAATTCAGATCTAGCGTACATAGGACACAGGTGTGACAAGGAGGCACCCTATAGACAAGGGGACCTGAGCACCAGACATGTCCCTAGACCAGGAACAAGACCTAGGGATGAAGTATGGAAGAGCCTCCTTTAGAGCCACTGGGCATAATGCCATGGATAGGCGCAGATGAGGCACTCTCCTGTGCACACAGGAGTGGGCACGCCAAGCACAAATGACTGATACACGGCCGGTCACACTGCCCAGTGAGCATGCGCAAATGCACAGCAGAACACAGTCGCACTGCCCAGTGAGCATGCGCAAATGCACAGCGGAGCACAGTCGCACTGCCCAGTGAGCACTGAGCATCTCGGACACTTTTTCACTGGTACCAGGTAAGCCTTTATTTGTCGCATCCCTCGGGCTGTGGACGGAGGGGAAGAAAGCCGGTTGCCAGGTGCACGTCCAGCGACCATGTCACATCCAGTCTTAGCCTCTGTGTGTCTGGTATTTTAGCCAAGCCGATCGGAGCTTTGCTATCCATACTGCCTACATACCCAGTCATCGTCCAAGCATCTGACAGGTTTCTCTGAGCCCTGTCTTTGCTAGACCATGGAGGGCTCCCGCAAATGGACTGTAAGCCATTTGGACTGGAAGTTAGCCACCTAACGGAGATTCAGAGCAACTCCACATAAACAGAGACTAATGCAACAGGGTCAGATGTTCACTGCGGAACATCTTGAGCAGAGAAGCTGTGACCTGGGTCCCCCGACTGAGTCTGGGGACAAGAAGACCTTGATGAGAATGGTTCGCTTACGGGGAGGCCCCCCGAAGGATGAGAGTGGTGGGGGGCGGGGGGGGGGGAAGGACACAAACGGTGAGGGAAGGATGGAAGCCTGGCCACAGGACTGCAGGGCTACAGAGCAGCCTGGGCTACAGCCCTGAGTTCTGCAGCTTCTAAAGCCCCATTTGGCTTCTGTCCGAGTGTAGTTTACAGAACAGTACCATCTTCTTGACTCCGAGGACACACCAGAAGGGACAAGACAAAGTGCAGGGAACATCCGGGAAGCTGGTGCTCCAGGGTGGTAGAGATAGCAGAGAGAGAGAGGAAGCAGGCTGGCAGGGTCTGGGGAGGGGGAATGTTGCTGGGGTGAGCTAGAATGTGGCCCAGATGTCTCGTGTACACAAGAGGATGCAGAGCATGCTGTAAGAGAACAAACTGCTTCAGAAAAGCCAGGGCAGCAGGAGCCAGCCACGCCAGGGTTGGTGCTAAAGGCATCTCCAGGCCATCCAGGGCTGGAGCTTCCCCAAGACAGAAGGGGGCCCCGTGTATGGCCGTGGTGCTGGTGGGCAACATTTTCAGCAGAAGGTTGTGGAATCTAAAGCTACAGAGTTTAGGGGTCTCTTTAAGAACAAGAATATGAGTGGAATAAGCTTTACGCTTATAATCCCACTTGGCAGAGAGGCAGGAGGGCCAGGAGGAATTCAAGGCCATCCTCAGTGAGGTTTAAGCCAGCCCAGGCTGCATGAGGCATTGCCTCAAAAAACCAAAACAACGAAAAACTTAAAACACTGCCACCAACAACAAAACAAAAGACCCCAACAAAACAACAAAAAAACCAACCAACCAAAAAAGAGAACAACCAAACAAAAAAACCTGTATTCATTATATACATGTATGAAATTCTCAAAAGTAAAGAAAAAGTTTAAAACAAAACACAAACAAACCCAAGAATATAAAACTACTCCTGTCAACAACAACAGAAAAGCACGTGTCCTTGAAGGTTCACATACAAATGAGGGGCCCCAAGTCATTCCCTTAGTGGCTTATGGCAAATCATTGTGGTTGGAGGGACTTTGGGGACCCATAAAATAGTTGCAAAGGGAGAGCCCTGCTCAGGGAGGCCACCGTGAGCCTCGAGAAATGACACAGAAGCTCTGGAGAGAGGGGGGGCAGCTAGGGAAAGCCTAGAATGTGAGATGAAAGTCTTTCCAAACAGTGACAGCCCTTCCCGGCTGGACAGAGTAGGACGGTAGCCCCAGGGGCAGGAATCCTCAACAGGAGCGGGGCTTGGAGACAGTTAGGAAGAGCAGGAAGGAAGGCCCCGGAATGCTGGGAGGCACTGCTGGGAGCAGGGACAACACATACCCATGGTGGCCGAGAAGATGACAATGCCCAGCACGTTCATGCCGTCACTGGTGCCAGGCTCTGATTTATAGACAATCTCAGGCGGAGGTGTCAGATCCAGGGCAAAGTTCTGCACACGCGAGCCATTGTCTTCCTGGACCCCATAGATGACGATCCGCCGGGGAGAAGCCTCCTCCGAGGCCCCCTTGGGAGACTTGATAACTGGGGTGGTCTTGGTGCGGTACTGTCCGGGAGCATGCAGACCAGGAAGGAGTCAGTACCATGTTATTACAGGAAATAACTTGAGGGCATATTTGTATGCATTTGTATTATGTGGGTGTTGACGGACTATTGAGGGAGAGGCTCAAGGCTGGGGTGTTGCTCACCACAGAGAAGGGGTCCTACGTGTCACCACACACTGCCTCCGGCTCCCTCCAGCTGTCCTTCACTGCCACCTGATTCCCTTGCCCCACCCCAGTCTATCTTCTCTTCTGTCTTTCATCTTTACCCTTTTTCCAGGCCAGTCTCCATACACCTGACAGCCTTGCTGTCCCTTGGACAGATCCAGAACCTTCTCAGAGAAAGCTCCTAGGCCCTGGGTCTGGTTGATGATGTCGGCCACCCAAGGTCTTCCTCTGCCCACCAGGCCACTGTTCCTCAGATTCCAGAAGCGCAAACAAGGGATAGTTGTCCCCTCAGACAGCACAGTGTCAAGATGGTAGGGCTTCTTAGGAGAGGAGGGAAACCTAGTCAGGAAACACATGAACCAAACGTCCCTGGCTTTGTGCCAATCACCTATAAAAGGGGACCACAAATGCATCTCCCTCACTGGACAAAATGGGTGCTTCCCACAGTCCTTGGCATGTGGAAAACCCCACGTGAAGCTTACTGCTACTGCGGAAAACCCCACGTGAAGCTTACTGCTACCAACATCAGCACGTATATATCGAACTGCATCAGTCACATTTCTGCTCAAGGCCTTGGCGAAGAGAGTGCTTAACCAAAAAGCGGGCATTTAATTTGGGTCTCAAAAGATGAGTAGTTTGTCAAAAGGAAACTGTCATAAAATAGACTAACATGCTGTCTCTGTAACCTTCAGTGATTCCCCCCCGCTAGGACTGATGGCCCTGCCTTGCCTAGCTTTCGGGGGCCCTACACCCTGCGGCTGTGTTCACAGATGAGGATCAGGATGTTGAGGCTTGCTTCAGCTTCACAGATGCTTGTTTTGGGGTCTCTTTCCAGACCCACCTGGTTTGCATCCTAGGCACAACACTCAGCTTTGCCCAGATAAAAACACTGGCTGTTTTGCATCCGACAGTGGGCACAGGAGAGATCTGGAAAGTTGACTGTATGGACAAAATGATTGGGAACAACCGGCAGGGACAGAGGGACAGAGGGAGGACAGTGAGGATGGGAGGGCCTGGCCTCACCCTGGACGGTGCAGGACGGAGTGTGATGTCTGGGGAGGGAGCCCACACGTGGGGAGTGTCAGGGGGAAGTAAGCAAGCCTCCTCGTGCCTGAGGATCCTGATCTCACTGTCAGACTTAGGTCCAGAGAGGCCATGCCGGCTGTCTGGCTGTCGTGCGTCCTGCGTTAGCTGAGAGCAGGGTTTGTATTTTCTTTCTTTCCTTTCTTTCTTTCTTTCTTTCTTTCTTTCTTTCTTCCTTCCTTCCTTCCTTCCTTCCTTCCTTCCTTCCTTCCTTCCTTCCTTCCTTCCTTTCTTTTGGTTTTTTGAGACAGGGTTTCTCTGTGTGGTCCTGGCTGTCCTGGAACTCACTCTGCAGACCAGGCTGGCCTCGAACTCAGAAATCCACCTGCCTCTGCCTACCAAGTGCTGGGATTACAGGCGTGCGCCACCACCGCCCGGCGGTTTGTATTTTCTTTTCTTTAAGTTTATTTTATTTTATTTTATTTTTTTTAAAGATTTATTTATTTATTATGTCTAAGTACACCATGGCTGTCTTCAGACACACCAGAAGAGGGCATCAGATCTCATTACAGATGGTTGTGAGCCACCATGTGGTTGCTGGGATTTGAACTCAGGACCTTCAGAAGAGCAGTCAGTGCTCTTAACCGCTGAGCCATCTTACCAGCCCCCAAGTTTATTTTATTTTTTTACGCAGAGTCTCATATTCTCCAGGCTGCCCCCACACCCTGGCTTCTGGAATTACAGACAGAGTATCAACCCCCATTTATGCGGGGCAGGGCATTATGCACGTCAGACAAACACTCTACCAAGAGAGTCACTCTGCAGGGCCTGCTTGACGTACTTTAGTGTTTTCCTAATGGCCAATGAACGTTTTCCCAGTCAGTGTTATTATTATTCTTAGGGAGGGGTTGTTTTCAGAGAGAAAGCAGGTTTAGAAGCCAGCCTGGTCCAAATCCACCCACTCTCTTGTCCCTGACTACTAGTATAATCTAGAGCAATGAACTGCTTCTGAGCCTCGGTTTTCTCACCCAGGGAATGGCCTGTTCTTACCTAAGTGTGGACACTAAGGATGATGGGAAGGTGAGTGTGAACACCAGTGGTCTGAGCCAGGGGCTGGGCCAAGGCTTTCTTCTGCCCCATGAAGTTTCTTTATGAGCAAGGGGAACCTCAACAACGGGAGGTGTTGAAATGTGGATCCCCCCCCCTCGCCCCGCGCCCGCGCCCCTCCTCCTCGAATCCACCTGAGGGGGCCGGGAGCCTGCCAGCCCCTGTCACGACCATGCTCAGAGAGCCCTGCCTTTCTTCCCCTCCTGTCCCTCCCCTCCACAGCCAGGCTCTGCTCACCTGTTTGAACGTGGCTTCTACCAGGTTGGCTGGAAACATGTTCCTGGGAAGAGAATTGAAGCAGAAACTGAACGTCAGTGCCAGGAGAGGAGGCCTTTGGGGGTGGGGTCATCAGGACATGCCTTTGATCGTGGGCAGTGGAACCTTCCATGACCTCCACCCAGGTGCCCCCTTCCACATGTCACTGGTCCCCACTCATACTTAGAATGTCCTAATCAAACACGGTGTCTTTCCAGGCCTGAGCCTTCCCTGCTGTTTCCCCCAGACTGGCATGGCATACCCACTTCCCCGACTGCTTAACTGCCAGGCAGACCAGCTCACTTTCCCTAGCCATGTGTGTCTGATTACTAGGCCTTTCTATGTGTGGGATAACCATAGATGGTTATCTTCCTAAAGATAAACATCTCCCAAAGGCAAGTCTTCATTTTCTCTATCCTTTTGTTTGTTTGGTTTTTAAGACAGGGTCTCACTATATAGACTTGGCTGCCCTATATCTCACTATATAGACCAGGCTGACCTACCTGTCTTTGCCTCCCAAGCACTGGTCTTAAACAGGTGGTGGTGGCACACGCCTTTAATCCCAGCACTCAGAAAGCAGAGGCAGGAAACTCTCTTGAGTTCAAGGCCAGCCTGGTCCAGGATAGCCAGGGCTACATAGAGACACCCCCCCTGTCTCAAAAAAACCAAAAGAAAAAAAGAGGAGGAGGAGGAACAAAGCTGCCACACCCGGCTTCCCCTCCATCCCGGATATCCTCTGTGTGTGTGTGGAATGAACCATTACAGTCATCTCTTCAGAGATTGGCCCCAGGACCCCTCTAAATCCCCCAATTTGAGGATGCTGTGTTAGGAATTAACACGGCATGGACTGTGCATAACCCACACAATGCACACCTGCCTGGCTTTCAGTCATCTGTGAACACTATGTAGTTCCTGGAGCCCGGGAGTGTGACCGGAGAAGCTGCTGTGCTGCACAGATTGAACAATGACAAGAAACCCAGCGCATTTGGTGCACATGCAGTGATTTCCCTAGACGTTCTTTGACCTGCGGTTGGTTGACTCCATGGACATAAACTCACACCAGCGAAGGGCTCTCTGTACATTAGTAGTTATTTTAAGGCTTAAGGTGAAAGGCCTCTTGTTCTGCCAGCGATGAGAATATACTAGACAAGTTTAATTGTTGTCAATGCAATGTACTATATACACAAGCCATCAATATGGCACCCACTGCATGGAGCCCAGGGCAGAGCCTCCAATGACCAAGCATCCCATTTCTGTTGTCGTTTTGGCATCATCGTCAGCACCATCATCATCATCATTTATGTGTATTGTGTGTGCAGGTGAGTGACATGTGTGTGTAGGTCAGCGAACAATGTTTAGAAGTCAGCTCTCCTTTTTCATCTTGATGTGGGTTCTAGGGGTCATACTTGGGCTGACAGGCTTGTATGGCAAGCACCTTTACCTGATGAGCTATCTTGCTAGATAGCTAGCTCATCCATCCATCCATCTGTCCACCCATCTATCTATCTATCTATCTATCTATCTATCTATCTATCTATCTATCATCTATCTATCTGGGCAGGGTCTCACCTGGTAAGGTAGGCTGCCCTCAAACCTACCATCCTCCCAAGTGTCCAGATTACAAACATGTGCTACTGTGCCTGACCCAAGTACTTCATACTTGGGAAAGCTGTTTCACAAGCCAGTGAGGAATTAAAGAGCTCACCCACCAACCGCCCTGAAAATGTGTTCACTCTGTTACTTAACATCCTCCACCAAAACAAGTTCCACTTGACTTCAAGACAGTATTTTTTTCAAGCGATACAGTGGAACTCTAGAGGATAATGGGCTAATATTTTATCATTTCCTGAATAGGAAAGGATTTGCTAAGAACAAGGCAGACAAATCAATGGATTTTTACTCATCGAAAAGAAGAAATTCCTCCGTGCCCTCCCTGGCTTGGATCCCAGAATGCAAGAGAACATCTATAGGGAAGTGGGTGGCATCATCACACAGAGGAATGGTGGACACGCTGCAGGCTTGGTCGTGGAGAGGTAGAAACAGGATCAGGAGTTTATGTCATCCTCGGCCACCTGATGACTTCAAATCCAGCCTGGGCTACTTGCGTCCCTGCCTCAAAAGACCAAAGAGGTGGCCCAGTTCCCACTTCTTAGTTAGAAGGTCCTGAGGTTATATCTGATGCTAACATCTGGGTCACTGGCCAGGGTGAGTGGCATTTTTTTTGCTACCCTCTAAAAACCTAAAATTATACCAAAATGAAGACCTTGTGAGGAAAGCCAGATGCTTCCTAAGGTTACAATGCAAATGACATTATAAAACAGACAGTAGACAAACTGGGGCATCTCAGTGGCCAAAGTTATCACCCTGAATCTACAGAGATTTGTAACAAATCCCGTTTTTTTCCATCTTCACCAGCTGTTTCCTCTCACAAGAATCTCAAATCCCTAGAGGGCAGAGGCAGTGGCTCTCTCCCTGCTCTGTCCCTGGAAGAGAGCCTGGCACATAGTAGGCAGTCTGACAATATTTGCTGCTTAACAAATGTGTCACAAGACAGTAACACTCCAACAGAAAAAGTCAGAGAGATAAACCCAGCAATTCACGTCCCAAAAGGGGATACACAAATGGCTGATACTTTAAAAAGTGTTTGATATGAGGTCAGTGTTTGCTGAGGAGCTGAGGGAGATGGCCGTCCTCAGGAGGCCTCTGCAGGGGCCTCTCCCCGCCCTGCCCTTCAGACCCCTCAAGGAAGGCTGCAGACTGGGGGTGCTAACACCCTCAGATCTGGAGTCTGTTTCCCAGAATGGTGTGAGTAACATTCTTGCTGCTGTCTGCCTGGCTCGACCTCCAGTCACTTGTCCTGGCAAGAATCCACCTTCAAGATTCAGTTCACACATGAGTGAAGCCACGCACGTGGACGTGTGTGTGCCTAATTTCCAAAGCCAACTCCCCAGCGGCTGGGGCCAGAGGCAGCCGGGGCCAGAGGCGGCCGGCTGCTGCAGGGTCCATACTCGTGCTAAGATTCAGGTTCATGGACACATCTGGCCAGAGGAGGGTGAGGAGCAAGGCAGAGGCTGTGGGGGAGTATTCTGTAACACGCTGTCGCTCACCCTTCCCCCAGAGGCTCAGTTCTGTCATGCTGGGTTAGGGGGCGGGGAGAAGCAGCTCTCCAGAGCTGGATAGCAAGCCTTCTTCCTTGATGTCTGCCATCAGATTCCACTGATTGCCAAGCGGTGTGAAAATCTGTCATGAGCCCCAGGAGGTTCAAGGGACTTAGAAGGTGGTTAGCTAATGACCTTAAAGAAAGACTCTTTAGCCCGAGCCGAACTAAAAAACAAAGTGTGAGCATTCCTTCAAGAGCTCCTTTAGCACGAGGCCACTTTATAAGGTGGGCCATGGCGTTGCTACAGTGTGCACTGTCCTTTATGAAAGCCTGTTATGGTAAGAGACCCCCAGGGCCTGGTCCCCAAGGCCCGATTTCCATCCTCTCTTGTCATTAACAGGACAGTCCCAGAGGCATGAGAGGAATCTAACGCCATCCCTGAAGAATGGCTTTAGTCTTTCTTTCATCCAACTTCCTTGGCTCTTCCAGGAATTCAGATGAAACAACCAGAGCCCGAGCAGCCATTTTGGATCATGAGATATACTGCTGACGAGATCCAGGAGCTAGGCAACCGAGCACACAGGCCAAGCCTGAGATCCTGGTGACAAGGAGCGCGCACGTCTGAGGAGAGCCTTCCCTCTCGCTGGAGGCTCGGGGCGGCAGCTCTCAGCTGCAGGACAGACTCATCTTAGTCACCGACAAGCTTGCCGGCACACTCAATTAGCAACTTTGGCTGTGCAATAGTAGTGTACACTTTCAATTCCATTACTAAGGAGACAGAGGCAGGCAGATCTGTGAGTTGAGGCCAGCCTGGTCTACAGAGCAAATTCCAGGACAGCCAGGACTACACAGAAAAATCTTGTCTTGGGAAAGAAGAGGAGAAGAAGGAGGAGGAGGAAGAAGAAGAAGAGGAGGAAGGGGAAGGGGAATACTTTTGATTATTAATTTGAAAATGCGCATTTTCTTTTGGTTCTGAACTTTTCCAGGAAGACTCCTTCTTTATCGCCAGCTACATAAAGCACAGACAGAATGTAGCTGGGAACATGCGCAGTCATACCTGGATTCCCCGGGCTAGCCTCATCCCTGCGATTCCCGGGGTCTAGCCTGGCTCCCTGCTGAGGTTACCCTCCATATCTGCTGTTGGTACTTTCTCACCTAGATGGATCCAAATGTCCCTGTCCTCCACCAAGGCGCAAAGGTGGGGACTGCTCCTCTACAAGCAGAGCTCCCGAGAGACTCATCGGCCTCTGGGATGCTAACAGGGAACTGCAAATGGAGCCAAGTTATTACTCAATCTCTGTGGTGTTCTAATAAGGTGGAAAAAACAGCAGTCAGCTCTGATTAGTGTCCTGCCTGGACTCCCCGCGGCCGTGCCCGGAGCCGAGTCAGGGTTCTGACTTGGAGCCCTGGGAAATGAATGAATGGCTTGGCAGGTCAGCCAGGGACGTGGTCCGTAGTGATCCGGAATCATCTTTGAGACCCGAGATGAGTCTTGGCTTTCCTAGCTGTGAGCCCTCGGGCCTTGTTTCCCTGGATGGCCAGCCTCTTGTCTTTCTGATGGTTCACGCCGTCACTTGTCTCCCCAGGGTCTCCGTCCTGGCCATTCCTGTTCTTGTTCAGTCGCCAGCACTTAGCAGACACCTGCTCTGCTCTGGGCCCCTCGTTTCCTCCCAGAGCCTCAGAGAGCCCAGGTGCTTGCTCCCAGCGCCTTCTCCTCTGGCTTCTGGGCATGGTGGCCGGACCTGATGTGGGGACCTGTATTTGTTCCTCCAGGTCTGGGCACCGCGCTTAAAGGAGAGCTCAGTGGAGTGTGCACATCCACACAGCCTCCCGGGCATCCTGTGCCTCGAGCCACACCCTATTATCCTCACCGCTCCAGCTCGCCCTTCCCGACTCCGCCTGTTTCTGCTTTCTTTTTCTGTTTTGTTTGTTTTCTGGTAGAAGGGATTAAACCTGGAGACTCATGGCACTAGTCCTGTGTCCGAGCACTGAGCTCCACCCAGACCCAGCACTCTATGTGTAAGGCCCGAGAGCCACCCCAGACTGGCTCGCACACTCTCTGAGGTTGAGTTCTGCCAAGCTTCCCCATTCTCCACCTCCAGGAGGAGTTTCTGTTCATGCCAGCTCCCCCCCCCCCCCCAGTCTCTCCTGTTGTGAGGCTGGCTTGTGCAACTACGGAGCCTGAAGGGACCTTGGAAAGGAGAGCCACCTTCCCAAGGTCACAGTGGCTTCTGACCGTCAGAAAAAGAGAGGTAAGACTTCATGTCTCTCCCGTGGTGATTTGTCACACGGGAAGCATGTGGCCCTCCCTGAAACCCTCCCACATAGATGTGGTGTCAATGATACCAACCTCCCCAGCTTTGCGGAGCACCAAAGCAGAAGAATTGATGTCATCATGTGAAAAGCCACCAAGAGCAGACCATGGATGGAACATTTGACTCTGATACACGTATGGGCTCTGAGCCTGGTAACCCTAAGCAGAGGAAGGCAAGGCAGGAGGGCGGGGCTCCCCCTGCGTCAGCCGCGGGAGGGCGGGACTCTTCCTATGCTGTGAAAAAGCTGTTTTGAATCACAGGGTCTGAGAAATGATGGATCACAGGAGCATAATCCTAGAAATAACAGCTCTTAGAAGGAGGCCTCCCAACATTCCTCTTGTCTTGGCCTCCAGTACCCATTTTCCTCCTGCCCCTCTCAGCCCCACCACGCAGCCTGCCGAGTTGCCAGGGACCAAGTCCTCCGGGCCCCTGCTCCAGGCTTGGCACACGCGGCTCCGGAATAGTAGCGGCTCCTCCAGAGACTTAGCTCCCAACAACACTGTCAGTGCACAACCATGTGTGCAAAGTACCCACTCGGAGCTGGATGCTTCTCTAGGCTCCAGACAGGACAGGCTTGGGAGGACCTGCTACCACCAGGGGTGGGGAAAGTAATGAAAAAATAAAGAAATCGGCGGGTGTAGTAATGTCAGGTAATGAGAGGGGCTGGCAGAAAAACCCATTCCCACAAACACAGAAGGACACCACAGCAGGAAGCTGGCCCTGAGCAGAGACATGGGCGCTGTGAAGAGTAGGCACGCTCATACCAGGAAAGGCCGTGCAAGGAGGCAGGGGCAGGGTGAAGCCAGGAACGCACAGGACATGGTAAGGACGGCTGAGCTGGGGTGGCTAGGGTCAGGGGAAGAGCAGAGCTCAGCGGCTTCACGTGAGGCTGCGTTCGACAGAGGGGACAACTTTTAGAGCAAGCCATGGAGACCACGAGGATGCCACCGAAGGGATGGCACACCGAGCTGCTGTGTTGACAGTAGCACATCAGACTGGGGAGGGAGACGGCCGGGGAGCCCAGTGCTCACCGATGGAGGTGGCGGTGAGGATGAGCGTCCACTGGGTGGCCATGGTCTGGTTTTGAGTTCAGAAGAGTGGGACGCAGCGTGTGGGAGACAGATGGGGCTGAGGCCTTTTCCTCAGACATGTTAGCTTGGAGGTATCAGACGGTGTATGTCGGGGCCAGGAGTTCACACTAGAGGTTTCCAGGTTGAACCGGAAAATTGGACAGCCCTGGTGTCTAGGGACATTCAAAGCCGTGGTATAGGATGTCATGTCACCTGACAGGCAAACGCCTCATGCTTCAGTTATTTTGTCCACTTTTGTGGTAAGAAAATGCTGAGACCACAGAGACCAGCTCCTTCTCACACGAGAAATGCTGCCGCTATGAGAAAGCCAGGCTGGCCTCTGAAAGAGGCGACCACACACAGCGGACTAAACTGTCTCATCAAGCCGTCCCAGACTCTGGGGTTACCCAGACCTCCTGCCTCCTGCCTCCTGGGGGCCCTAGTCTGAATCAGCAGACCCTTCCAGCTGACTGCCGAGCCCAGCTTGTCCATCAAGTTCATCAGTTGGTGGCAGTTTGTTACACAGCGGTAACCGACTGATACACAGGATAAGTGTCCCTGAAGAGAGGAAGAGCTGCTGAGTGCTGGCCGTCAGTTCCCAGGAGGAGGAAAGAATGCTTATTTCTAACTTCGAGCCAGAAGAACCACTCGGAGGCCGTGGTATGTGTCCTAGGATTTGAGGAATGTAGAGATCTGTGCCTGACTCAGCCCCAAAGACCCTGGGAAAAGCTCGCACTTCTGGCGAGGATAAATACACTCCCTGTGGGACAGCTGTGGCTCTTAAAGAACGGACCCCGACCGAGAGGGCAGCTCAGATGACCCAAGCTTGGCGACTGAGCAGAGATCCTGCCCGAAGAGAGTATTGTAAGTGTCCAGATAAACCGGGATGGTTAGAACTCACGAAAGTACTAGATGAACTACAACCTGGGATTGCCTGCAGCAGTTCACAGTGCCCGGGGAAGGGGGCTCTTGTGCGCTCTCCCACCAGAGTGGAGCGGGCAAGGCCGGCAAGAGACTTCCACTGCAGTTTCTCAAACCACTCAGGTCCACAGGGAGAGGGCAGTGTTGGTGCTAAACTGGTGACTCTGGGGTTTTGGAATTAGACAGACCAGGACTTATATTTTATTGATAAGGAGCCCGGGAGGAGATCTTGGAGCAAGTCAGCCAGTTGAGCCCACCGGTCACGTGGCCCTGTTGGAGGAGGTGTGGCCTAATTGGAGGACTACGTCACTGGGGGTGGGCTTTGAGGATTCGGAAGACCAAGCTAGGCCCGGAAGACAGAAGACGTCACTCTCTCCTCCTGCCGCCCGCAGACCCACTTGCAGACCTCTCAGCGCCTTCTGCAGCACCCTGTCTGCCTGCATGCCACCACGCTTCCACTGTGATGATAATGGACTAAACGTTTGAGCCATAAGACAGCCCCAGTTGAATGTTTTTCTTTACACAAGATGCTGTGGCCATGGTGTCCCTTCACAGCGATAAATCCCTAAGACACAGGCCATTTCCAGTGTGGTGTGTACAGAGGCCATCCGGCCCTGACCTGGTCACATGTCCTGGTCTAAGCCCTCCATCCCCGGGACCACCTGCCTTATCCTTAATTTCAGAATCATCTGAGAGATTCAGATCTCCCGGGGCAGGTTTCTGCCTGCTCCAGAACCTTCTCCTGGCGTGCTGACCACCCGTTATCCATTCAGAGACGTGGGCCAGAAACTTTGATGTCGCCACAGCCAGCAGCACCCGCCTCACCCACCCTTGCTCTCACCCTCCTGATCCTGACCTTATTCCTGCCAGGTCTCAGTCCTGTCCCAGGGCCTCTACCCTGCACCATCCCAGTCCTCTTCCTCTCCTGTCCTGCTCTATTCTGATCCTTAGCCTCTTCAGCAGCCAGCAGGAGGCTTCTACGGTGCACCGTGCCGATCCTGTGTTTGAGAGTTATGATCTGGGCTGGGGATGTGCTCAACAGCGGAACATTTGTCCAGCATGCACAAGACGCTGGACCAGATCACCACCGCTGCAGAAATAAATCAAACCTGCTTCCCGTGGCCTTTAGAAGTGGGCCCACATGCCATAGTCTTTCACTAAGAGAGTGACTCCTCTAGAAATGGGTAGGTGGAGCCTCCTGGTCCAGGCCTGAGCCCACAGCTGGCATTGGCAAGCGACAGTAGAGTGATTGACAGGCCTGCGGGGCCACGCTCTATGGCAGTCTGTAGCACTTTTGGAAGGAGCAGAGCTCAGGTCCACAGAGCTGGAGGGGCTAAGCTGGTGACTCCACAAGGTGATGTCCTGGGTGCCAGGCAGCCTGGACGGAATCCTGGCGCCTTGTCTCCCTGCAGGATAAACTGGGGGAGGCACCTACTCTTTGAGTCTTGTTTTCTCATCTAGGGCAAAGGAGCCAATAGAGAAAAGGTGGGGCCTGTAACTACCAGCCTCCCGCCTCTCGGCTGGGGCCTCAGCAGCTGTGGGACCGGTCAGCTCACAGTCTTCCTCAGCCTGCTCGTCCCTCACCCAGCCCCATGGAGATGGCAGAGCAGAGCTCAGCAGGCAGTCCAGGGGCTGGGGGACAGGGATGTTCCCCCATCTGACATCAGTGTGCCAGAGGGTCACAGGGTCCACCACACACACGGCTGACCTGAGCCCCCACATTCTGTGTACCCTCTGGAAGCCACACGGGGGACCTGTACCAGGGCTGAGGAGTTACCGGACAAGGTCCAGGAGGGCATCGGCTGAGCTCATGACTGGCTTTCCACTCTGTTCCGTCGTCTCCTTCTGTGCTGCACCACCGGGGTGGATGATGGAGACCATGATGATGCCCACGATGACAGCCAGAAAGGTAGTCCACAGGTAGTATGCCACGGTGAGGATGCCCAAGCGGCTGGAAGTCTTGGCATCCAGGGAGGCAAGGCCGGACATCAAGCTGGAAAGCAAGGGGGGCAGGTTCATGAGAGGCGCCAGACCTTGGCCAGGAACTCTTGTGTTTATTGGGGCTCCCTCGCCCCATGTCCTCTCATGTGCTCCAGAAAGTCTCCCTCGGGTATCCCAGTCCCAAGGCTCCTAACCTCCCTCTGTTCTCCCTCCCCCTCTCTCTCCTGGGTCTCCTCCCGTGCATCACACCTCTGGATCAGTACATATGATGCTGTCCCCTCGGCATGGTCCCCTCTCAAAAGCCCCCTATGCTCACCTGACTATCAGACAGGACCAGGCTGTGTTAATTCTACAGTGAAGGCGCCGCCAATGTTAGGCATATGTTCTGGGGCTCTCTCATGACCCTGGTTGTCACACCAAGTCTAGCTGCCTAATGCTGTCCCAAGACTGGATACACATGAAAAGGACACATCTGACTTTTCTGTAGGTCCCCATTGACCAGAACCAGTGGCCAGGGAGCAGGTGGCTACTACAGGCTTACTCAAGGAACTAAGGTCATGGCCTGACAACTGGCCATGTGACCTCTGACTGGCCATGTGACCTCTGACAAATGCCTCTTTCTTCCACCTAGGGATCCAAGATCCCCCTCCCCACATAAGGACACAGAAGCATCTCTTCCAGAGTGAGCCTGACAGCCCACCTCCTCGCCTGGCCAGTACTGTGGGTGTCTCTGCTGTTGGGGGAGGGAGGCAGAGATTAATTAAGGAAATGCCTGTGCTTTGTTTCTCTGCCAAAAGGATTTTCCTCCAAAGCCCTTTCATTCTCTCAGATAAAGGAAGTATTTGTCTGGTTTTAATCATGTAAACAAGAGCAGATAATCCTCCCATCCCTCACGTTCTCCCTAATGTCAGCCCTGATCCTCCTGGCAGCCAGCGCCCACCCCTCAGAACAGGGTAACCCCGGAGACCTGGGCAGCTCTGCTTGGCCCTGGGCAGGGACTGCTCTCCCATTAGACCAAGGGTGAAGAGGCTTCCTCCCAGGGACCTCTCCTGACATCGACCTCCTTTCCTGGACCCTGTGCTTTCTTCTGTCCCTACCCCAGTTCTTTGGGTTGGTATTTCACAGGGTGCCTGTTGAGGTTGGTCTTGCTGTCTATTGTAATGCTAAGTACGGCCCCTAAGACCTGAGGTCTATCTGGAGTAGACTCCATAGACTCAGGCGACCCTGCCCCTGAGTTGTTTCTGATTGGTAAATATAGATGCCAACAGGCAAAGGCTGGGCAGAAGAGACATAGGTGGGATGTTGGCTTCATGAGCTGGTGGGGGTCAGAGGAGAACCAGGAGGAGAAAAAGGTACAAGAAGAGGAAGGAGAGAAGATGAAATGGGTTGGGAGTCAAGCAAACATGCCCTGGAGTTAAGAGTAGCCCAGATAAAACATAGTAATAAATAACAACTCGGGTTATCGATAGAAAAAGATCCTAATAACACAGAAGGTAAGTATCTGCTGAGGTCTTGTGCTATTTAAGGCTTATTGTAAATATAAAGGTGTGTAGGTCTTTTATCTGGGAACTGAACCCTGGGTCGGGATTAAATAATTTTGACAACAGGTGCCCCTGAGGGTAGGCTGGAGTCTGAACAAAGTTCATGAGCCAGCCCAGGGCAGGCCCAGAGCATCATGGTTCCTCAGAGGGTGGTAGAGAGAAGGGAGGGAGGAGGAGAGGGAGGGAGGAGGAGAAGGGAGGGGGGAAGGGAGAGAAGAGGGAGGGGGAGAGGGAGGGAGGAGGAGAAGGGAGGGGGAGGAGAGAGGAAGGAAGGGAGAGGGAGGGAGGGGGAGAGGAGGGAGGGAGGGAGGTACACAATCTCCATTCTCCTCTGCCAGGATGCCATATGCTAGTGATGGGCTTAGGGATGGTCTCAGACATAAATCCCAAAGGCCAGTAATGGGATTGCCGGCCAGAGGAAATGAGACTGCTGTGACCATTATCCAAGAAAGATTACTCCTGCCCTCTCTTAGCAGAACCCTGTGGTCAGTCCCACATGCTGTAGGCCATAGGGAAGCCCATCCCTGAGAGAAGGTATGCCCTAACTCACCACATTAGCGCCCCGCTAGACCAGAACTCGGGCCTGCTCTAGGTTTGTGTCTGGATCCTGTCCCAGACCTCAGGAAGCAGTTACTCTGGCAGGAAACAGGGAAAACGACAGACAAGAATGCCAGGACACGAGGGGACACAGTACTGCAGAAGCTGGTCAAATCAGTGTAACGAGGAAGGTGGCAAGGGCAGTTTCTACTAGGGGAGAAGCGCTAGTTGAGGTAGTAGGGCGGGCTTCCTGAAGGCAGCAGCATTGGAGTTGATTCTTCCAAGATTTGGAGATGGGGCCAACAGGAGTGGGTAACCAAAGACACAGGAGACTTTAAAGTGTGAGGACACTGTGCTACCCAGTGAGGTCAGAGCTCAGGTGCCGGGTAAGGAAGGTGTGGTTATAGGACAGAACTGAATTGTATGTATTGAGTGTCAAAGGGGGACTGCGAGGCCCCCAGGGGTGCAAGGAGAGGGAGCAGGCCACTGCCTCCCAGATAGCATGTCTAACAATGTCTGCCTAGAAGAAGAGAGGATAGAATGAAAGATTCCCAAGGTTTGAGGCAGGAGGTTTTCCAGAGTGATTTGTGTATCCCCTGAAGCCACTGAAATGGGCAGAAACTAAATTTTGGTCCTCAGATAAAAAGATGTGTAGTGACAATTTTGGAGTTTGGGTTTCTTAAAAAAAACAAAACAAAACAAATATTATAAGACTATGTTTTTATTTTAATCCAAGGTGTGGGATATGGGGCTGCTTAGATTGTCCACAGCAGCTGACTATGACATGCCTCATGCTCTAGCAGGGGTGTGACTTTGCCAGCAGCAGAGTTTCTGTGATTGTGTGATGTTAGGAATTCAGGAGACTTTTCAGAGGATCTATGAATGCTAGAGCCCCAATAGGTGGTTGTTGGTTGTTGCTGGCTGTTGTTGGTCACTGTTGGTCTCAGTTTGTTAAGTAGTCGTGTGGAAAAAAGAAAGGAGAAGGAAGAAGAAAGGAAGGAGGAGGAGGAGGAGAAGGAGGAGAAGGAGAAGGAGAAGGAGAAGGAGAAGGAGAAGAAGAAGAAGAAGAAGAAGAAGAAGAAGAAGAAGAAGAAGAAGAAGAAGAAGAAGAAGAAGAAGAAGAAATAATTAGATATCCTGATAGCAAAGATCAAACTGGCCCCAAGGAACTAGATGCCCCAATCGGCAAGAAGTTATCTCACTATAAATCGTCCCCTTTCAGACAGTTTCTATTATGTGGTCTTTGGAGATTCTTCCTGCTCATGAGCTCCTTAAGAGCTGAGAGTGTAGAGCAGTGGTTATCACCTTCCTAATGCTGCGACCCTTTAACACACTCCCTCATGCTGTGGTGACCCCCAACCCTACAGTTATTTCATTGCTACTTCATAACTGTAATTTCACCAGTGCTGTGGATTGTACTGTAAACATATGATTTACAGGCCCTGTGAAAGTGTTGGTGGACCTCCACAGGAGTCAAGACACGCAGGTTGAAGACCCCACAATTGTTTTATCTGAGCCCCGATGAGCTGGGCCCATTGGTATTTGGGAGAGTTGAGCTGCACGGATGCCTCTGCACCGGTAGCTGAGGTAAGAGTCAGTTTCCCTTGAGTGGAGGGAGAAGGCTCATCACTACTTTGCTTTTTCTATTTCTCCATTTTTTCTCTTACACCCAGATTGGAGCATGTCTTGAGTGAGAGAAGACACAGCCCAGACAGCCTGCTTGGCAACCACAGAAGCTGTCTGTGGTTTGCCAGGAGCTTTCAGTTCCCCAGAGATCTGTGAATCACTCACTCCGCAGCAATGCACCCATTCCTCGGTGGCACCCTGAGGAACCCCGATGCTGGCACCCACGCCTCCTCCTCATTCAGATTTGCTAATAGTTGTCTGTTTTTTTTTTAGAGTCTGGCTCTAAGCTCTTTGGCCTCTCCTCCCTCAACCTCCCAAATGCTGGAATTATAGGCCTGTGCCCCTTGCCTCCTAGCTAATTTTGCAAAGTTCAAAAAAGCTAAGACAGCCCAGACCACAATGTGAGACCCTGTCTCAAAAAAAAAAAAAAAAAAAAAAAAGAAAGAAAGAAAAGAAAATATGAAGTCTATTTAACAATACTTTAACATGCTATATTCAACCTATTACCATGCATAATCAATGTGAAATTTGTTACACTGCTCAGGCTTTACATTTTAATTAAAGTTAATTAACAAATCAATATATGTACTAGCTGCATGTCAAGTGCTTGATAGGCTAGTGGCTGTCATACTAAGAAGGCTCTCAATTGACATAAGGACAATGGAGCTCAGGGCGAAAGACTCCTGGCCAGGCTACTCAGGAAGTTAGTTCTAGAATCAAGACTGGAGCAGTGTTCCCGACCCTTCTGCCCACTGTTTCTTGGTCTTGGTTCAAGGCCTGCTTTGGGATGATAATGACTGTCATATGATCCAGCCCATGGAATCCCTTCTCAGTTCAGCTCTCAAGAGCTCTGCCTTGTCCATAGCTACAGCCTGTAGGTTGTTGTTGGTGAGCCTGCTGTCTGAGGGAGTAACCGAGTACAGCGAAGTTGGCCAGCTGTGGGATGCTAGAGCAAGGCTTACAGACGGAATAGTAGGTCCCATAGACACGACCTCAAATGCTCCTCCTGACCAGGAGGAGTAGGGACCATAGCCGTGTGGTCTGTCCCACTCCATGCTTAGGTAGGTGCTCCTAGGGATGCCTAAGGTCGGTAAAAGCACCAAGGAGGAGCCCCAGGGAGGATGGGAGCCCAGAGGCCACAGCTCCCTCCCAAGCCATCTGGTTCACCACTGAGTGCCCAGGGATTGGGGATCAAGAGATTGAGGTGATTAGAGACCTTAGCTTACAGAGATGGTGGGGAGCTGGCTGGGCTCCCAGCCTGTTTCAATCTGCAGGGGTGGGGGAAGGGAGGTCTTGACTGCCAGGCTCCTGATGAAGGGGAAGGCTGCTTATGCCCCCCACCTGGCTTCCACAGGTTGGCACTGTGAACCCCAGTGTGGACCAGATAACTGATCAAGAAGCACAGTGGTGGGCAGGACTGGAGGAGAGTCTCTGCAGGCCACGCCCACTTACCTCACCCAAGCACCTCACTGCAGAGAGCCTGACCTTGGCTTAGCCTTTGTTCTGGTGACCCCCAGAACAGTATAAAACCGCCTTGGGCGGGCCTTCCTCCTTCTCACTCCAGCTGTGCTGCTCACCCTGGGCTCCAGGACTCTCCTCCGCAGGCTCTTCCTCCTGGTGAGCCTCTCTGTCCACTCCCTGCCTCACCTCCACTGTACCAGTGTCATCTTAGACATCATGTCCTCCTGGAGTGGCAGTGGAGGAGTTTGAGATGAGGGAAATGGACTAGGTCTCTAATCCTTGCACTTGGGACTAAGGCAGGAGGACAGAGAGTGGGAGGCCAGCCTAAACTGTGTACAAGCAGTAGGCTTTCTGGATCCCTCCCAGGGTGGGTCTTAGTCTGGCTTGTGTCTGGGTCCCCAGAACCCAGGGTCTGGCTAGACCTCAGTGTCGGTTTGTTGATGTGACGTTAAACCAGGGGTTGCTCTGGACCAGACTGTAAGGACAGTTTAGGGTTCTGGTGACTTTGACCATAGGGTCCCTTTGGACTGGTCCCTTGAACTAACTGGTCCCCTGGCCAAGCCAAGGGGAGTTCCCTGGCACTGTGTGTTTTGGGCACTGAAGCACTTGGCACTAGGACTCGGGGAACAGATGGGGTGTCAGCAACCGGATGGAGCTGAAGAGCAGCTGCAGACAGTAGACAGGGTCTCTAGGGCCTGCTTCCCATTTTCCCTTCCTACTCATTTTATCAATGGCTTGGCCAAGGCCACCAGCATCATGTGGAGCCGGTTTACAGAGGACCACAAGCTGGGAGGAACAGCTGATGTGCCAGAGGAAGGAGCCCAGCAGGCTGGACACAGGTAATAAAAGAGTTAAGACCCAGTTTTTCAGTAAGTGCTGGGGTGCAGGTAGCTGGGATGCAGTGCGAACGCTGAGAGGGGCAGGAAGGAGTTGCTATGTGCAGTGCATGTTGGGAGGGGACTCTGGCTGATAGCCTGATGAGTCACCGGGGACTTGGGGCCATCGGCCAGAGGGCTCAAGGCTGCCTCAGACCTGCCCTGAGGTTAATCCCGCGCTGGGAAAGGGTCAGGGAGGGTGAAGTGGCAGTAAAAGAGACAAAGGCTTTAGGGGGAGATCGAGGGTTGCCTGGGGGGCAGCAGACTGTGATACTGGAGCTGGTGGGGTGCTCTAGGAACCTCGCTCAGTGCCTGAGGTAACTCCTGTCAGAGCCATCCTGCCCTGCAATGAACCTCTTTTAGACCCTGGAAGCAACTTACTGTAGTCACGTCGTAGTGAGCACTGTGTGTCCTGCAGGACTCCTGCTGCCTGCAGACCCGAGGACAGGAATGAACCTGAGTCCCTGAGCCGTGGGAGTCCTTGGCTCCGACCTTAGCTGACCTCAGGTTATAAGAAGTCTACCCCGCAGGCAAGGGGGTGTGACTGACTGTGAGAGACTGAGAGAGTCTCCTGTCAGTCTTTCTAATTACGCCCCGCCCCCTTCTCCCCCCACCCCCCAGCAGACAGCAGGCACAGTCTCTGACAGCAAGTGCCACGTTAGCGCCTAGTTCCACTTCCCAGATGGCTCTGCCACACCCCTTGTCCCCAGGCAATTCTGTCTGAGACTTGAGGCAGGATGTCTCGATGCCAGTTCACTAAAATATGGGCCCTCTGGTCCCAGGAAGCTCTCCAAAGTGCAGAAACTTCCCCCTTGAGCCTCTACTTACATCACGCTGGGTCAGCAGCCACCACGGGCTGGTTCTGTTTATTAGGAACTACTTTTCCTGGAGTCAGGATGAGAATCTGCCTCCAGGGGAGAGGATCTCTTGTAGATACAGCCTCCCTTGTAGATACAGCCTTCCTCGTAGATACAGCCTCTCTTAAAGATACAGCCTCCTCCCTTTGCAGCCATCCAGACCAATCCTCTCTGATTCCTAGGTGAGGTCCTGTGGGGCTGCCTCTCCCTCTCTCGGAGGTAAGAAGGCCACATATAGGAGAGTACAGTCTTCACCATGAGCAATGACTTTCTAAACACACCTACCAGGCTGGCCAGGACCAGGTTGTGAGAAAGACCACTCCTGAGGGAAGGGAAGGCCCTGTGCATGTGGGGGAGGGGGTGTCTCCCAATACTCCCTCTCCAGTGGGGCTGATGGTGTCAGTCCCGAAGCTTAGCACGGAGCTGCCTGACTGAGGCTCTCCTTGGCAGTGAGTTTCCACAAGAGTGTGGTCGGAACTCTTTCAAAACCAGTCATCTCCCCTTCGCTGTATGCGTGTTATCACTCCAACTATGTTGGGTACTTGCCCTGAGTACTTGGGGTCCCAGAAATGAATGAGGGGCTTGTGGTCATTGGGAACCTAGTTTAGTAGGTACAAGACCTGCAGTGTAACAACAGACCTCTGGGTCACCACTGTGACTAAAAGAGACCAAAAGCAGTCGGTAACCCACGAGGGACCCGCCTTGCCAGAGGTGGCTGCCCGGTGGATCCTGGGAAGGTGAGCAGGAAGCAGAGGGGGAAGCAGCGAGACCATGGGCATCTGGGATGGCCGGAGGCTTTCTGAGTCCCTAGGCTGAAGGGCTGCCCTTCCATAGACCCTAGCCGGGCCGGGTTTCCTCTTGATGAGCAAGGATCTCAGCTGAGGAGGCAGCGGGCAGGAAGGGCTCCCAGCTCCCACTGAAGCAGTGGCAGGGCCTAGCTCAGGACGGCTAGCCCGACCTCAAGGGTGAATCCAGAGGTTCAGGCAACACCAGGTTTGACATTTAGTCTGCGGCCACCTCCAGCCCGCAGCCTGTCTCACAGAGCTTGGAGAAGCTGCTCTGAATACTGGCTCTCAAACCAGACTTCAAGACTGCTTGGCCCAAGCCCATCTCCAAGGAGTCAGAACGTGGGTGTGTGGAGTAGTCTGCCAAGCTAGAGCGCCTCAGCAAGGGGGAGAACGGGTGGGGAGACTTTCTTGACCAAACATGATTTCCTGATTCTAAGAAATTTCCGTTGAAAAATCTTACAAGAAAAAGGAAGGAAAACAGTTCATATGCGGGCATATGAATACGTTGCACACTTGCTACACACACACACACACACACACACACACACACACGCACATGCACGCGACTTCTCCATGAGGCAGAGCTAAGAAAACACGCTGCCATGTTCAGCCTCAGTGAATCACACACACATGGCTTCAGTTTCCTTCAATGGTGCCTGGTTTGAGAAACTGGAGAAGGGGTGGGGAGGAGGACTGAGGGGGGAAAAAAAAAAACAAGGGAGAATTGGAGGCTCTGGCTGGATCCAGATGTTGGGCTAACCACCCCCAGTTTTTGTGTTGTTCTTGTCTGTGGATGTGTGAAAGCGAGGCACAGTTGACATCCTAAGGTTAACCCTCGTGAAGCCACAATGGGATGGACACACACACACACACACACAGATACATACACATACATGAATACACACATACAGACAAATGTATACACACATACAGGCACATGCACACACACAAATAAGCACACACATACACACACACACACACACACACACACACACACAGAGGCAAATGTGCATACATACCACCTGGTAAGCCTTGCCTTGTAAATTTGCACTTATTCTGTATTTTGCGGCAGAGGCTAAGAATGCTGTAAATAACACAATCTGAGGTTGTGTTATTTACAGAGCCCTAGGTGCAAAAAGGCCCCAGTGGGGCATGTCTAGGAGCATCGCAGGAAGAGGGATGGGAAGGGCTCAGCTGCAGGGCCCCCCCCCCCCCGTGGAAGCGTGTAACAAGAGCCCCAGGCACGGTGCAGAGTGGCAGAGTGGAAACTCTTATGACATTTTGTTGAATGAAAACCAAAACAAGCAGGAGGCAGATTTGTTTTCGTGGAAGAAGCAGGAAGGTATCCTTCAAGAACTTAAAGGAACAGAAAGCTGTGAGTGGCTTTTTCTTTTTTCTGTTGGTCTACAAATGTAAAAGGAAAGAAAGGGGCATGCCCAGGGAGCCTCCTTGCTGGATAACGTGGGAAATGATGGTTTCCAGGAGCGTGCGTGAAAGGAATCAAGGATGGGCAGAAGTGTGGGAGCAGAGCTCAGAATGGCGGGGCAGAGGCTCAGAATGGCGGGGCAGAGCTCAGAATGGCGGGAGCAGAGCTCAGAATGGCGGGGCAGAGCTCAGAATGGCAAGCCACTTACTGCCCACCTAAGCTGCATCTCCAAGGGAGGGCCTAACATAGGTTAAGGATACTGCTGAAGCAGACTCCACCCACCAGACCATCACTGTCGTGTCACACAGGAGTTTTTCAATTTTGAATGAGGTGCCAACACAGTGATAGAGACAGGGGGTCTTCTTGCAGCCACTTCCACGTTGGGGGAAAAAATCTCTCGGTGGCCGGTATGAGGAGAGGAGGGGCTTGCAGCCCAGGGGAAGGGGCCCTTCATGGTTTGATGAAAGATCTGTAGACTTGTGGAAAGGTGAATTAGCTTGCAATAGAGGCTCAAGAGCCCTCTTCATGAAAACTGAACCTTCAAGCCTTCTCCTTGTTATTGAAGTGGCAGTGTGCACCCGAGAGCTCATGAAGCCAGCTGGCAGGAAAGGCCCTCAGGGAGATCTGGGAAGGAAAGAAGAAACTGAGGCTCAACCCCCAGGGTGTGATTCTCAGGGTATGCTGAAGAGTCTGAAGAACGAAGAATGAATGCTTGGTGTGACTGAGGAAGAGGCCACAGCATCTCTGTGGCTGGAGCAGGGATGCACGTCTTCCCAGGCTTCATGGAGACACAATGCAGAAGGATCTAGAGCCCCACAACTAATGGATGGCCAGCCACACAACCCCTCTGTGGTGGTTTGAATATACTTGGTCCATGGGAAGTGGAACTATCAGGAGGTGTGGCCTTGTTGGAGTGGGTGTGGCCTTGTTGGAGTGGGTGTGGCCTTGTTGGAGGAGGTGTGGCCTTGTTGGAGGAGGTGTGGCCTTGTTGGAGGAAATGCATCACTGTGAGGGTGGGCTTTGAAACTCTGCCCAGTGCAAAAGAGACAGTCTCTCCTGAAGGCAGTTGGATCAAGATGCAGAACTCTTAGCTCCTTCTCCAGCACCATGCCTGCTTGGATGATGCCGTCTTCCTGCCATGATAATAATGTAAGCCAGCACCAATTAAATGTTCGCCTTTATAGGAGTTGTCTTGGTCATGGTGTCTCTTCACAGCAGTAAAACCCTAACTAAGACACCCTCTGAGCTACTGAGTGAAAGAAGCTGACCTTGGCCTCTGGGGTGGAGGGCTCAAGGGCAAGATACTGGGCTTCACTTGAGCTGAGGTTTCTAGTCAGTAAATAAGGCACCTCTAAGCCCAACTGAACTTGCCAAAGAGGCCCAGGAAACCCTGGGTTTACTTCTAGCACTTGGTGTTGTAGTGAAGGTCTATAATCTCAGTACATAGTAGGGGGGAAGCAAATGGATCAGAAGTTCTAAGTCACCCTTGGTTACATATTAATTTTGAGGCCAGCCTGAATTACAGGATATCATGTCTCAACAAAATAACAAGCGCGTGTGCGTGTGTGTGTGTGTGTGTGTGTGCACGCGCGCGCACACAGACACACACACAGACACACACACAGACACACACACACAGACACACACACAGACACACACACAGACACACACACAGACACACACACACAGACACAGAGCAAGCAAAGAATCAAGCAAACATGAAACAACAGAAGCTGGGCCCTCAGGCCCTCAAGAACTAACTTCTAACCAGGGCTTGAGAGGGACTTGAAAGTGGAGTTTTCCACAGGGGAGCCCCCAGATCAGAAAGGCCCAGTTGACCCTACACTGGGACCCCATGGGATACCAAGATACCAAGATGAGGGACCTAACCAGGCTTGGACTTTGGATATAACAGACAAAGGAGATTGAAGACCCTAACATGCTCTCTCGGCTGCCTGGGAAGTTGCTCTTTTGTCCCACTGACTTAGAATAAGGGGTGTCTGGGGGGGACGGGGAACTGGGTGAAGGTTGCTGGGTTGTAGGATTGAGAGAGCAGAGGAAAACAAGAGGCAGTGACTCTGAGAATTCGTGGAGCATGAGAAGGAGTGGCTCAGGGTGCCATGACCGAATCATGGTAGACCAGAGAGACATGGCTGTGCCATTTGGGAGGTCCAGAGCCGTATGAATGGCTGTATCAGTCTCTCTGTCAAGAAGGACTTCCCAAGGGAGATGGCATGTATGCTGTCAATGCTATGACCCCTGACAGCAGAAACAGAGGTAGAGGGTTTGCGAAACATCTTTGAGACACATTAACAAATTAAGAACAAGTCTGCATTACCCATCATGCACCGGGCTGGGCCGGGTCATATGCCTTCTCACAGCAGCCCTGTGAGCAGGGTGATCTTCGCATCTTGCAGGTGCTGCTGAGGCTCCCATGCCCATCTAAGGGTCGGTGAGATAGTTCAGGGTCTAATGGTGAGAACCATCCAAACTGGCACCCTGAGTTCTTTCCCTGGAAGCTACATGTTGGAAGGAGGGGGCTGACTCCTGCAAGCTGTCCTCTGACCTCCCCACATTCTCACTGATGCGTGCTTCACCCTCACCTGAGATAAATAACTCCGGGGAAGTGGGGCACACGCATCTAGAGAGTGACCTCAAAGGTCCTGCTTTTGGAACCCCGTGCAGGATCCCGGCTTCACGCTCCCTCCCTCCCTCCCTCCTTTCCTCCCTCCCACCTTTCCTGACTCCCACAGCCATAGGTAAAGGCAGGCTTCAGTCACCTGGGCTGAGGGCTAGGTCGCAGGGGATCCTAGATAAAGGACTCATGAGTTCAAGCCCCCTGGGCGGGGGAGGCTCACCTCACTTTCCTCCTAGCTCTGTCCCCTCCCAGATGGAGGGGCCCTCCACAGCAGCCCCCACTCTCATTGCCACGCCCCTCCCCCCACTCCAGTCTCCTGCATCAGAGAATACCAGATAGAAGTCAGTGTGAATGACAGGGGAGACACACCCAGTGCCCTCCAGGACCTGGTATTTAACCCTTTTAATGGAAGCACTGTCAACAAATCACTCCTTGCTGGGATAAGTGGCCATTCCAGAGAGGAATGCTCCCTTGTGTGTTGTCACCACTGGGCCTTACAAAGGCCACCACTGGGCCTTACAAAGGCACCTGTCCAGTATGAGGCATGTCAGGTGGTTCTGACATGGCCAGAGTTACAAATG
This sequence comes from Apodemus agrarius, assembly GCA_964023405.1. Lineage (NCBI taxonomy): Eukaryota > Metazoa > Chordata > Mammalia > Rodentia > Muridae > Apodemus > Apodemus agrarius. The sequence continues at coordinate 45,947,681 of OZ030009.1, forward strand.
TGACAGGGGGAAGGCACAGGTTGTTGCCCATAGCAACAAATAAGTAAGCAGGAGGATTTCACAGACAGGAGAGTGAGCCGGAGTGCAGGTGAGATTTTAAATTAAAAGGAAAGAGGGTCTTGGGGTCGTGCGAGTGGGAAGACACAAGGACTTGTGGCGTGCTCAGCAGTGATTGCATGGTGGCATGACCCCAGGCGGCAGGAGCCAGCCGTAAGTCCTGGCACCTCATGGAGCTGGCTGTGTCCTCTGCTTCCCGGGCACAGCCAGGAGCCCCTGGGGCGGAAGTGCAGCACCCCCCAAGACAGCCTCTTCAGCTGAAAGTCTGCTGAGGCCTGGCATGTGAGTGGGTTAGAACCGTGCTCCTGGCTTGCTGTGCCTGGAAACAACCTGTGTGGCACCCCGAGTGTCACACCAGTCGCACCAGGGCTGGCGGCTCAGGGACAGTGTGGAGGAGGGAGGACAGACTCTGGACCTGTGAGAGGCTTGGGGGTCAGGACCGTTATTCAGAGGAGGTCGGGTGTGGCTCAGTGGTAATGACTTGTTTAGCCTTTATGAGACTCTGGGTTTGAGCTCCAGACCAGGAAAAACAACAACAACAACAATAGCAACAGCAGCAGCAGCAGCAACAACAACAACAACAGCAACAGCAGCAGCAGCAATATGTCATTTTTTTCCCACAAGGGTTTCATTCTCCCTTGACAGGAACCATTACAGCACGTCCATTTCTCAACGGCAAGGTTGTCCTGCACCGGCCCTGACTATAGCACAGGAAACACGAACACATCGAATGCACCGGCTTTACCCAACTTAGGACACTTTCAATTTTTTTCTTATACGTGGTAATTTTGCAGAGTAGGAGAATTCCAAAAGAAAGAGTTTGGCACAACTGTGCTGTAGTTCTCTAGGTTGCTTTTATAAAAAAAGGTCAACTATTTTCAGGTAATGCTAAGAGTTAGAATTGCCATTACCAAATAAAACTGTGTTAGTAACTCGAAAGGAATATAGCATTTTAATTTCATTTTCGAAGACATTTGAATGCTTATTTCAGGAGGGCAGTTTTAATTATATGTGTATGCACAAAGTTTTGCTGGATTTATCATAATAAAAGAGTTACACACACACACACACACACACACACACACACACACACACACAGTATTCCAGTCCCAGCAGGAGGAATGTTCTGCTCTAGGAGAGAGAGTCAAAAGCTGAGAGGCTGGACAGAGAGATACTTGTCACTAGGAGCTCAGGCTGGGGAGCATCTTAGCTCACACCGAAGACGATGGAGGCAAGACAAGAAAGACATAAGGCCGCAGGTTTCCAGACAGGATTTTCTTGAGCCAAGTGACAAGGCCAGTGAGAAGCCCCAGTCTGACTCAGGGTCCATGTTGTGCTCTGACGGCCTGCCCAGGCAGCAGGGACAGTAGAAAGACAGCAAAGGGACACCAAGACACCCAGAAGGGAGCCTGTCTCACGTCCTTAGCTCTGGGGAACTGTGCCCCTGGCCAGAGTTGTCCCCAGCCTGCGAACAACTTGAGCTCAAAGACTAAGTTCCAGATCTGCAATACCCAGCGCGGGGCTGAGTACCTGGCAGACACGCTCGGGAGAGCTGATGTGATACAGCTGCTGGCTCGATCCGATGGCGGTGAGATTACAGTCCTTGGGAAGATTAATGGACAGGGTAACCAGTGAGCACAGAGACAAGAGAGTGTCTTGGGGGAGAGCAGAGCACAATGGTGGGGAGGGCTCCTGCGGAGGGGGCCTTTCTGAGGAGGCAACTGTAAAGGCTAAGAGGGCTCCGACAGAAGAAACAGTCTGTGTGGCGGTCCCAAGCCGGGGAAGGGTCTGGTCTGATCAGGGACCAATGGCCCAGAGGATTAGCAGTGGCAGGTTAAGAGGTGAGGTAAAGCTTGGCCCAATCTGCTTTCCTGAGACCGCTGTGGCCACTGGGTGGAGGATAGCCGGCCAAGGAAGAAGAGCTGGGCTCTAGAGACCAGCAGGGTGCCTTTGGGTTCTGATGAAGAAGAGAGCTCTGGGCCTGTGTAGAGGGGTGTTCTGCCCAGGAGACCATCAGCTCAAGTTGCTGATAGCCTGGCCTTGGGCTAGGGAAGAGCCAGAGGCCTGGGCAGCTGTAGCAGCCATTTACTGACAGCAGAAAGTGGGGGAAGGTTCAGTGCTGGACAAAATCCCTAAGTGATGACACCGACGTTCAGATTCTGTGACCCATCCAGAGACATCGGGCAGTTCGTCAATAGCCTGTGGGACTCAGGAGAAATGGGGTGCTCTGTTCTTGGGGGTTCTGAGATTATAGGTGGCTATAGGTTTTATTTGAAATACACCCCACCCCCACCTTGTGTGTTGGAGGTCTGGTCCCAGGGCAGCAGTGTTCAGATGTGGGCTCTTGGGGAAGTGAGTAGATCAGGGGGCTCTGGGCTCATTCACTGATGGGTTCTTAACTTACTGGGACACTGGGACAAGTCACCGCTGTGCGCTCTGGAGGATGTATGAAAGCAGCAACTTCTCCCAGCCTCTCCCTTCGCTTTGCAGGTGCCACAGGCTAAGCAGTTCTGTTCCACACACACTCCCCACACATGTTACCACGGGTGCACTGACCACGTACCGAAACCTCTGAAAGGGTGAGGGAAAGACCTTTCCTTCCTCAAGCTGATCTTCCTGGGTGAGTAACTGACAGTTTTGCATCCCCTGAAGATACCACAGACATCAGGAACAGAATCTCCTTTGGCCTTAGCAATGTGGAGGTCACTGTTGACTTTAACAGTCCTCAAGTTCATGAATGACTGAAAGCTTGCATAAAAGGAGGCTATCATTGGTGTGGGTCAGGGAGTCAGGGAAGGGTTCTGGAGGGACCCAGAAGAACCCTTCTGGAGGGCAGAAGCAGTTGACTGATACCCTGGCTGGAAGCACTGTCTCCACCTCACAAGAAGGGGCCAGCTCCTCCATAGCAGACAGCCAGCGAGGCTGGCCTGGGGCAGGGCTCCATGCCTTTCCCATCCCTCCCTCACTTGGAGACCACAAGTCAAAGTCCTACGCCTTCCCCGACCTCCCCTCACACGGAGACCACCAGAAGCCCATGCCTTCCGCCCCCCTCACACGGAGACTACCAGTCAGTTCCCTGTGCCCACCCCTGCCCCTCCCCTCACACGGAGACCACCAGTCAGTTCCCTGTGCCCTCCCCCGCCCCTCCTCTCACCTGGAGACCACCAGTCAGTTCCCTGTGCCCTGCCCCGCCCCTCCCCTCACCTGGAGACCACCAGTCAGTTCCCTGTGCCCTCCCCCGCCCCTCCCCTCACACGGAGACCACCAGTCAGTTCCCTGTGCCCTGCCCCGCCCCTCCTCTCACCTGGAGACCACCAGTCAGTTCCCTGTGCCCTCCCCCGCCCCTCCCCTCACACGGAGACCACCAGTCAGTTCCCTGTGCCCTGCCCCGCCCCTCCTCTCACCTGGAGACCACCAGTCAGTTCCCTGTGCCCTCCCCCGCCCCTCCCCTCACACGGAGACCACCAGTCAGTTCCCTGTGCCCTCCCCCGCCCCTCCTCTCACCTGGAGACCACCAGTGGTAGGATCAGCATCTTCAGCATCCTCATCAAGAGCTCCCCAGGGAACTGGAAGTAACTAATCTCCTGAAACAGAGCAGGAGCTGGGTCAGAGCAGGTGGTACAGACTTCACATCGCTTACTTCTTTGCTGTCTTAGACACACTGTCCAGTCTGCTCCGTCCCGTCTGGAGCCAGGGAGAAGAGAATGGTGTAGAGCCAAATGACCTGGATCCTAATGAGCCTTCTCCTTTATTACCAAAGACCACAGTCTTTGCCCTTGAGTTTCCTTATCTCCAAGAGGAGGATAATATTTCAGAGTCATTGGGAAGCTTGTTGAGAGACTGCATGAGCACTTACACTTCGAGTGAGGGAGCACTGCAGCATCACACCTGGTGCGTGAGCACTTACACCTTGAGTGAGGGAGCACTTCAGCATCACACCTGGTGCAGCTTTCCCCATCGATACCAATCATCCACCCATCCAGGATGTAACATCTGTCCCATAATCAATAAGTAGCAAGAGGGCCAGATGCATGCTGTCTCTGCAACCCACACTAGGCCAGGCATCATTTGGGGACCCCAAAATAGATTAAGCAAGTTCCTATCTCAGAAATGGTTCCAATCTAGGTAATGAGGAGACTGGCCAATAAGCCACAACCTTCTAACAACCCAGTAAGATTTCCTCCTCCGACTTTACCCCTGAGAAATACCAGGTTTGGAGGCAGATGTACCACTCCGTGTAGAGGGCGCTCCTCCAGCCCTTCATAGGCACCATATCCTTGACCGGGTAGCTTCTAACCACGCAGGTAGAAATGAAGATATTCTACAAAGCACAAGTGTTCCTCTCTTTGGCTATCATACCGTTGACACATACACCCAAAGAGCATCCCCTAGGAGTCTCATGCTGGGAGTGAAGGGCTGAACTTGTCTCCCAGGGGCAGATTTCATACAGTTCCGATGAGCTGTCGGGCCACCTTTCAGAAGGAGAGCCAAGACAGCGAGGGGCCGATGGTGGCGAGGACACAGCCAGGACCACTTAGCTGAGGTTGCCTCTTGTCCTCTAGTCTTAAACCTTCATGCCAGGAGCACGAAGATGGCTCCAGAGGCCAGTGGCCTCTCTGACGCTCTTCCTGACGTAGCCACATGGAATAAGCCTTCGCTTTCTGCTGACATGATCACTTGCTTCTTTAAAGGATCTATCGAGGGTGAGTCCTGAGCCTCGCTCGTCAGGGCTGCCAGGGTCTGGGCTTACCAGCCCTGGCCACGAGCTGCTTCCCACTGGCAGTCCACAGGAGCGGAGCCCAACACGAGGAGCAGGTAGCTTGACAGTTAAACGTGCCTTCCAGCTAACAAAATTCTATCCTTTATGTGTTCTACAAAACAACTTGTGGTTTGTCGGAAATTCTAACACAGCCACACCAACACAAGCGGTTCCTAAAGCTTGACTTCAGGTTTTCTGTTTCTGGCAAGACTTGACTGGGATCCTTATTCCAGAGAGAGAAAGAGGATGTGGGTGACAAAGCTGAAGGACCTGCAGACACCTCCAAGTTACATGTTGGGGCCTCAAACTATCTTAAAAACTATCGTCAATCTGGGTGTGGTGGTACATGCCTCTAACCCCAGATCTGGAGAGCACAGACAGGCAGATCTCTATGAGTTCAAGGCCAACCTGATCGATGCAGTGAGTTGCAGGCCAGCCAGGGCCTCGTCATGAGACCTTGTCTCAAAGGGAAAAAAAGCAAAAACAAAAGCAGTGCCAAACATAGTGGTTTGTTAATGGTCTGATGCTGTGAAAAGCCCCAAGCCACAGACTTGTGTTGCTGTATAGAGTCCCACCCAGCCCCACTCGTCACATCCTAGAAGCTGACCTGAGGGGAGAAGGTGACTTGCTACCTACTGATGTCAGAGAGACCCGGGCTTCCTACCTCCACTGTGCTACCCTTTCCAATGATCCAGAAGAATCCCACAAAAATGCATTCATCATGTGTCATGTCTGTATCTTTATGTGTACGCAGTACTGGGGATTAAACCTAAGCGTTTGAATATCTGTTTCCTCTATTTTTAGCATTAATTGTGTCTCTGTGTGTGTGTGTGTGTATGTGTGTGTGTGTGTGTGTGCATGTGTGTTTGATGGCTCGGAAGTGATGGTCAGAGGATAATTGGTAAAAGTCACTTCTCCTTCCACTATTGTCTCTGGATATGAAACCAACATGGTCAGGCCGTCTCGCCGGCCTAAGGTTCACACTATCTTAATCATCAAATATTGTTCACTGATGAGCCCAGCCACGTCTTTCCAGCCATGTCCTGTTATTTCTACAACTTACATTTTGTCCCTGAAATTAATAATTGACTGTTTTTTATTTGCTTTGTTTTCTTTGAGCCTCTTATTAATTTCTCCCAAATGCTTTTTATCTATTAAAACATCTAGGCAAACATTTCCTACAACAGAAGCACATCCTTCCCTTTGATCTCCTCTGGACCTCGGGCCAGCAGCTGGCCTGTTCTGGGCTGGGGGGAGGGGTGGGGCTGTTCTCAAGGCCCAGCTGCTGTCCCGGTCCCTTGGCTTTTATCCTGCATAGGATCCAGTGTTCCTTGAGTCATTTGTTTTCCTGGTTTCTGTCCTTACTTTGCTGGAACACCTCCTTTGGCAGCTTCCTGAGATTCTGAGTCCTTCGTTTTAAATCGCCTTGGTCCTCCTCTTTCCTTCTGAAACAATCTGGTTATATTTGACATTCTTATTAGAAAACAATTTCCTTTTCTGGTTTTTAATTTATTTTATTAGTAGTGTGTATGTATGTGTGTATGTGTAAGTGTGTATATGTACATGTATGCTGTGCATGTGCAGGCATACAGGCCAGGGCACATAGATCAGAGGAGAGCTTTGTAGAGCTGGTTTTTTTTCCTTCCATCTTTATGTGGGTTCCAGAAATCAAGCTGGCTGCCGGGCGGGCGTATGCAGCCGGAAACCGCACGTGCCAAGCCTTCCGGCGGCCCTTCCTCCAGAGGGAAGGGATGCTTTCCTTAAACTGCCAGTCCTCCTGCTGGTATCTCCTACAGGAGCCTTGCCTATTCCCTTAGTACCATTTAAAGCTCGTCTACGTATCTCCACCTTTCTGTAATTTCACAGCGATGTGTCCTCCCTAGAGGGAAAGATCTTCCTTCCCTCCTTTTCTTTCTCGCTCTGTACTTGTACTCTGAGAAGCTTTCTTGCATTCTCTGCACATTTTCGCTCCTACATTTATTTTTTTGCATTTACATTCTTTTCATATTTCATCACTTGGTTTAATTTGTTAGACTTCTACACCTTCTTCCCAGATGCTGCTGACATTTTGACATTGGTTCTTTTTTAACATTCCAAATACTGTTTTTTATTCTTGGCTGTTCTCTCTCTCTCTCTCTCTCTCTCTCTCTCTCTCTCTCTCTCTCTCTCTCTCTCTCTCTCGTTTTTCGAGACAGGGTTTCTCTGTGTAGCCCTGGCTGTCCTGGAACTCACTCTGTAGACCAGGCTGGCCTCGAACTCAGAAATCCACCTGCCTCTGCCTCCCAAGTGCTGGGATTACAGGCATGTGCCACCACACCCGGCTGTTTTCTCTTTTTAGCATCTATGTTGGTTAGGTTTTTGTTTTGTTGTGGTTGTTGCTGTTTGTCAACTTGTCACAAGCCAGAGTCATCTGGGAAGAAAAACCTCAGCTGAGAAGATGCCTGCATCAGATTCGTCTGAGCTAAGCCAAGTGTATGGGGCATTTTTTGGCTAATGATTGTCATGGGAGGATCCAGCCCACTGTGGGTGGGGCCGCCCCTGGGCAGGAGGTCTTCAGCTGTGTAAGAAGGCTGCAACCGCAAGCTTGAATAAACCTTTTCCTTCCCAAGTTGCTTTTGGTTGTGGTGTTTATCACAGCAATAGAAACCAAACGAGGCCTGGGTGATGATAACACAATGCCTTTAATCCCAGCACTTGTGAGGCAGAGGCAAGTGGATCTCTGTGAGTGTGAGGAGAACCTGGTCTACAGATTGAGTTGCAACACAGCCAGGGCTACACAGAGAAACCATGTCTGTAAAAACCAAACCAAATCAATCAACCAATCAATCAATCAATCAATCAGTCAATCAAACACACACACAAACAAACAAAATGACTGAGGTTTGTGGTGCTGGGACTGGAGGCTATGGCTTTGTGTTCTCTAAGCACACAGTAACATTGAGCTACATCTCATTTTTAGAAATCACACTTATTTATCTACTTGCGTGTACTGTGGACACACATGTGCTGCACTCAGCATGCGTGTGGAGGTCAAGGGGCAACTTTCAGGAGCCAGTTCTTTCCTTCTCTCATGTGCCCCCCCCCAGGATTGAACTCAGGAAGTCATCAGGCTTGAGAGCAAACACCTTTACCTGCTGAACCATCTTGACAGCCTTCAATCTGTTTTATGATAACTATACTATCTTCCATCTCTCCAAAGAGCTTAAGAAATGAATATTTGAGAAAAGGCCTCACTATGTTGCTCTGGCTGACCTAGAACTTGATATATAGACCAGGCTGGTTTTGAACTCACAGAGATTCAAAGGCCTGTGCTTCCCAAGTTCTTGGATGGTGGGTGTTTATCACCACTTCAAGCCCTTAAGAAATGATTTTAAGGTTCTCCAGAGACCCTCTTTCTCTTCCTTTAGTCTCTGGTTTGACATTTGCAGCTTTTCTCGCATTTCTAGTGACTTCTGCTCATAGGTAGACATGGAGTCCAAAGCTTCTGGGCTTGTCACTGCAGGGAGTGGACAGGAGCCTCTTTTCTCAAAGAGCTCATAGGTCTCTCTGTGAGGCTCCAGCAAGAGGCCTTGTGCTGAAGCCCAGCTGCCAGCTGTCCCGGGGTCTGTTGGGAGGCCACACCCAGAACCCAGTGTCTATAGATTGATGTAAGCTGTGACAGTTTGTGTTTGCTTGGCCCAGAAAGTGGCACTATTTGGGGGTGTGGCCTTGATGGAATGGGTGTGGCCTTGTTCGAGTGGGTGTGTTACTGTGGGCGTGGGCTTTAATACCCTAGTTCTAGCTGCCTGGCAGTCAGTCTTCTGCTAGCAGTCCTTAGATGAAGATGTAGAACTCTCAGCCCCTCCTGCTCCATGCCTGCCTGGCTGCTGCCACGTTCCCACCTTGATGACAATGGGCTAAACCTCTGAACCTGTAAGCCGGCCCCAATTAAATGTCGTCCTTATAAGGCTTGCCTTGGTCATGGTGTCTGTTCAGAGCAGTAAAACCTTAACCAGGAAGTATTCCCCTCCCCACTGCCCTTCCCTCACCTTACACAGCTGGGCCTGATGTCCCCCAGGCAAGCTTCTCTGGACCCTGTGCAGGAGAGACACGGAAGAAATAGAGGTCCTCTGACCATGTGGCCGGGAAGAGCTCCAGGGCCTAAGGGACTGCTGTCAACTCTACACTTCTCCCCTGCTTTGTCCTTCTGTACCAGGGCCCTTTGGTGCTCTTTGAGAAAAGTTGCACAATATCTGCTCATGTGGGCTATGGTGCCAGCCTTCTGAGCCCTTCCGAGTGGGCTTAGCCAGCTCCATCCACGTCCCACACTGTCCAGTCAGCATTCTTTTCCTTTGGTTGGGGTAGTTAATACTTTTGAAAATATTCTCTCAGATCTAATGAGACAGCCTTAGCAGGTAAAGGAACTTGCTGCCAAGCTGACAATCTTTTATGTTCAATACCTAGAGGAAAGAACTGATTCCAGCAAGCTGTCCTCAGGCTTTCACGAATGCACTGTGGTGTGAGTGTGTGCATGTGTGTGTGCCTGTGCGTGCGTGCGTGTGTGCGTGTGTGTGTGTGTGTGTGTGTGTGTGTGTTTGCAAATTTGCAGATGCATACCATGCACACAGATACACAAAATAAACGTAAAACATTTTTAAATTTTCATTAAACTCGGAGGAGGGAAAGAAAATGGATTTAGTTATAAATCCTCATAGCTTAAGTGGAAGTCTCAAAATGTAATAGAATCATTTACATCCAAAGGTAAAAATCACATTAATTTTGTGCATTTCTCTTCACAAATAAAACATTCTATCATTTCCCAAATTTCTGCCTGTTGCATAAGCTCAAACAATTGGAAGGATTTGCTGTCTGAGTCACAGGAAAAGAGACCAAACAAACAATTCCTGGATTCAGAGGACAGTGCTCAGAAAGCCACTTTCTGCCAAATGAGTATTCTGACTCCATCCACACCCTCCTTCAGTGTATCTGGCAGGTTAGCCCAGACCTGAACTCATCCACACATCCAAGACGATGGGGAGGGTGGCTCGGACACAGGAGGTCCCGGATGATCTGGCCTTTGCTAACAGGAAGTCCAATTTGTGGAAAATGGACTCCCAGAATAGACAGTTGCCGCTCCGGAGCCCAAGTGAGGGTGGAGGAGAACCAGGCCCCGCTGGCACCATCTGGGCCACAGTCGTGGTCTTTGTGCCTCCTTGAGGGTCATGTCTTGGGGTCAAGAATATCCATGCAGCCAGCAATATCCTGACAACCTGAGTTCAGTCCTTGGAACCTACTTCTGCAATTGTCCTGTGACTTCTACATGTGTGCCGGTGTGTGTGTGTGAGACATGTACACACACACACACACACACACACACACACACACCTTGAGTAGCCTGACAGACCCAGTTTTGTGGGAGAAACAGACACCCATTTAAAGAGCTTGGAACGGGGTGGCCGGCAGTTACAGCGCCACAGGGGAGGAAAGTGCACGAGGCAGGACTCGTGGTTCAGATGGACTCTTGTCTTAGAACAGGTGCTTTCCGGGGTAGGTTCAGTTCAGTGCATTTGTTGCTTCTCTTGTTGCAGTGACACACTAGCAACGTAAAGGAAGGAGGCTCTGTTTCTGCTCACAGATAGAAGGTCCCGCCAGTCGCGGGAAAGGCACCAAAGCTAAAACACCCGGCAGCTGCTCACACAGGAAGCAGAGAGAGATGGTGCCGGTGCCAGCTCGCTTTCTTCTATTATTTATTCTGGGCCTCACCTTTGGGATGGTGCTGTCCACACTGAAGGTGGCCTTCCCTCCCCGGAACAGAAAGCTAAACCTTTCTGGAGACAGCCTCTTATACTTCCCCAGGGGGAATGTTTTCATCCTGATTCTAAATCAGAGTGGTCAAGATCAACCATCACAGACAGACTTTGGCAGGGAGACAAGAGAGGGGCATTCAGGAACCGCTTACTGTACACCAGACATTTCCAATCTTACTCCTTCCAACAGTTCCAGAAGATACACATGCTCCCTTGATTCCACAGATAAGGAAAGTGAAGCCAAAGTAGAGAGAGAACTTAGCTCAACCATTGTGGGGATGAAGGTTTGGGGCCTGTGCTTCAGGAGTCCCTGCTTCTCCCTAAGTAACTTCAGGAGGTAAGCAGGGTTGCTTGGTTACCAGGGGAGGGGACATCATCCCTTTAGTGGAAGATATGAAGCCTGGCTTCAGCTCCAGAGACAATGCAAGTTAAAGGTGAAGAATCTATGGGGTCTGAACAGACAGACTCTCCTGAAAACAGACTCCTCAGAACGCTCTTTTCAGTGAGCCTCCATGGTCTGATGAGAATCCCCTCACCCTCAAGCCCCTCAAGATCTGACCCAATTTCTCTTTCCCTCTTCTCAATACTTGATCCCTGGCCTGCACCAGGCAAGGACCTCACTCTTGATGTCCCCTCTCGTAGTCACTTCCTGCCCACTGACCTGTCCCCCTGTGTCTGGGCTGTAAACCCCAGCTGTCTCTGTTGCATGGGGAGTTCAGGCTTGTCTCCCCAGCTGGAGGTCTTGACACTGTCTCCATGGTCCTGAACGGTGTCTTCCTTGTTGGAACAGACATCCGCAATGCCTTATGTGACATCACCGGTGTCTTCCCCATTCCACAGAAAGCTCTTTCCAGACTTTGCAAGGGAGCCTAACCACCCTGTCTCCCATTTCCCACCACCCGCACCCCCTCACGTTTCCTCTACTGAGCACTCTTCTCACACCCCCTCTTCAGCCCAGTGCCACTTGCTCCCCTGCAGTCTGATCCACTCAGCACCCAGGGATCACTCCGAAGTGTTCGTCTGCCAGGTCTCTCTTCCTCTCCATGGCTTTGCACGATTGTCCCAAGCCCCAGTTTGGTGATGGGGAGCTTTCAGCTTTTGCTCTCTGCACTCCAGTCCCTTATCCTCCCTGCCTATTCCAGTAGCCCTCCTCCACATAAAAGGCTTGGCCCATTGCCCCAACTTTCATACACCCTTGAGCCTCATTCCTGTTGGTCCTGCTACATAGGAGACCCATCCCGGATCCTGGTCATTAGAGACCTGGAGGGGTGTCCTCTGAAGACCCTTGATCTCCCCACCAGTGCTCTCAACCTTATGCTTTTTCAGGGGTGTGTCTTTGTCCCCGACCACCTTACTGTGCTGGCTTTATGACTTTGTTGCCGTTTTGCCAGCCATTTTACTGGCATCTCACACTAGTGGGTGTTTTTACATCCATGATACAGATGGGGATGTTGGGACCCGGAGAAGCAGCCTGGCTTGCCTACTGTATCAACTCTAGGAGCCCCACAGACCCACACACCCCTGGGGCCTGACCTGTGGTGAGAGGCGCTGGGTCCTGAGGAAGAAGCCAAGGAGGCAGCCCACGATGACAGACAGCACAGACAGGATGAGGAGCCCGTTGTGTCTACACACTGCCCGCCCTCGAGCCAGGAGAGCGCCCAGCACCATGCTGAGCCCAGCCTGTTGGCACCATTCCATGCACTGTAGGATGAGGCCCAGGTCTGGGCTGGAGGCACAAGCCTCTCTACTTACAGGTGAGCAGAATCCTAAGCACCTATCACCAGCCTTGCAGCCATGGTCTGTGCAGCGCCCAGAGGGAAGCCACAATCCTATTACCAGCGGCATCATTAGGAGCTAGGAGCAGATTAGGGCCTGGGAAATTAGAGCAGGCCACGTGGTCAGGGTGTCCAGTCCTCAAAGCCAAATGCTTCTCTCGAAGAGGGGAGGGGCCGTACACCAAGAGAGGAAGCAGAGGCGCTTCATTCCACCTCATTCTAGAAAGACGTAGAAGCAAGGCAGCGAGGTTCCACACTGCCCACCTCAGTGAGTGCTCGCGGGCATCTGATGGCTGTCCTAGAAGTATGATCTGTCAGCATGATTCATGCTGATGTCAGTCCCCAGGAGTGAGTGTGTGAATGTGGCGCTTTGCCGGTGCAGAGTCACAGGCGTCGTCTGTGGAAAGAGTAAACGATGTGTCCAGGCTTGCCCTGTGAGCCACTGCCAGTCAACCCCACCACCTTGGGTCCGATGACCTCATTGAGATCTGAGACCCCTGAGACCCTGAGAGCCTATGTCCCTTGGCATAGTCGCTAAGCTGGCACTTGGCAGTATGGGGTCAGGTGACACTGTGAGGAATTTAGACTTGAATTCATTTGCCCTGACTTCAGCCTAATGTCAACAGGAAATGAATAAACTTTTTTTCCAAGAGGCTTCAAGCCCAAGATGACCCACTCCGCATCCCTCAGGGACTGCTATTTATTTATTTATTTATTTTAAAAGTATTTTATTTATTCTTTTTTTTTCTACATATAAACAATGTATCTTGATCACATCTGAATGAAACAAAAAGCAGGACATGGTTGCTCCTAGGTGTGGTGGAGGAAAAGGTTCACTGTGGATAAGAGAGAGAAAACAGCCAGAGGCATCGGAGGAATCCAAATGGATGTGGCCAGGCTGAGCCGGGTCATATGAGGAGAGAGGGGGAGGGAGGGCGAGGGAGGAGTCAGATCAAGAGGGGTCTGGGCCAAAGACTGGTGTAGCCAAAATGGCTGAATTATCTAGGAACCCGAGGAGTTGGTGGGTGGGAAGGCCCTGGGCTGGAGAGTTCAGGGTGGAGGGGTGTTGGGGATGCCAGCCAGGAAGATCCTGTAACAGGTAGGGACTGAGGGATGCTGGGAGGACCTGGGGGCCAGTGTCACCTTTGCTCTGTCAATAGGCATCCCATCCATTTGTCCAGGTTTGAGACCCGCAAGAGTAACTCTTCCAGGATCCTCCCCAGCACATGCCCTCCCACCTTCTTCTCTCCCTCCCTCTTCTTTAAATAATCCAGACTGCAATTAGTGCTGCCTGCATGAGTGTGAACAACCTACCAGTATACACACGCGCACGCGCGCACACACACACACACACACACACACACACACGCACACAGGCGCGAGAGTGCACAGACACACACCCTGATGAAAACACCGATTCCCCTTCCCCCAGCAGCCATCAATTTCCAATGGCTCCTGAGCTAAGACTGAAGCTCATAAGCCCCTCCCCATCCCACGCTGGAATGTTGCCCAGCTTGATCTTGTGCAGGTCTTATGGGACAACCAGAGCTGCTGTGGACTCATGAGTGCCATGGTCACGCCATGTCCAGAAGAGGACCTGTCACAGCGCTCTGCTCCCCACTTCAGCTCTCCGCCTTCCTGCCTCCTCTCCTAGGGTGCTCCCTGAACCTTGAGAGGGTGTCCCATTTAGGGTGAAGTGTTCAACAATCTCTCAGTGCGTTGAGCCGTTCCACATCAACAGCTGCCCACCACAAAGAGGAGTTTCTCTGGCTGAGGTTAAGCCGCACTTTTTAGAAGGTAGTTTAACAATAGGCCTGTCTAGAAAAAAGAATAATAGCCGGGCAGTTGTGGTGCACATCTTTAATCCTAGCACTTGGGAGGCAGAGGCAGAGGCAGGCAGACTTCTGAGTTCAAGGCCAGCCTGGTCTACAGAGTGAGCTCCAGGACAGCCAGTGCTACACAGAGAAACCCTGTCTTGAAAAACCAAAAAACCAAAAAAAAAAAAAAAGAAGAAGAAGAAGAAAGAAAGAAAAGAAAAAGATCCCTGCCTTATCAGGGTCTATGACTCTCCAGCCACAGGACTTTGACCAGGTTTAAGGCACCAAGGCCTGCTTATTTTTAAAGATGGCAAAGCCCAGGAGATCTGCATCTGAGACCCGGGTCTGCTTCTCACTAGCTGTGATAAGACAAGCTATCTTATCTCTCTCTGCTTCAGGCTCATAAAGCAGAGGTGATAATAGCATCTAGCCAAGGGGACATGAGTGAGGGTAGTGGAGACCTCTGGGCACTGAACAGCGACCCTGGCTGGAAGCATCACCGCGAAGCATCTCAGAGGGAGACTCCTTCCTGCTCCTGCTTGTGGCCTGCCCTGCCCTGTAAGCCAGGGGGAACTACCCTGCCCGTGTTGCTGGGTATCTATAATCTCCTTAGGGTCAGTCAGACCTGTCGGGCTGCAGCAGCAGGGCACAGGGTGTGGTGGAGGCAGGGCTATGACAGGTAAGGGACACACAAGCATACAAGGTGGCGCCTCCTCTCGGCAGGTGGCAGAGAGGACAGGGTGAGGAGCTGCAGGGGAAGGGAAGGAAGCCGGGCGCAGGCCCTGATGCCGTGGCAGGCAAGAGGTAGATTCTGGGCCCAGTTGAATCAGCTTGGGGCCTTGCCCTCAGTCCTGTCCTTTTCAAAAAGAAAGGAGTAAGCACAGGTGCAGAGCAGCCCAAAGCCTCTCCCCCAGGCAGCCTCCCCTGGCGGGAGAGGAGGCTGGGGGCCCACCAGTCTAAGGACTTTTTTCTCTCACTCTCACTTTGAAAGCTCAAAGCTCCCTGATATACCTTCATCTCCAACAAATGCCTCATTTTCCACTTTATTGGGTGATTAACTGTTGCTTGCAAAATCCCGGGTGGATAGACTTAGCATAGATTTTAAGCATCATCTAGGCCCACCCTGAGCTATGCTACAGAGTGGGCGTGGCTTGCTTCCCACTCTGAGACTTTGGTTCCTGGAAAGCCCCTCTCCACGGAAATGCTGACCCATCCCTCCACACTCTAACCTCTGGGCCGCTTGCCCATCCCGCACGTGCCAGGTCTCTTCAGTGATTCCACTGTCTTTAAGCAAGCACATGTTCTGGGTACTGGGGACAGGACAGTGTGTCAGACACAATCTGGCTCAGAGAACCTCCAAGAAAAGGGACTGCTTCACTCAGACACGTGACTGGCGATGAGCTTGCTACAGACAGCTTTGAATTAAATCTAAAGCCTCCCTTGTTAGAACCCTTTGATAGATCACGTTGGCCCACAGAATCAGTTGTCATTTATGATATGACTAAATATATGTAATTGTGGTGGTTTAAATAGGAATGGCCCCTGTAGGTGCACGTGTTTGAATGCTTGGCCCATAGGGAGTGACATAGGAGGTTGAGTAGCTCTGGCATTGTTGGAGGAAGTGTGTCACTGTGGAGGCGGGGCTTTGAGGTTTCCTATGCTCGAGCCACACCCAGTGTGGAATACAGTTCTGTATCTTCAGATCAAGAAGTAGAATTCTCAGCTCCGTCTCCAGCGTCACGTATGCCTCCACGCTGCCATGCTCCTCACTGTGATAACAACTGCACTTCTGAACTGTAAGCCAGCTCCAGTGAAATGCTTTCCTTTATAAGAGTTGCCATGGTCATGGTGTCTCTTCACAGCAATAAAACCTAAACTGAGACAATAATTATATAAAACAAACGAGTTAAGAAATGCTGATGAGACGAATAAGACAACATTGATCAGGCTTTTCATATGATTCAGCTTGCTGAGTCCTGCCTGGAAGCGTTGTTGACTGGTAGAGTATGTGCCTAGCATTCACGAGGCCCTGGCTCCCACCCCCTCACCCTCCAGCATAAACCAGGCATGGTGGTGCACACCTGTAGTCCCAATATGTGAGATGTTGAGGCAGGAGAATTAGAAATTCAAGATCCATCCCCCAGCTACTTAGGGAGTCAAAGGCCAACCTAAGTTATATAATATGATGTTAAAAAACAAAACAAAACCAAATCCTAGCTTTATGGCTAGGGTTGCTGTGTGGGCTTTGGCACATTTTTTTAACCTCTCTGTAAAGTGGGGAGACGACAATAGTCCCCAGTAGGCTTGTGATGTGGGTTCCCTACAACAGTGTGTATAAACGGCTTAGGTCACTGTGTGGCACCCAGGTACTCCCAGCCTTGTTGTGGAGATCTCAGAGAGTTCTGAGGCTCTGGGACTTGGGGTATGCACACAGGAAGCTTCAGCCTTCAGAGGGGAGCACACACCTCCCTCAGGACATGTCCTTGAAACTTGTCCTTATTGGCTTTCTGTTGCTGTTAGAAAAAAACAGGACCAAAAGTGACTTTGTGAAGGAAAGGGTTTGGCTCACACCTCCAACACAGTTCATTATTAAGGGAAGCTAGGGTGGGAACACCGCAGGGCAGGAAGCTGGAGATAGGTGCCCCAGCAGAGGCCCCCAAGGATGGACCAGATGGGTCAGATGAATAGGACGAATGTGATGGATCTGATCAATCAGATGGGTAGGATGGATCTGATGGATAGGATGGATCTGATTGGTCAGATGGATAGGATGAATCAGATAGATTTGATTGATCTTATGGATCAGATAGATCTGATGGATAGGATGGATAGGATGGACAGGATGGATCTGATGGATAGGATGGATGGGATGGATCATATGGATCTGATGGATAGGATGGATGGGATGGATCATATGGATCTGATGGACAGGATGGATAAGATGGATTGGATGGATAGGATGGATCTGATGGACAGGATGGATCTGATGGACAGAATGGATGGGATGGATCTGATGGATCTGATGGATAAGGATGGATAGGACGGATAGGATGGATCTGATGGACAGGAGGGATCTGATGGATAGGATGGATGGGATGGATCATATGGATCTGATGGATAGGATGGATGGGATGGATCATATGGATCTGATGGACAGGATGGATAAGATGGATTGGATGGATAGGATGGATCTGATGGACAGGATGGATCTGATGGACAGAATGGATGGGATGGATCATATGGATCTGATGGATAGGATGGATAGGACGGATAGGATGGATAGCTACTTCCTGGCTTGCTCTTCTGGCTTCTACTCTGCTTCCTTTCTGACACCTCCCAGGACCTCCTGCTCAGAGGTGGCACTAACCTCAGTGTGTTGCCCCTCCCTATCAATCATTCATCCACACAACGCCCCCACAGACCTGCCTGCAGCCAATCTGATGGAGGCATTTCTCAGTTGAGTTCCAGCTTCCTCAGTGACTCTAGCTCCTGTCAAATGGACAAAACCAAAGCGCACCCAGAGCCAAGCAGCACAGGGTCCCTCTTTCCCCACCCAGCACACACCCTCTGCCTGTTGTATGGAAGACATCCTTCCTCTGCCTCTCAAACCGTTGCCTTTGCTGCTTCCTCTGCCTAGAACGCCCTTCAGTGCCCCTGCAGTCCCAGGTCACGTGCCGCTCTTCCTCGACACCCGCTCTGAGCACCCTCGATATGCACCCCTCTCTTCCCTTCGCCAGCTCAGGTCAGTGATGAGCCCCAGTTCCTTGCCACGTAGCTTTCATAGGTGCACATTAACCTGTGATAGCCCATAGCTGGGCAGTGGAGAGTGGAGGAGCCCCACAGATGGGCGGCGTGCTGTGGAGGACTCTCCCAGCTGGACGGCAGGCGTGTTGGTCGTTGGTATGTAGGGGGCTGCAGGTGTTAAGCTGTTGCAACAGAGAAAGTTATTGGTGCCTTCGGCACGTGCCAGTCTGGAGCTGTAAGGCAGCACAACTCTACCAGGGTCTGCCCAGTAACAGCGGGGTGACCTTGCTTGCTGAGGAATGGGAAGAAGCAGGATAGGCTTGCCAAATATAGAGTCTGTTTGGTCTGACCTCACTAAGCCAGAGAGGGGTGCAAAGGAAGAGCCTGTTCTGAAAGATATGGGGGCGGTAAGGGGGGAAGGGCTGGGCGGAGCTGGGGAGCCAGCGGCTTCGGGGCTGGGGCCTGGTTCCTTCCAGCGGGTGTCAAGACACATTAGCTGAGCTGTCCGGCCCCCTGGTTGGGTTGGGGTGATGACAGCTCTGGGTTTGTTGGCAGTTCTCCAGAGACATAGCAGAGGCGCCTGCCTCTCCCCAGCTCACCTCCCCGGCTGGCCAGGGACTGAGCCCTTCTGGGAAGGTTGCTGTAGGCAGCCAATCCCGCCGACATGAATTCCTGGTATTCTTCATCACTAGAGACCCGGCTAACCTCTGTGGAGGGGCCCAACCCTGCCTCCCTGGCCTTACCAGACAGAGGAAAGTGATTTGGTGCAAGGCTTATGCCTGCACCTGCCATCTCCTTCCTGCCCTGTCTTAGGGAAGTCGGGCTGGAACCCCAGTGAGATTAGCCGCTGTTCCATGGGGAGCACTTTGTCCCAGCGCAGGGAGCACTCTAACTCTATCACCTGGACTTGCCAGGAATGCTGTGCCTCAGGGGAGCCAGCGGGACAGCTGACCTCCTGAAAGGGCTCACTAGACCAGAAAAGTATCTGGTCACAAGGCCTGTGTCATCAAATCTCACTATTTAAGTAAAATAAATAAAACATAGAATGCAATTGCTCAGTCAATATCTCAGGGCCTCAGTGGGCTTGTGGCCACAACACTGCACTGTGCAGTCACAGCCCAGGCTTGTAGAGGATTCTAGCATTTGAGCTAACTTCAAATCTCAGCTCCTTGTGGATGTTGTGGTGTTCCTGAAGTTAACGAGCCTCCTTTCCTTCCTTCCCAGTCAGGAAAGCCCACGGTCTCTGCATTGTACCGTGCTGCCCCTCGCTAGAGCATGTCGTATGGAGTAAAGTGTAAAGTTAACACATGCCCAGGGAAAGTTCCAAAGCCAGTCCGGACTCTTGGTATCAAGTTACAGAAAATTAAATCAAGTTAGCATAGGTAAAAAGAAAATTTATATGCGAATTCTAATGGCAGAATTCGTGAGCCTCGGAGCCAGGAGGACATTTGCAGAATCAGTGCAGTGTGTCTGCTCACAAAGCAGGAAGACAAACTCAGAAGGCATCAAAACAGCCTGCCCGCTTCCACAGTCCTAACCAGTCATCTGGTTTTATTTGCTACCTAATGTAATTCTCTTGCTTAGTTCTTGTTGTTTGGTTTGTTTTGCTCTAGGATCTCCTGTAGCCCAGGCTAACCTCAAACTTGCAGTCCTCCTGCCTCGGCCTTCCAGAATGTCAAGATTACAGGTACTCTGCCAGACTTTCTATGCCGGCTCAAGGGCCAGTGTACAGCCGCTTGCTTGGCATGGTGCGTCTTTAACCCTCCTTTAACCCAGGAGGCAGAGGTAGAAGGATCTTTTCAAGCTTAAAGGCAGCCCAGTCTACATAGAGAGTTCTGGGACAGCCAGGGCTACCTATTGAGACCCTGCCAAACAAACGAAGGAACAAACAAACAAACAAAGACTGTTTAAATTCTATTCAGAATTCAGAATTACCCAAATCAAATCATGGTTTGTGGTTTGTGTCTCACACATGTGCATGCACTTTGCTTTTTAGCAGACCCTGGAAAACACTGCACAGGACTGCATGTACTTCGCGTTTCAATGAGACATATTCCATGGGCGCTTTCTGACTGTGCCTAACGAGGAGTAGGGAATGACTGAGAGGAGCCAGCGTCCTCGCTGGCTGTGAGGCTCTCACTGTGAGTGGCCCGCCATTATGTGAATAAAATGGACAATGAGGTTCCTTGGCCGAGTTTCCCAGAATGCATTCTGTCCCTGGTGAGTGCAAAGCTGCGTTTGAAGAGAGCAGGGTTTCCGGAGGCTGTTGGCACCTCCTGCTTGCTCGCTCGCAGACATAAGCGCTTCTCCTGAGCCTGCTTACATCTTGCTGTACTCCCCCGCTTCCCTGACTCGCACCTAATGAGGCGTGCCGCCTAAGATGTGAGAGTGGAAAGGCTGAGGCGGCACCGGGCTTGTGGGGTAAATATCTCCTCTACTCACAGGCAGACTCACTGGCCCATCACACATTGTTATAGAACACGAGTTCAAAGGTAAACTTAAGATGGTTTTATAAGCGATGACAGTAGAGCATTAAAGCCAAACACGAAACCCTTCTGAGTACGGAGCTTCTGCGGCTGCGCAAATCCCAGGGCGCTGGAAACATCCCTGTTTCCAAGGCGGGGCAGGTTGAGGATGTCAGAAGCCACGGTGAGGGTGGAGCCCAGCCCTGAGACCACGTGCACCAAGTGTGGGCTGTGTGGAACGCTCTCCCTCTCCAGCCTTTCCTTCTGCAGACCAGAACACTCGTCCTTTCTATGGTTTTATATCTTTGACACTGGGCCTCACTCTGTAGTCCAGGCTGGCCTAGAACTTTCCGTGAGATCACAGCTTGCTGAGCAACCACAACTGGTCCACTCGTGCATTCTTCACACAACGCACATACTATGAGCAGCTATGAGAAACAGACCTCAAACAATGACTTGGGTTTGACCTGTGGGCTACCTTGTGCCTTGGGCTGAGTTTTCTTATATGCAGCATAGAAATAATGACATTCTAGAGGTGAACTCACACGTGACGCTCAGAACAGTTGTGCTCATAGTAAACACTGCCTGAATGTATGTAACTGTAGTCATTTTGTTGTTCTGTCGATCATATTCTAGATACAGGGGACACTGTCGCAGATGGCCCCTAATGTTCAGCTTACAGATTCATAACATTATAGTGGCTGTATCTGGATGTAAATTAAAGAGCCTCCAGACTCACCATAGAGCCTTACAATGGGCTTATCAGGGTATTGTGTGCATTTAAATTTGTTTCTTAGGATTAGTGTGTGTGTGTGTGTGTGTGTGTGTGTGTGTACATTTGTCTAATGTGAGAGAAGCCCCGAATTTAATTTCTAAATAAAATCTAGGGATGCCACTGTCAAGATGTAGGCTTTTCAGGGAATAGTGGCCCACTTAGTATATCAGAGACTGAGGCAGGAGGAGATCACTACAAGTTCAAGGCCAATCTCCTTTACACAGCAAGTTCCAGCTAGTCTGGATTACACAGTCAGATCCTGTCTCAAAAAGCAAAACAAAACAAAGTGAGTCTTAGCCATCTCATATAATCATCTCAAGTATTTATCTCAAATACTTCTTTCCTCCCCATTAGCCAGTATCCCATTTTGAACATTACTGTAAACACCTAAATACTAACTTACCCATATTGGTCCCTCTAGGCTGTCCACGAGCGATGAGTTACCAGGTCACAGTGATACAGATGTTCCGTTACCTAACCATACCAACCAATTCCAAATCGGCTTTGCCATTTGGCGTATTTATTCACTATGTATGGACTATCCCAGGAAGCCACACACTCACCGCATTTGGCATCGATTAATCACTAACTGTTGCTGATCAGCTCAGTGTGAAGCAGCAGTCCGTGCTGTATATTTGCATTTCCCTGATTATTACATTGGCATACATTTTAATACATTACTGAGCCATCCGTGCCTCGTTGTGGGTGAAGACTGTTGATTTCTTTTGACTATTTTTAATAGTGTTGCCTTTTATTACTGATGTATAATCTATGTATTAACTATCACTTATATATGTTTCTCTAGCTTTAGATGACTTTAGATAGCAGAAGTAGGACTTTTAGTGAGTGCATTCATCCTTTCCTTTATGATATGTCTCCACGTGTCTTGTTTTAAAAACTGTGGAAGAGCTTTGCATGGCATACATGGGGTGTGGGCTTTGATTTAACACTCAAGACGCAAGAAACAATACCCAACCTTTCCCAAAACAATGAAGCTATTCTGGGCACATTTCTAAGAATTGTCATAACATTATTTCTCTTATCTCCATCTTTAACCAACCTTGTTAGGCGGCTGTGAAATCTAATACTGTTTTTCTTTAGGTTACTTAATTGTCCCACATATTGAAAATTTACCTTTTCATTTTGAGCTAAAATGGCAGCATTGAAATAAAATTAAGCGTGTATCATTTGGGTCTGTCCCATTGGGTGGTTGTCTATGCTGTGATTAACAGCTTGCCATGGTTACTACAAGTTCATGGTCATTTTGAAATACTTTTCTTTTTTTAAAGATTTCTTTTTGGTACATGTCTTTAATCCCAGCAGTCAGGAGGCAAAGGCAGGTTGACTTCTATGAGTTCAATGCCAGCCTGGTCTATAAGAATTCCAGGACAACCAGGACTACACAGAGAAACTCTGTCTTGAAAAGGCAAACAATGGGCAGTTTTGGCACATGCCTTTAATCCCAGCACTTGGAATTCTGAGTTTAAGGACAGCCTGGTCTACAGAGTGAGTTCCAGGACAGCCAGGACTACAGAGAAACCCTGTCTCAAAAACAAAAACAAAAACAAAAACAAAAACAAAAACAAAAACAAAAAAAAAGAAAGAGAGAAAGAAAGAAAGAAAAAGAAAAGAAAAGGCAAACAAACAAACTATTTTTTTTTTGTTTTGTTTTTGTTTTTCAAGACAGGGTTTTTCTGTGTAGTCCTGGCTGTCCTGGAACTCACTCTGTAGACCAGGCTGGCCTCAAACTCAGAAATCCGCCTGTCTCTGCCTCCCAAGTGCTGGGATTACAGGCGTGCACCACCACCACGCCTGGCTTTTATTTTCTTTTTAATTATGTGTGTCTCAGCAGAGCGGTATGTACCCATGAGTGCAGGTGTCTAGGGAGGCCAGAAGGGGGCGCTGGAGTCTCTGGAGCTGGAATTAGAGGTTGTTGTACGCCACCCCATGTGAGTGCTTGGAACTGAATTCAGGTCCTTTGCAAGAACAGTATATACTCTAACCATGGGTGTATCTCTCCAGCCCTTTAGTACTTAATAAAAAATATTTTATTTCCAGGGAATGGTGTTGGTGTTGGGTCTAGTTCTTCCTCCCAGTCCCATGCTTCCAGAAATAAGACTCAGACTCAAAATATATTTACAAATACCTTGCCATGTAGCTAGGCTCTTCTGTGACTAGATCATAACTTAAGATGACCCATTTATTTTAACCTACATTCTGACATGTGGCTTGGCTCAGGAACAGGGTGTCCATCTCCTGGCCAATCTCCTGGCTGGCTACCACATGTTTTCATGTTTGTTTGTTTGTTTGTTTGTTTGTTTTTTAGTTTAAGAGTAGAATCAATAGTCTACCCCTCTTTGTCTAATTTCTTTCTTTTTCTTTTTTTTCTTTTCTTTTTTTTTTTTTGTTTTTGTTTTTGTTTTTGTTTTTGTTTTTGTTTTTTGAGACAGGGTTTCTCTGTGTAGTCCTGACTGGCCTGGAACTCACTCTGTAGACCAGGCTGGCCTCGAACTCAGAAATCCGCCTGCCTCTGCCTCCCAAGTGCTGGGATTAAAGGTGTGCGCCGCCACCGCCCGGCTGTCTAATTTCTTATATTTCTCTATCTTCTCCCCATTTCTTTTCAATTTCCTACCTTACGTAAGAAAGAAAGAGAGAAGGAAAAGAAAAAGAAATCCTGAATCTAACCTCCCTATTTTGTCTTCTCCCTGTCCAGGACTATAATTATTTCTAATCATCCCCTAAAATTACAACATACAACTCATAAAATGACCAAAACTGTTCACCTCAACTTAAGGGTCTGGGACCACCATCTTCTGATAATTGATTCCTACTGAACTGGGTAAAGAATTCCTGTTTGGGGGCCCATGAATATTAGAAACATTTAAGAAAGCTCGATGTAGTATCTGTTGTCTAGGCTCTATGTGTTGAGAAAGTTCGGAGCTTAACTGAAGTCTAGATTGGAACAGTCTGAAAAGCTGGATGAACTGAGGTCATCTGGGATTAGCAGTCCTTCCCGAAACTGCTCTAGAAGAAAGTCTCTGAGAACAGCATCAGTTGGAGGCAGGATCAAGCAGGGATCTGGAAAACAGGTCTCAGCATCTCAGCATTCCCAAGGGTGGCTCCTGTCAGGGCTGCCACCCACCTGGTCTTTCATTCTGCAATATATAAACCTTACATAGTTCTATAAAGACATTTGTATGGAATGTGCAGGATGCACGGATCAATTAAGGATGATTTCTTGCTCTTTGTTTGAGCAGGTAAAAGACAACTGTATTTCTATGGAAGTTAGTTTGATCACATAATCAAACTACAATATAAATCTCCATTCACACCATATGAAAGGATGATATGTAATAATAAGTTACGAGAACTTTGTAGCCAAGAAGATTTATTGGCTGTATGTAGACACTTTAGTCTCAGGCAGTTCCAGAACTGTCTCCATTGACAGAGATAAATGTCGACATTACCTACTTTGCTTCTCTTGTCAATCTCCCTCTACTTGTCCATAGTCAGTCTCTTCAGGGGGGGGGGGTCTCTCTTTGTCATGTCTGATTTTTATCAATTTGAAAGGAACCCACAGCTTTTCTTTTCCTGTGGAAATATAGGCATAACATCTCCCTCAGTATAACATATTTCCTGTTTTCCATTCTGAGGTTAGGACTTCTTTAAAATAAACAGACTGGTTTAGTTTGAGAGGCCAGATCTTTTGGGGTTAGACTCTATCTTAGAGAACCTGACCTAAGTTAACTAACAGGCCAGTACTTTGCACCAGTTTCCAGGTTATCCCCTAACAAGACCTGTGTCTAGCACAAGTTACTAGGTTATCCCCCAACAAATCTGCTCCTTCAGGTTACAAGTCTGCCCCTGACACTTTGCTTCCTAATGACCACCAATCAGTAAGAAAACAGAAGTTAAGTTTATGGTTTGGCTTACAGCACCAGCCAATAATGTTAAAGGCCATAATGTCCCCCAATCAGATATGTGCCAGGCTAGATACCCTCTTCTTGCCTCTATAAATGCTTGCCCGAGACTGGGCTTGGGGCCCCTTCTCATTCTTCTGCATCAAAGATGGTGGTGTGGCCCAAACTCAAGCTTAAATAAAGAGACCCTAATGCAATTACATCGGAATTGGCTCCTTGGTGGTCTTTTTGGGGCTCATGAACACTTCCTGGCACAAGCTCAGCAGTTTTCCCGTAATCCAATGTCTTTCAGCAGCTATAGTTTTTTGTTTACTAGAATTCAAAAAAATTTAGGGTTAATGAAGCATTATTCAACATGTCTGTGGGGGTCTTTGTTACCCCTTTTAGTTTGTTAAGCATCTCTTTCAAAGTATAATTAGATCTCTCCACAATTGCTTGCTCTGTAGGATTGTGTGGTATACTGTAACATATTTTATATCATAATAAAACATTGCTAAAAAATGGCTTCATCTTATTAGAGTCATATGCTGGAGCATTGTCAGTCTTAATTTGTATGGGCATCTTCATAATGGCCATAACTTCTAACAAATGCATACTTACAGAATCAACCTTTTCAGAAGCTAAGGCGGTTACCCATTGAAATCCTGAATGTCTATAGTGTGTGGTATATGTTTTAGTTTACCAGACTCTGTAAATGAAACACAACCACTTGCCAGATTTCATTTCTTTGGGTATTTTAGGGTTAGTTCCTGTAGGTAATGGAGTTTGGTTATATAAAGAACAAGCAGGGCATCGCCTCACAACTTTCATGGCTTCTTGTCAAGTGATAGAGAATTATTTCTTTAAACTTTTGCTGCTGACATGGTGTGTTGTTGTTTTTTTTTTTAATAAAATTTTGAAGCCTCTAGTACACTTCCTATCAATAGCTGCTCAAGTTCACTATTACCATGTGTCAGATGGCCTGGCAGACCTGTTTGGGATCTGATATGTGTTATATACAATGGATGATTCTTAATTTCTGATCACTTGGAGCTGAATAAACAATAACAAGTCAGAATCATTCTGATTAAGTTCAGCAATCTCTATATACAAAATAACTTTTTTATTGTGTAGAACAGACTGGTCTAGAATTCACAGAGATCTGCCCATCTCTGTCTCCTGTGTCGGCTGTTATTTAGCTCAGATGTTGAGGGGTGCCTGGCCACACCCCCATCCCTTTGTTTACTGGGAATGGTGTTTTGGCCTTCGGTCCAATTCTGGCTGCAGCAGCCAACTTAGGGCTGCATTTCTGCATGCCTGGAGCATTGAGCATTAATTCCCTTAGATCAGAGCCGGGTCAACCTGCTGTGCCAAGCTTGGGAGACCTGAGGTGGCTTATCCTGCAGCTGTGGTTTCCAGGAATTCTCCACAGGTCTCACCATCCGCAGCTGCACCAGCTGCGCTCAGCCTGTGTGTAACCCGGAGCTGGTTCCTCCTGCTCTGCCTAGCGCTGCCATATTTTGCCCTTGGGAGAAGCCCCAATTTCTACATTTTATTTTTAAATTTAGTAGGGGGTCTCTTTTAAAAACCTCCTTCTGTACTCTCTCTCTCTGCAGGTTCCTGCTTCTTACCTAAGAAATCTCCTTCCTGGCCATCTGTCTTGTATTGTTCTGGGAAGCTTTGACCTTGTTTTGTTTTTGTTCTTTCTTTATTTTTTTTTTTAGAGACCAGACTTCCTCTTGTCCGGCTAGCCTGACTCTTCCCTGCTGTTTACCTGGGCCTTTTTAGGCTGTAAGCTTAGGTTCTAATTGCCCCATGTTGGGCGCCATTATGTTGATGTTTGATCCAGTTCTACCTCCCATTCCCATGTTCCCAGAAATAAGACTCAGACTCAAAATATATTTATAAATACCTTGGCCATTTAGCTAGCTTCTTCTCTGACCAGATATAACCTAAAATATCCCTTTTATACTAGACTATATTCTGCCATGTGGCTGAATACCTGTGTTCAGTTACCATGTGTCCATCTTGTCACATCTTCCCAGAGAATCTCCTATTTAGCTCTATCTCAGAATCTTTTCCTTCTCTCAGGCGTCCCACCTCTATTTCCTGCCTAAGCCATAAGCCACAGGCCTTTTAATTAACAGGGGATGCATTCATACAATACCCAAGATAGTCTCTCTACAGGATAGAGAAATGACCCAGGGATTAGGAACCCTGGATACTCATTCAGAGGAACTGTATTCAAGTCCTAGCACCTACATGGTGGCTCACAGCTGTAGCTCCAGTTCCAGGGGATCTGACACTCTTTTGGGACTTCCATGGTACCAGGCATGCTTGTGTTGCACAGAAATCCCATACCAGGATTGGAGAGATGATGGTTTAGTGGTTATGAGAACTCAGTGCTTTTCCAGAAGACCCAGATTTAATTCCTAAAGGTTCACACGTCTCTGTAGCTCCAGTTCCAGAGGATCTGGTGCCCTCTTTTGGTCTCCATAGGCACAAAACATTCATGTGGTACACAGATATTCATGTAGGCAAAATACCTGTACACATACAAATGAATAGATTTTAAAAATTTAAACACATTTAATAATAATAATAATAATAATAATAATAATAATAATAATAATTTTTATTATTTCAAGACAGGATTTTTCTGTGTAGTCCTGGCTGTCCTGGAAATCACTCTATAGACCAAGTTGGCTTCAAACTCAGAGATCCTCCTACCTCTGCCTTCTAAATACTGGGATTAAAGCCATGCACCACCATGCTCAGCTTAATAATTATTTTATTTTTTAAAGATTGATTTTATTTTTAATTATGTATATGGGTGTGGTGGTTGAATGAGAAAGGCTCTGTAGGCTCATAGCTTGAATGCTTGGCCCCAGTTTGTGGAACTGCCTGATGTGGGTGCTGGAAATTGAACCTGGATGAGCTGCGAGAGCCATGATGACAATGGGCTAACCCTCTGAAACTGTAAGCCAGCCCCCATTAAACGATTTTCTTTATGAGAGTTGCTGTGGTCATGGTATCTTTTCACAGCAGTAAACCCTAACTAACTAAGACGCATGGCCTTCCAACATATGTGAGGGTACTCAGCTTCATTCAAACTAAGATAAATGGGTCGGAAATAGAGTTGGCTACACTCTAGCACATTCTACCTGTGACTTTGTGATGAGGCGTGTGTGTCATCACTGGAGAGATAGTAAACCCTTACTGAGCTGCAATTTGACAATTTGTATAAAAGTTTTAAATCATTTCATCTTTTAGTAAAATATCCCACTTCCAGGGCTATCTTTTTTTTTTTTTTTTTGGACAGGGTTTAACTCTATGGTTCTAGCTGGCCTGGACCTCAACACTGTGTAGCTTAGGCTGGCCTCAAACTCACAGAGATGTACTGGCCTCTGCCTTCTGTGCCTGGCTCCTGATACTAACTTGGAGAGGCAGGAAATGACCCAAGCAGAAGGCTAGCTCCTTCTAGCCTTTCAGAAGGTAATAACAACCATGTTCACAAAGTGGGATTGGTTAAATGTCAAGGAAAGAAATGGTAGAAACGCCTAGAACAGTGACTTTTATACTTCCATATACAGGAAAAGAGAGTCTCCAGCACACACTAAGAAAACAGAACATAGGGATAAATGTTTGTGTTACCAATGTTTACGAAAGAGGCCTGGAAAGTTCCAGAAGAAAGCAAGAGAACTGTGTTTATTAGACTAGGGAAGCATGGATCAGAGCCATGGGGATGCTTGTGGAAACAGATTGCCAGCTGTCCCTTTACTGCCTGCGACCCAGCGGGTGGGAGTGGGGTCCTCCATGCACATTTGATTATGTTCCCAGGGGTGTTCTGTGGCACAGAACTGGCCAGGACTCTAAAAGCTGAGTCCACTGCATGCTGTTCTGTAGGGATGTTGGGAGCTTCAGGGACTGGTTGCATTGTGGCCTTGTGATCAGAGGAGAGCAAAAGAGACATAGCACCCCACCCACTGGCCGCACCCTAGTTCTGTGATCTCTCACGGCAGACCTCAGTCTCCACGCCTGCGCAGTGGAGATGTATACCTGTCTTTTTTCAGGCTGCCGGGAGGTCCCAGCTCTGTGGTGACGTAGCACACAGCACACATTAGTTATTGCATGGATTTTCAGGGTGGTTATTGTATCAGCTGTTTTCATGCCTCTCCTTTGGTTTATTAAGCAATCGGTGCAAACATTTATAAGTCATGGATTGGTGGCCGACACCCTTGTTTTGATTGGCATTCTGAGAAATTTTCGAAAACCTAACTTAGTTGCCAAGATTTTAAACTGGGGATCTTACATAAAAACCTGGGGTTATGGCTTCATTGGAAACGTCTGTATGATCGCAGTCAGCTCTGCTGCCGCCTGCTGCCTTTCTGCCCAGGCTCCCGGATCCCTTCTAGTTCGGGTCTCCAGTTTGAAAGGTGCCTTCGCCCAGTTCATCTCTTCTCACCCTTTGCCCTGAGATAGTTGCTAACGTCCTTTGGGATGATCATGTGACTTAGTCTGGGTGTGGATAATAGCAACAGCAGTCACATGCAGCAGGCATATTCCAGGGACTTTGCAGGGTTTAATTAATTTAATCTCAACAATAATTTTACTAGAAAATTTCATTATCCCTATTTCACAGTTGAAAAAATTGAAGAAGAGAGGAAGACAGCTTGTACCACCAGAAAGCTCAAGATAAGGAGCTGGAGTATAGCTTGGTGGGATAATGTGTGTGGTTAGCTTGCATAGGACCATGGGTTCAGTCCTTAGCAGAAATAGGTGTGTGTGTGTGTGTGTGTGTGTGTGTGTGTGTGTAATCACAATAGGTACAAGCCCCACAACCATTAATCCACACTGCTTCTGTGGTTTTCAGTAGAGTGTTAGCTCTCTTATTTCTTTTTTTTCAAATGTTGTGTTTGTTTGTTTGAGACCTATTTCTCTGTGTTATCCTAGCTGTCCCAAAACTCTATTTGTAGACCAGGCTGGCCTTGAACTTAGAGATCTGCCCGCTTCTGCCTCCAAGGAGTGGTGGGATTAAAGGTGTGAGCCCCCCCACACACACACACCTGGCAAAATGTCTTGTTTTTAACAGAACAAGTTAAAGCAATTGAGAATGGGCAGCTCAGAAAGAACCACTGTAGAGCAGTGATTCTCAACCTTTGGGTCACTACCCCCAGGGGTCACATATCAGATATCCTGCATATAAGATATTTACATCACAAATAATGGCGAAATTACAGACATGAAGTAGTAACAAAATAATTTTATGGTTGAGGGTCACCTGTATGGGATACAGCCCCTATTCTACTCCTTGATGGCTGTGTGGCCTCAGAAGTGTTGCATAAACCACTAATTGTGACACTTGTGAAGAAACAGTGGCCACTCTGATAGCTGATAAGCTTGCACAGAATGTCTGCTACTGCTGTTTCCTATCAGGGACAAGTGCAAGCCTCTCTAGGATGAGGAAGGTGATAGTTCCCTGACAAGGACCCATTTGAAATGATTAAAGGGAACCCAGCCGGTATCGTGTCCCTAGTGAGCTTCTAGGGCTGCCCTTGAGGGGATCTCTCTCAGCAGGGAGACAGATTTCAAAGAAACTAGTGATTATAGAGCAAGGATAAGGCTGAGGGCTGTGTGTGAGTGTGTGTGTGTGTGTGTGTGTGTGTGTGTGTGTGAGAGAGAGAGAGAGAGAGAGAGAGAGAGAG
Source organism: Apodemus agrarius (assembly GCA_964023405.1). Lineage (NCBI taxonomy): Eukaryota > Metazoa > Chordata > Mammalia > Rodentia > Muridae > Apodemus > Apodemus agrarius. The sequence goes on from OZ030009.1 coordinate 45,978,463, forward strand.
AGAGAGAGAGCAGGTCTGTGGGTCTGTGGTCCCCACTCTGCAGGCAGTCCCTGGCAGGTAGCATCAGTGAGATAATCTACAACAGAGGCTGCTGCAATCTGCCAGTAGCTGCAGCATCTATTAATAAGTCCTAAAGTGGTGACCGACTGTATTTATTATGGGGTCTAGGATGGTCCTAGTTCAATTCAAGCAGGTAAGAAAGGCTGGAGGCTGGAGGGATGCCTTCACAGTTACTAGCACTTGCTATTGTGGATGACCCAGGCTGAGTTCCCAACACCGATGTGATGACCTCACACCTGCCTGTCACTCCAGTTCCAAAGGCTCCAGTGTCCTCTTCTGGCCTCTGTGGACACTGAATGCGCATGGTGAACAGATACACAAATAGACAAAAATACACATACACATAAAAATAAGTAAATACATCTTTTGAAGAATCCAAGGGCTAGGGGGCTGGAGAGATGGTTGGGCAGTTAAGAACACTGGCCGTTCTTCTAGAGGACCCGGGTTCAATTTCCAGCACCCACATGGCAGCTCACAACTGTCTGTAACTCCAGTTCCAAGGGAATCTGACACCCTCGCACCAATGCACATAAAATAAAATTAAATAAATTATATATATGTGTGTGTGTGTGTGTGTGTGTGTGTGTGTGTGTGTGTATAAAGAATCCAAGGGCCAGGGATGTAGCTCAGTTAGTGTGGGCTCACCTGTTAACGCATGAAGCCCTGCTTTTGATTCCTGGCACCATGTAAACCAAGTTTAGGAGTACACACCTGCACTCCCAGCAATTGGGAGGTACAAGCAGGAAGTCAGGGTTCAAGCGCATCCTTGCTGTAGCTCGACTTTGAGACCATCCTGGGCTACTTGACGCCCTGTTTCAAAACAAAACAAAAAACTAACCAACAAACAACAAGAGCAAAATCTTCAAATACGGAATTTGTAAGTCTGACTCACTTACAAGGAAGTACTTTTTTCCTTGGAAATAACCAGTGATCTTCTGTCAGCTGTATGATATTCAGGGAGCAGAACACTGGAACCCAGATGAGGCCAGCTCAGAATACTTATTATCTCATTATCAGTTCATATTTCAGTCTTGAAACAGAGCCACAGTACACACTGGAGACTCCAGAAGATTTTATAGTAAGAACCCAAGACAAATTTCAACTTGCAAGGATCCCCTTGGTAAATAGTCCCACTTTTCTGGGACAGGCTCGCCGGGATCCAGCAAAGACACTGGAGTGTAACGTGCTTGCACACAGTGATTTCTCCCAGCTGGCGCAGGCAGTGGTGCTGTCTGCGGTCCCGGTACTGCGAGACTGAGCGGAGCGGCCCACTGTGGCCGAGGTGTTTGAGACCAGCCCGATGAACAAAGTTGGATCTCAAAAAATAAAAGGAAATAAATTTAAGCAATAAAATGTTTCACTCACTCACCATTTTCTTCTCCATGCTCCTGGAGATTGGGCAAAAATTGCTGCTTATCATCCAGAGACAGCTAGGAATAATTAGCCTGCAGGATGCTTTTTATTTTATTTTATTTTTTTTCGAGACAGGGTTTCTCTGTGTCCCTGGCTGTCCTGGAACTCACTCTGTAGACCAGGCTGGCCTCAAACTCAGAAATCTACCTGCCTCTACCTCCCGAGTGCTGGAATTAAAGGCGTGCATCACCACCACTGCCCGGCAAGATGTTTTTTAAATGATTATTATTTTTTTATTTTATGTGTGTGAGTGTTATTCTGCACATAGGACTCTGCACCATGTGTGTGCTTGGTGCCTGTTGGGGCCAGAAGAGGGTGACAAATTATCCATAACTGGAATGTTTATAAACTGTCCTGTGGGGGCTGGGAATTGAACCCAGGTCCTCTGCAAGAACAACCAGGGCTCTGAAACAATGGGAAGTCTCTCTAGTCCCAGCAATAAAGAATTGTAAAAAGTTAGCCGGGCAGTGGTGGCGCATGCCTGTAATCCCAGCACTTGGGAGGCAGAGGCAGGCAGATTTCTGAGTTCAAGGCCAGCCTGGTCTACAGAGCTAGTTCCAGGACAGCCAGGGCTACACAGAGAAACCCTGTCTCGAAAAACAAAAAAAACAAAAAACAAAAAAAACAAAACAAAAAACAAAAAAAAAAAGAATTGTAAAAAGTTAAACATCTGGCTGATCAGAAGACAAAAATGTTACAAAATATTGTTCTATTTTTTTTTTACATATAGTTCATTAATTTCTTTTTAGGTTTTGGGTTTTTGGTTTGGTTTGGTGCTGGGAATTGAACCTAGTGCCTTCTTCATGCTAAGCAACTACTCTACCTTGATCTATTTTCTCAGCCCCAGCCCATTGTTTTGAACTGGCAAATATATATATAATATACATATATTATATATATATTTAAGGATGTTCAATATTGTTCTTAATTACTACTCATAGTCATTGTTAACGATCCCCACTGCTGCTTTCCATAACAGAGATGCAGTATTTCATTTCAGTGAGGACCTCGTGCTGGCTAGTCTTATGTCACCTTGATGCAGGCTCTAGTCGTCTGAGAGGAGGGAGGGAACCTCAATGAGGCCCAGCTATATGCAGGCAAGTCTGTAGGGCATTTTAAATTGGTGATTGATCAGGGAGGGCCCATCCCATTGTGATTGGGCCACCCCTGGCTGCTGGCCCTGGGTTCTATAAGAAAGCAGGCTGAGCAAGCCAGGGGAAGCAGGCCAGTAAGCAGCACCCCTCCATGGCCTCTGCATCAGCTCCTGCCTCCATGTCCCGCCTGATTTGGGTCCCTGTCTTGGCTTTCCTCAATGAACTGTGATTCAGACATGCAAACCAAAGAAGTCCTTTTCTTCTCAAGTTGCTTTTGGTCATGGTGTTTCATCACATCAACAGAAACCCTAATTAAGGCACAGCTATTTCATATTTCTGGGTTATAGTGGTTATACGCATACATACACCAAGAGTATATGGTTCAACTAACAGCCCAGGGTCACAGTGGACCACATATTTGAAACTGCTTTCAGCATATGAAGGTATGTATAGCCATTAAGTCACTGTGCACCCGTGACTCTCATGTTTGTGGTGGCACTATCCTCTGCTGATTGAGTAAAACTGCACACAGCTCTGTATGGGGATTGATACCTGAGACTGGGAACAGGTGGCACTGTTGCTAGTTGACCTTTGCCCACAGTATTATACTTTCTGCCATTATTTCAAAGGGAGCTCACGCTACATCTAAGACAACTGGTCGACCCTACAGCAGGTCTCCATGTGAGAGCAGCAGCAGCCTCAGGAGTTCTCCCCAAGCCTTGGGTGGCTGCTGCATAGACACCAATCTTTCCAGGCCAGAGAGCTCAGGGACATCCAGATGTTACAGCATGAAGCTGAGAGCAATCTTTGGTCCCTAGAGTCTTACCAATTGAAGTCCTGTTTGTACATCGAAGAAACCACCCTGGGATCTAGAACTTCTTAGCAGCTCTTTGAAGGTATGACTCCAGAACTCACCAAACTCCTATGTGTGATGGCTATGGTGAAAATGAACTGTGACTCTCTCTGGAGAAGGCCACACCCACACCAGGGTATGTCTTCTTGGCCTGAGTCACGTTCTTTTCTTTGTCCCTGTGCTTAAATAGTAAACTCCATCTCTGCTGCATACTGGCTTAGGCTGAAACTCTTTTCTGAGACAAAGTCAAGGATTTGGCATTGCAGGTTTCCGAAAAGAACTCTTCAGGGTGTTTGAGATGTCAGAGACACAGTTGGAGCTGTGTCTCTGGCTGGTGCCCTGCCATTGCTGACATAGGACAGTAGAACTCTGGTTGCCAGTCTGCTGCCCTCAGCCTGGGAGCCACAGCTCAGTTGTAGTAGTCTGCCAAGAACAGTCAGGACTTGGGCAGTGGCTGTCAGCCTTCTACCCGCCCCCACCACCAACTAAAGGCCAACGGGAGACTGCCAAATATGTTCCCAACAATTACATGAAGACAATGTTTCTAGTCTCTCTCTCTCTCTCTCTCTCTCTCTCTCTCTCTCTCTCTCTCTCTCTCACACACACACACACACACACACACACACACACACACACACACAGCTGCTGGATGAAGGCCAAGGCTATATCATGGAGTCTTTCTTTATATTATAAAGTTTTCCTGCCTCTGACTTACCTTATATTTATGCCAAATACGCGCGATGGTGGGTGACTCTAGCAAGTTCTGAATCAGTAGCCCACGTGCCCTCCCTCGGTGGTCTTCCCCTCCTCCGAGAGCCTCTCCTGACTGCCCCAAGGGCCCTGAGGCTCCTACTCTCACCTGTACCTATTGTCTCTGAAGTTGAAGGGTAATAACCAGGGCAGCGCCTTCCACATAGTACATGCTACACACACATTCCCTTCTAGTTTAAGGGGAAGGATCCTGCTACAGATCCAGCTCTCAGAGTATGCTCGCAGAGATAAACAAGCCCAGGATTACCTTGTCACTCTTCGTGAGGTGTTCGGTTAACTCCTAGTTATTCTGAATTCTTTGGAAAATGGAGTCTTCTGAACTGAAGAGGTGTCTTAGTTGGGAGCATGCTTGCTGTGGAAGCTTGAGCACGGGAGCTCCTTATCCAGCACCCATGGTTTTTTAACAAAACAAAACAAAACAAAAAACCAAAATGTCAGGCTGTTTGTACCTATAATCACAGTGCTGAGGCCGTGGAGACAGCAGGGTCCCGGGCACGCCGGCCACTAGTCTGACCAATCTGTCTGCTGTAGTGAGAGACCCTGTTTCAAAAAGCAAAGTGGAGGAGCTAGACAGATGGCTTCACTGTTAACACTGGCTGTCCTTCCAACTGTTAAGAACATTTGGCTGTCCAAATCTGACCCAGATTTAATTCCTAGCACCCACATCTGTAATTCCAGCCCCAGGGAATCCAACACTGGTCCTCCTCAGGTACTGCAGACACCTGATACACAGACATACGTGCCGTCAGAACAGCCATACATATAAAAAATCTGTTCATGAAAAAATGGTGTAAAAAGATTGAGAAAGACTCCGAACATCCACATCCAGCCTCTCTTACAACGATTGTAGGAAAACGTCAGAAGCAATGGTCAGATGTAACGGTCCACCCTGTAATTATAGCACAGAGAGTATCAGGAGTTGGAGGCCAGCCTGGGCTACACAGTGAGCAAGACCTTGTCTCAAATCCAGTTTCGAGTGCTTGGGAGCAGAGTGAGCCACAGAGCTACGCTGAAGTTGGCTGGACGTGGCTGGGGTGGAGCGGCTAGCCCCGCCTCAGGCTCCCATGGAACTAAGCATCCCAGAAGCTTGCTCTCTCACTATTTATTGCTCATAAAATTGATTGCCAACCTCCTCCATCCTTCCCCCACGTCCCTGGATCTCCTAGTTGTTTAGATTATGGGTCAACAGGTTGTGGGTGGATACAGGAGAGATGCAGCAGAGACAGAGGACGAGGCTCCCTAGGGGGTCCTTCAGACCCCCATTTTCCATCTCCTCAGCTCTGTGGGGCACAGATAATGCCTCCCAAAGCAGGGAGAATCCTGTTTCCTGAGCATTGTAGAAAGTTCTGTGTCTGCCTTAAAAAAAAGAAAAAAAGAAAAAAAAAAAAGAAGAAAGAAAGAAATTCCAAACATCCTTTTCCAGCTCCGTTCGGCTCTTTTTATAGCTCTGTTTGGACAAGCTGAACAAGTGAAACGTAACATCCAACTTGGGGACTTGGGTTGATCACCGCGTGCTCCGTCTGAGGGAAGTCTGGAAGTGCACATCATGGAGGATTCTAAAAGCCCAGACCGCCCTGCCTCCCCACCTTCTCCCTCTCTGCCCCTTCTCGTTCCATCGACAGCAGAATTCTTGTTCTCCAGCCCCGGCACTCTCCGGAGCCTTCTCCATGCCCACTGGTGTGACCTCTCCTCTCACTCCAGCTGATGAAAACAGCATTCCCTATATTCATGCGTGTGAGCCCAGGATCCAGGAAGAAGAATGACTTAGCCAGGGTTTCTATTGTGTGATGAAACACCATGACAGAAGGCCGTGGAGAGGAAAGGGTTTCTTTCAGCTTTACATTCTCAGGTCACACTCCATCACTGAGGAAATGACTGTAGGCTGTATCATGTTGACATAAAAAAGTGTCCGGCATAGGGAGGCAGGAAGACCAGTTATTCAGGGTTATCCTTGGCAGCATAGCAGGTTCAAGGCCAGCCTGGACTGCTTGAGGTCCTGTCTCACCTCCCACCCCTCGTACAACAGCAGCAACATGGCCACCTTCGTGCAGCCGTCTCGCACACCTCGGAGAAAGAACCATGTAGCATCACTGTGCACCCACAATGCCTTTCGCTCCCCAATACTCGCGGATCACACTGGATATCTGCTCTCCACAGCAGGGCTACAGTCCCCTCAGGTAGGGGGCCATGTCTCACTTTCACTTGCCTGTAGGCCACTGCCCTGGGATGTTTACTTAATTGTGGCATACGTGGCCACGAGCAAGTGACCGTTTCTCAAGGTGGATGGCAAGGCTCAACACCCAAGATTGTTCTCTGGCCATCACCGGTGCACTCACACACATGAACACTCACTCACACACACACACACACACACACACACACACACGTAAATTAAATATGTAGGAAATACTGCAGTGGAGCTCTGGAGGGCTCGGGAGCTGTGCAGCGCCGGTGCCAGCAAACTTTCAGTGGGCGCGTGAACTAGTACGGAGGATTTTAACCACTTTAGAAATGTAGCATATCAGTACAGTGTGTATTCATAGTGATTGAAGCGGGTGCAGTCAAGAAACCAAAATAGGGCGGCCTCATGGGGCCTCAGTGGGAGAGGATGCACCTAGCTCTGCAGAGACTTGATGTGCCAAGGTGGGGGGGAATATCCAAGGGGGCCCCCACCCTCTCAGAGGAGAAGAGGGGGTGGGGGAGGGACTGTGTGAGGGGGTCAGGAGAAGGGGAGGCAATGATCCAGATGTAAAGCAAATAAATATATATATTAATGGGAAAAAAGAATATTCATGCTTTTGGTAATACTGTTTAATAAAATTCTACAGACTGCTTTTTTTTTAGAAAAAGTAATAAGTAAAAATAGACACACTCTGTGGGTAAAAGGGAAAAATTTATTCCAAACTGCCAAGGGTGTCTCTAGGGAAAACAGAGAGAAGGACTGGGGGTGGGGGTAGGGATGTGGTTGGGGGGGAGGGTAGGGGATGTGGGGGGTAGGAAGTGGGGACAGGGTTGTATTTTCAGGGTTTAAAGGGGATCAACTACTTGGGAGGACTGGAACCTGTAGACTGGAGTGGAGGACAGGCATATAACAGGTATCTGTTGAGTGGAGATTAAAGCAACCACAGATCTTGCTATGCTAATAGGCACCTCAGGCATATGTTAATGGAAAACAGGTAGAAGCTATTTTCTCAAGTCTCACGGCTTTCTGTCCTGGTGTTTCAACACACAACAGAAACCCTGGCTGAGTCATTCTACTTCCAGGGTGCAGGCTTTTGTCTAAAGGCCAGACTTTGGGAAAAGGGATATCTTGGGACCAAACACCTAGCACCCAGGAGATTGAGACCGGAGGATACATTTCAAGGCCAGTCAGAGTTACATGGTCAGACCTTGTGTAAAAATCAGAAGAGAAGGAAGAAGGAGTGAGAGGGAGGGGAAGGAGGGAGGACTAGGAAATGAAGGAGGACTGGGAGGCAGAAGAGGAAGAGGGAGCTCTCCCCTCTTTGTGAAAGAGCATCAAGGCCCAAGTGCCCACAGCAGATGCTTCAGAGAGGGATGTGAGGTCAGTGGCCCACTCCTCCTCATGCCCAGCTCTGAGGGAGAGACGAGAAGGGCGGGCTTGGGGAGGGAGCGCTCTCTGCCACTCTCCCAGGTGGCTCCAGGGCCCCTCCCACATCTCCTCTTGCTTTCTCCGGTCTGTCCCTCCATCTCCTCCATCCTGGAAGCTGACCTGTGAAGACACATTAGGGCTGTTGGTCTTCAGCTTCAGGTGAGACACGCGCAGAGCATGAGGGCAGGATCAGGATGGAGAAGACAGGAAAGTGGGGTCGCCATGTTATCCCACTGCTTTCTTCTTGTGGGGCCACCTATGGCTGGGTGTGTTCTGAGCAAGGTCACATGGCCTCTCCACTCAAGGAACCACTGCAGAGGTGGCAAGCCCCAGTGGTGATGATGCCCATGTTATGAGGCAACTCAGGGACTCCCTAATTATGAGTGCTTCACATCTTTGTAAGCCTGATCTTAGCTCAAATGTCCTCAAACACCCAACTTGATCACAGCACCTGTTCCCTGCCCACTCCCCATCAACTGAGAAGACACACATTAATGCTCTCCTTAAACCTGGTGGGGGAGGTGCATGGAGGGGCGGGGAGGGGAAGGGAGGTGGGGGAGGGGAGCCCAGAGAACTGATCCCACTTCCTCTCTACAAGTGTGACTGACTACAGGGCTGGGAGGAGAGCACATTGGGTCGAAGATTTGCAGAATGGGGCCGATGGTCCCCTGAATTCCCCTGAAGTAACTGTGTGTGTCCATATGTGTATGTGGAGACAGACAGACATAGCACGTCTCCTGCAGATGGACTGTTTGTTTACATTAGGACACAACTGAATGAATCTTTACATACTCTGATGCTTAATTTTTATGTCTTCTTGGCTGGACCACAGTGCTTAGATAGTTAATTAAATTATTATTCTGGATGCTTCTGCCGAAGTGTTTGGGGTCAGATTGACATTTAAATAGGTGACCTTTGGGAAAAGAAATTTGCCCTCCATAAATCGGCTTGTCTGCCTCCCTGGCAGATTTTGGGACCTCACTGCCACATATGTGCAAGCCAATTCCTCGAGCACCTCAGCCTCTCTCCACACATACCCTGCCAGTTCTGTTTCCCAGGAGAATCCTGACTTATATGATACCTTCCCTGTCAATGAGTCAATATGGGATCAATCAATGACAGCCTGCCTGGGACTTCATTTGACTAGATCCTTGTCACCTCTAAGAGCCATGCAAGTCATCCCAAAGCATTCAGTAGACTGTCACCTTCAACTGCCTCTGCCAGCCCCGCCCTCCCTATCTGCCTAGTGACTGACCCTTTTCCCTGATTTTTTTCCTTTTTTGCCCCCAGCTCTGCCTGAAGTCTGCACTGGTCAACTTAGGCTAATTTTTAGCTTCCATCTTCCCATTCCTAGATTTTGCCCCACGTCTGGGTGTGCAGAACACTTCTTACCGTTCACACAGAACACACTGCATACGTCCTAGGCATTGTGTTAGGACCCATCACGTGGACCCAGGCTTCGGGTTACCCGGAGCCTAGGAAAACCCAGGTCGGAAACAGATGAATGTGTCCATGACTGGCAGTGCCCCAAGACCACACTGGCTTGGGAGAGGAGAGCCCACTTGCAGAGGTTAAGATCATCATAAAGTTTCCTCCCCTACACCTCCAGGAAAACCCAAATGTTCTCCCTGAATTTCAATCAGGATTGACAAAAAAACCAAGACCACCGATTCTTTGGATCAAGCAGTCAACACATGGAACAACACGAGAAGACACTGGGGACTCTGTGACAGGCGCACTCCATCTGGGGGTCAGCAAGCTCTGGATCAGGATACTGAAGAAAAGATGGCTGACAGTTGACAAGCATGCCCTCTGTCCCAAGCCTCCGGAGGGAGTGTCCACTTAGCATTCTCTCAGCCCTTAGGATTGTGTGCTGCAACCCCATTTTACAGACATGGAAATGAGATGCGAGGAACTCATGACTTGACAAGACCACTACTTAGCAGTGATGGGGTCAGGAGTTAAAGCCACAAAGTCTCACGCCACGGCCCTTGAGCGCCTTGCTGGACAAGCAGCTCACCCAGAGCCTCTATAAGGAGCACTGAGCAAGCAGTCAAGAACAATCCCTTACAAACAGGACAGGGTGCTTCCGATGGACATGCATCCTGGAGAGCATCCTTCTGTATGCTCTTAGCATGCTTTCTGCTTTCTGCTTTAGGAAGCCCAAGGCATCCAACCTCCCTGCAGTTGTGACCGATGGCACAGCTGCATTTGTGAGCACACACAGTAGTCCCAGGGCTTCTAGAGTGTCTGGATGACATCAGTATAAGATACTTAAAGAGAATTTAAACGCACAAGAACTAAATAAACTCCCACAATCACTCACCGAGATTCTAGTGTGTATAAACAACAGCCTGAGGAGACCCGGCTGGCAGTCCATTGCCGGGGATTTCTGTTTACCAGCTAAAGTGGTGCCCCCTTGTGGCCAGACTGCAAACACTATTTGCAATGGACTTGAATCGCCCCTTTGAAATGGCATCGTCGTAGCTAACTTTTATTTAAATAGGGAAGGGTTATACATTTTAAAGTTAGACACAAGATCAAAATTTATTAGTATTTTATGCAGCAGGATTTTATATTCCAACAACTTAAACTTGAATCAGTTGCCCGTGCCCGCGGGGGCTATGGTCTGGATGGGTACCATGCATCGAGCTTGATGGGGCTTGAGGAAGGGGGAGCCAGGAGGCTCCCGAGAATAAGTGCCATGCCACCCGGGCTTGGGACGAGTTTCTACAAGAACAGACAGAAGTGGACAGCAGACGTTGATGTGGTGACACATGCACAGGCGTTACAGCCACCGACCGACTCTGGGAGGTCCTGTCTGAGATGATGCTGAGGGCCTCGGGCAACAATCAAGCAGGAGCAGAGGACAGAGAACGGTTCCGGCTTCCTATAAGGGGATTGGGAGGGCCCTGGTGAGTGACCGAGTAAAAGACCACTGGGAGCAGGGGTCAAGGGGGTCTAGGACCCCAGGCCCCGGCAGGAGGCATGCTGGGCAGAAAGACCAACAAGGACAGAGTTCAGCAGCAAGGAGGCAAGGAGTGACACAGAAACAAGTCCAATGAGGTGAGTGAGTGAGTGTGTAAGAGAGAAACACACACACACACACACACACACACACACACACACACAGAGAGAGAGAGAGAGAGAGAGACAGAGACAGAGACAGAGACAGAGACAGAGAGATAGAGAGAGACAGAGAGAGGTAGGTGGGGGGACAGATACTTAACATTCAGACTTTGTGGTCTCTTAGGACTGACTGGAACTTGGCCATTGTAGCATGGAGGCAGCTGCAGATTGTATAAAAGAATGTGGGGGGGGGGACAAGGGGGGTGAGGGGGCGGGAGGGGGGCTGCAGAGATGGCTCAGTGGTTCTGAGAGCTTCCTGCTGCTCTTCTAGAGGATCTCCCACTCCAGTACCCATGTCGGATGGAGTATAACCACCAGTAACTCCAGTTCCAGAGGATCTCATGCCTTATTCTGGCCTCCATGAACATGCGCGCGCGTGTGTGCGCGCGCGCGCGCGCGCACACACACACACACACACACACACACACATACATGCATCATGAGAATTAAATAATTCTTTTTCTTCTTTTTAAAGAGTGGGCCGGACTGCATCCCAATAAAACTCCCTAGACAAACTTGGCAACGGAGCAGAATGGCCTGACAGTCGTGGTTAATCCCCAGTGTTGATGCTGGGGCTGTTATAAGGCTTTAGTTTCACTGTGAGTGAGCTGGGCAGGCCACTGAGGGGTTTTAAGTAAAGAACGGCCTGCTCTGACATTTCATTCATGACTTTGGGTGCAGTGTATGAACAGATGGTCAGAGAGCCAAAAGAGGGGGCTGGGAGACTGACTCCTCTACCTCCTGTCTGAAGGAAGTGGGAAGTCACTCAGCCTCTCAGGGCTTCTTCAGGTTCCTCCCTTGTAAACTGGGGGAATAATAATACCCATGTCACAGGGCCGAAGTGAAGAAATGAATTATGTAAAGCACATGGAAAGTACCTGGCACACAGTATGATTGCATGGCGTCCATGGCGGTTGGAACTAGTCAAAGAGATAAGAGGTGACTGGAAGGGCTGGAGAGATGGCCCAGCACTGGCTGCTCCTTCAAAGGACCCGAGCTTGAGTCTCAGCACCCACGTGGCAGCTCACCCTTGCCTGTGCCTCCTGTCCCAGGAGATCCAGTGCCCTCTTCTGGCCTCTATGGGTACTGCATAAACATGGTGCATAGACATATGTAGGCAAAACCTGAACATGTGTTAAAATAAAGTTGGTGAGAAGTCTTTTTTATTTTTAAAGAGACTTGTCTCTGGAGATGTTCCCATGAAAATGCAAACAGTACTTCCTAAAGTAGTGTCTTTGAGTAAAACAGAAATTCAAGACTCACCGGGGCAGTGGTGGCACATGCCTTTAATCCCAGCACTTGGCAGGTGGGTTTCTGAGTTCAAGGCCAGCCTGGTCTACAGAGTGAGTTCCAGGACAGCCAGGGCTACACAGAGAAACCCTGTCTAAAAAAAGAAAGAAAGAAAGAAAGAAAGAAAGAAAGAAAGAGAAAAAAGAAAAAAAAGAAATTCAAGACTAACTTTTTTACTTTTCTGACTGAGTCACTGGGAAAATGGAGTCACTTTTTGGTTTGGTTTGGTTTTTCGAGTTGTGGGAAATCAAGGCAGTGAGGTATGTTAGTCTGATCCAGTGGTACACACAATGGGGGCTCAAGGAAGTAAGACTGAACCATTAGAGATGGTTTTATTCCTCCCAGGTCAGGGAGGGAGGAATAAAATTGACCCGAGGGGCTGGAGAGAGATGCTGGGGAGAGAGATGTCAGGGATAGAGAGATGGTGGGGGGAGGATGGCAGGGAGAGAGAGATGGTGGGGGGAGAGATGTCAGGGATAGAGAGATGGTGGGGGGAGGATGGCAGGGAGAGAGACTGAAAACCAGAAGGTATGTCGTACTCAAAAATCACTGAAAGGCAGGGAGGGAGGGGTAGTCAGCGGCACTGGATTTTGACATCATTGACAGCTGGGTCTCACAGGCTTGTAATCCCAGCTACTTAGGAGACTGAGGCAAGAGGATCACAAGTTCAAGGACTGCCTGTGCTACAGACTGAGTTCCAGGCTAGCCTAGGAAACTCAGTAAGAAACTGTCTCAAAACTAAAAATTAAGAGGGCATTTGCCTACTATGATTAAGGCTACAGGGTCAGTCCCCAGAACCGAAAAGCAAAAGGGACAAGGGTGGGGGTGGGGGGAGAGGGGCGTTTGGGTGTGACAGCTCACTGGGGTCAGGGACAGAGAACACAAGGGCTGGGGATATAGAGTATTGCCGAGCCTGTTGTGAGACCCCCTGGGTTTAGCACTGAGTGAAGGGTGGGGCTGAGGAGTGTCTTAGGGTTTCCATTGCTGTGAAGAGACAGACACCATGACTTCCAGGAAACTAGGGGGAGGGCCTCAAAGCCCACCCCCACAGTGACAACACCACCACACCATTAAAAATGAAGCCAGAATTGGGACAAAGTATGAGATTCAGACAGAGCTGCTAGTGATAATGAAGCAAATGGCTGCCAAGAGTCTGGCTAAGGCCTTGGACCCGGAGAGGACATGAGGAGAGTCCAGCTGTGCTGAGAAGGACTGTGGTTGTTAAGGTCTGAGGGCTGGCTGTTTCCTAAATTCCTAAGATCACAAGAATATCAGGGAGCAGCACCCCTCCTCCGTGACCCCTGAGGCGCGCTGCTACTGCTGTGCGGGTGCCTTCCGCAGACCGCGCCACCTTCCGCGTTTACTTTTGTACAGCTGGCACCGAGTGAGGGCTTGGGAACACCCAAGGAACTGAACGAAGGCGAGCTACTGGAGGGCAGCAGTTCCACTCCGCTAGACCGGACAGCCATCTTTTTCTGGGCCACATCACACACAACACAGAGCATGCTCCGCCCCGCCCCCCTCCCTGCTCCGCCCCGCCCCCTCTCCCTGCTCCTCTCCAGCTCCTTTCTTCCTAGATATGCAGATGGATTGATTCTTATTTTTTTGGGGGGGGGCGTTGGAGACAGGGTTTCTCTGTATAGTTCCGGCTGTCCTGGAACTCACTCTGTAGACCAGGCTGGCCTCGAACTCAGAAATCCTCCTGCCTCTGCCTCCCAAGTGCTGGGATTACAGGCGTGCGCCACCACGCCTGGCCGGATGGATTGCCTTTTAAGGCAGAACTCAACCGTGTTTAACACAGAAGCAGAGTTGTCGGTTCATCTGGATCCAGAGCTCGAAATGACAATCCGCACAGGCCACAGATTGTTCCAGGGTTTCGATGCCTGGAGACTTTAGTGGACGTTGTCCAGAGTGGGTCATGCAGCCGCATCTTCCTGGCCAGCCCTAGGATCTTTAAGGAGTCCATTCAGTAGGTGCCGTTATCAGTCCCTCTGCCTCCACAGTCAGTCCGTGCCGGGACCACTCCTTTTCCTTTTTTTTAATACAAGGCCAGTCGCTGAAGAGTCAGAAAAACAAATTTTACATGGATGAAAAGACTTAATACTCCTTGGTGCTGAAGAATATTTTTCCATTTGGAAAGATTTATGAACAAATGGGACTGTTAAAGAGTCTCAGAAATTCAGGTCCACATGGAATATATCCTCAGCAATATATTACTCCACCTGAGGATCCTCCTGTCTCAGATCAAGGAGGCATCCCGGAGAGCTACTGCCATGCGTATCAAATTAAATGAATACAGCAGTCAGCAAAGACGGGCAGTTGATAGGTTTTAGTTACTTACTGCTTAATATTTGAAATGTGGGTTTTTAAAATCACAAAATGGCCAATCTTAGTTGTTAGTGTGAGATAGCCCAATTAAATTGGTCACTATTTCAAAGTGAAATAGTGACCAAGCTTTAAGGGCACATGAATCATACAGGGATCTGGTTAATCTGTGGATTCCACATCAGTAGATCTGGAGGGATGCCTGGGTTTCTGTGTTTGTCCTTTGTGACTGGGTCTTACTCTGTAGCCTAGGCTAGCCTGGAATGCACAATTTGAACCAGACTGGCCTTGACCTTGCTCTGACGTTTCAGCCTCTCCCTCCCAAGCGCTTGTGCACAGCCCCCTGACTCCACCATAAAGGTCTGTAGGTCAAGCAAGTTCCTGGATGATTCCAATCCACCAGTTGCACTGACTAGCAAAGATAGGAGTCAGCCACCAAGCTCGGTGGGAGTTATAAAAGAGGGACTTTGCTCCGGAGGTACAAGACTATCCATAAGCTACACTGCTGCCATCTTCAGGAGTCTAGCTGGGTCTGCTCACCAAATACCATCATAGCTGGTCTAATTGACTGTTGATGCTCCTTCACAGAAGGTGGGGGCCACAGGGGCCTCATCTGAGTATGCAAACACACCTCCCAGCCAGCTGTGAACAAGTCTGCCCTAGTTTCAAATGGCTTTGAGGGGCCAGAGAGGGCTGGAGTCCGCAGGTGGGGAGGGGTTAGTGGACAGGGCCCTATCTACACAGCCAGCAGGAAGCCGCTATCTAGCCACTGTGGATGCAATCTTTCTAATGTGGCTGCTTTACGATCACCCATGCCCCTTCCTGTAACCCCTCACCCCTTGCTCTGTCAGTAAGTCTGATCAACAGGAACACTGGCTCCCCAAGTGAACATTGGTGGAGTCACACTTCAGTTTGCCTTTGGGAACATAGGAAGAGGGGTAGATATTGTTTATGTCTGGGACATAAACAATGTTATGTCAACTCCCTGGGAAGTTGAGCGTTGAGGCCCCGATACCAGATCTACTTACAGAGTCAGAATCCCATGTGCCGCGTGAGACATCTATAATGTTAGTAGGCAGCCCAGATCATTCTAGTGCACTGAAGCTGAGAACTGCTGCCTGGGACCTGGGGTGCTTCCTGATTCTGATCTCTGGATAATTCCAAGCCATTCATTAGCTGGTATTTGTTGAGCTTTTACTCCCTGCCAGCCACTGACCATGGTAAGAACAAACAAGAGGCCCAGCAAAGGTGGGTGGGAGCAGAACTCCCAGGCATGTGATGGGTGGTGTGGGTGCCCAGGATGTGGGTAGAAGGTTCTCATAGCTTGATCGGCTGAGAACAGGAAGGAGAGCTGAATATGGCAGTTCCCCAGTGACCCTCGAGCTGGAGGGACAGTGACAGGTGGATCCCTGGGTAGTCCAGTTGGCAGGCCCCAGGCCAGTGAGAGATCTTTCCTTAAAAAAAAAAAAAAAACAAAACCCAAAAAACCCAAGGTGAATGGCTTCTGAGAAAGGATATCTGAGGTGGGCCTCTGGTGTCCACATGCATGCACATATATGTGTGCATATAAACAGAAAAGAAAGAGCAGGAAGTGATGATGGAGAGGAATTACAGCTTAGAACACAACTGCTCTATGCAGTGGGATAATCTTGAGTTCACTCAAGGAGGAGGGAAGTGGGAGAGAATAACAATAGTCCGTGAAGGGTGCTAAGCTCAGAGGCTGTGCCTCGTTCTCCATGCTAAGATTTTACAAAAACTAAATGTTGGCGGGGTGTGGTGGTGCATGCCTTTAATCCCAGCCCTTGGAGGCCAGCCGGGTCTACATAACAAGTACCAGGACATTCAGGACTATGTAGAGACCCTGTATTAGTCACAGAACGTATGGGTAGTCTCTATATAGTAAGGGAATTTGTTGATGACTTACAGTCTGTAGCCCAACTCCCCGACAATCGTCAGCAAGCCCATCATTAACTACGTCCTGGTCAAATTGGCCAGTGACATGAGAGGGTGGGGATGAAACAGAAAACAGTTGGGCTTGAGGCTGGAAGGAACCCTTCTATCCCAAGGAGTCCTTCCCAGGCGGGAGAAAGAACAAAAAAGCTTACTCAGGCTGCAAGGGTAGCTGGAGGACGGATGTCTCCACCCCTTTCCATATGTACGTACCCCAGAACTGTCCCTTGCTTGCTCTACTTTATCACTCAGCATTCCCACCTATCAACTGCCATGAGTCATCTCTAGGTGTGATGCCTTCTCCCTCCCCACCTGCCAGTCAACTTCCATATACCGTGTACCATATACCATACACCATATACCATATGTACCATAATGGAAATGGTGATGTGGGAGGGGCTGGAGATACACTCAGATTCACTCTGGAAGTGCTCAGTGCATATGCAAATTCGGAAGTCCACAGCCAGAGAGTCCTGAGAAGTGCCAGGGCCCTGTTCCAGAGGGTTTTCCCTCAGCCATGGGTGAAGTATCCACTCCTCTCCTCCCTCTTTCTATTCCCTATCATATTCTTCTGGGACTCAGAAATTGGCCAGGTCAAAGGCATATATAAGATGCAAAATTTTGATCCCTCGGACCCCTCAAAAACACACTCCATTTTAAATCCACTGCCCCAAGAGCCCATGAACTAAGCTCCTCATGCTTTCGCTCTTGGTTTTCCAGTAGTTCTGAGGAGTGTGGCTGCTTGGACTCAAACCTGGGTCCTCAAGAGTAGCAAGGACCTTTAACTGCTGAGCCACCTCTCCAGACAGCTCAACACCTTTTAAAAGGGTTGGTGTGCATGCAGCAAATCCCACCAAGTCAGGTGTTGCTTGCGACCTGACCAAGGCCCTTAGGAGTGTTGCTAAGAGATGTGTTGTACAAGACACTTAAGCAATGTATTCATCATTATTATAATGCCTCCCACTGTAGCATAAGACACTATCTAGGAGGGGTAAAAAAAAAACAAAAAAACCTTTTTATGTTGTTCCAACCCTTTTCTATGAATCCCATATCAAAAGCAAGAACGCGTACCCTGGTCTCATTGAACTTGAATATACTTTCTCTGAGTAGGACCGAACAGTTTAAAAATGTTTTGGATTAGGTTCCCTTAATGTAATGGGCCAGTTGTTCATGGGCCTGGGAGATATTTTGTACTTGATAGGGCATAAGGCAAATGGCATTAAAATGGGGATCACAGGCAAGTAGAGACAGACCTCTAACAAGGGCCACCTCCTCAGCCAGACGGAGGAGGCTTTGTCCCTGTCCGTTCATGCCCCTTACTGGCACCCATCATGATGGTGTGGAGTCCTGAGGAGAACCACATGCATATCTTTGCCCCCATGTCAGCAAGGGGGCAGGTGACCACCACAGAGACGTTAGGGAATCTTTCCACTCTACCAGTGGAACAGGAGTACTCCAGGGTAGGAAAGCCCAATGTTTATAGGCAGGGCTTAGTCCCTGATCATCAAAGGTGAGGAAGTTTAGGTGAAACAAGGGCTCTGCCAGAGCTAGGTGAGGGTCACATTTGGACTCCAGGAAGGTAAACTGAGTCAGCAACCCCTTTAGAATCCGAGTGGGCCTTTCTACCATCGCCTAGCCATGAGGGTTATAGGGAATCCCAAAAGTATGGTTAATCTTCCATGAGGCAGTAAACATTGAATTGTTGAGAGACATAGGCAGGGTCATTATCTGCCTTCAAAGCCCAAGGCACACCCATAACCAACATAGCAAATTTCGTAGCCTTGATGGCATGGGAGGCTGTTTCTCCCATCAAGGCAGCAGCATGTACAGAGGAGCAGCAAGTATCTACAACAGCATGTACATATCTAAGATTACCAAAGGGATAGTGAGTCAAGTCCATCTGCCAGATAGCACTGGGGAATAACCCTCTTGGCTTGACACCTCCCCTATTGAGGGGCCCCAATGGTGCAAACAGAGTGCAAGAGGCACAAGATCTTGTAAGATGTTTTCATTATGTCATGGATAGTTCTGAGAAGAGCTTGTGTAAGTTCTGTGAGGAAAGATGAAATTGTTGATGCAATGGTCTAGCCTGTTCCAAGAGCCCCTGGTCAACAGTCATTAAGTCAGTCAATCAGTCATATCACTGCCCTAAGCCAAGATTCCTGGCGGCCTAGAGTGGGATCTGATGTGAGAAGTGGACCATGGCTGTACCCTATTGTCAAGGGCTCCTCAAAGGGACTTTATAAGAATGTGTATGGAACTGTTCTGAACTTTTATATAGGGGAATGATAGTATTCAAACAGTCTGTACTCCATATTGCCTGTCGGAAAATATATTAACAGGCTCAGCCTGACAGAGTTCAAAGATCCTCATGAGCCCCAACAACCCCCCCCCACCTCATTGGACTGATCCAGGGTTTGGAAGGATGTGAGTAGCATCTTTCAAGCCTGGCCTCTGTAGTAAAATCCCATATATTTTTTTGTTGGCATTGGGGAAGGTCACAGTGGACTTAGGGATTGGGCTAGAACTGGGTAGACTGTAGGGCTTAATTTCAATAGTTCTATGGGGAAGGTCCACCAGGTGGTTATCTGGGGTGGGTGGTTATCAAGAGTGTCCTGGAAGCCTGTCATCATTTCTTGAAAACTAAGGGAATCTGCTCATAAAGACTGAGAGTGCTTAGGAGAAAAAGGCAGTATTATTTTATCAGGCTCCTTATTATAAGTTCTTCTTGCCAAGTCCCTCGACTTAAGAGTGAGTTTAAAGATGATTTCATGTTTGGAGGTTACCTCGTGTATGTCTGAGTGAGCTTGGTGCAGCTACATGAGGGGGCTATTTTGCCACAGGGCCCCTAGGACTCCCTTCGTGGTCCACACAATTATTGCCAGCAAAGGCCTCAAAGGGTTATGTCTTTTAAAGCTCGTGTCAGACAAATAGGCCATTATCTTCTGCAGGAGTCTCTTAGCATCCTGGGTAAGGGTGATCTTGGTGGAGGGACTATCAGGCCCTCCAATGGGGAGAAGAAATTTCTTATCTCTTGGTTCAGGATCAGGAGAAATGGCTTTAACCAATTCACAGTCCCACACAATTGTTGAAGCCCCATGAGGGAGTAGGTCTCTTTCCAAGAAATAGAAAAGGCCAGGGGTCTTATCTGCTTAGAAATAGAGAATCCCAGAAAGGCATGGGGGGTGGCTGGCTGGCTGAATTTTTGGAGGGCAACCCACAGATTAAGCTCTTCTAAGTCTTTTAGGAGCGGTGAGGTAGCTCCTTGTAAAAGAGATGAGTCAGGCTGTGCCAGCATAATGTCGTCCCTATAGTGGATGGTCACTGTATCTTTAGGGACTGCCTATAGTGCCTCAGTCACACAACGCTGGCAGATGAGGGGGGGGGACTATTTTTCATTCCCTGTGGGAGGACTGTCCATTGGTGTCTCTTAGCTGGTGTTAAGCTCCCACACGGTAAAGGCAAAGAGCATCTGTCCTGTGGTGTCAGGGGATTTGGAAAAGGCAGTCCTTGATCTCCAACACTAGTATGGGCACCAGGACGAGGCAGTCCCACCTGACTCATCCCTACTTCTTCCATTTGTTCCTTGATAGCTCTCAGATCTTGTAACAGTCTATACTTTCCTGACTTCTTTTTTATG
This sequence comes from Apodemus agrarius, assembly GCA_964023405.1. Lineage (NCBI taxonomy): Eukaryota > Metazoa > Chordata > Mammalia > Rodentia > Muridae > Apodemus > Apodemus agrarius. Next base: position 45,998,598 of record OZ030009.1, read on the forward strand.
ACAAAGATAAGGGTTTTATGTCTACTGGTCAAGGATTCTAAGTGACTGAGTATAAGTTGTTTCTCAATCAGTTTTTTGAGTGTGGACAATTTTGGCTCAATGATTGACCACAATCCACCCAGATATTGGCACCTGACACCAGGCCATCAGTTTGGGGTCAGATGCCGTGATGGAAGGAGGTCCTGGGTGGGCAGTGTCCCTTAGAATTGGAGATGATTCCCTTTTAGGAGGCCTGTTAGGCCTAGTTGTCCATGTTCTATGATGTCATCAAAGAAGGCCTGATCATCCACTGTAAGGACGACACCCTTGTCTTCTAATATGTCCTGCCCCAAGGTGTCTGAGGGACATCAGCAAGGATGGAATCCCATCTAGGTGTACAGTCATCATGGGTGAATGTGGAAACACGGGGAGAGTCTAGTATATAGTAGGCCTGCTTGGCTAAGTTCCTCCTACTTAGGAATTCTTTAGCAACCACACTGTCACTGCAGTGTTTGCTCTAGGTAAAGTCTGGAGGAACTTGGGACTCCAGCCCAGCCGATTCTAGGTACCACTTCCTCTCACTTCTCAGACTGCTTGACTGTTCACCTATGCTGTTTGGTCTCCCTTTACCAGCTGCATCTTTTTTTTTTTTTTTTTTGAAGTGTGAACTCTTTCTTCCTCTCTCTAGTTAAAGCTTCTTGTTTCTAAGAGCATTTATTTTGAAATTGAATATTACTTTAACCTGGCTATTACTCTAGTCTATTCCTTCAAAGTTAATTCAAACTAGAACACTATAGCTGCTTCAGTCTTCAGGATTTTTCTCTAAGTAAATGAATTTCTTTGATCCTTACACAGTCTTCCAAGACTCCCAGCTCATATCTTTAATGTGCATCTTTAATGTGGTAAAGGATTATACCTAAATAAAAGATGCACAGTACTTGCCCACAGAAGGGCCAAGGCTAGACCTGGGTACATAAATGCAAACAAGGTCTCTGCCCTTAAGAAACTTAAAATTTACTGTGAGAGGTGAATACTTAAATAACTCACAAGATAGTGAACCTTTTTGTAGGATTGTGGGGAAAACACTGAGGAATCACAAAGGGGAGGATTCACTCTTACAAGATGAAGGATGAGGGTGGAGAAGAACTCCTGAGACACTGGAGCTCAAGAATCTTACAGCTCTGAGGTGGGGCAGTGCCCCAATGGAACAGCATTCTGAGACATGGGAGCTCAGAAACCACAAGCTCTAAGAGAAAGCCCCCTCAGCAGAGGTGATGCAGATCCCAGGGGAGGGTGTCCCTGGCTGACCTGAGGAGACCAGGAGCCTCAGCCCCCCTCCTCTTTGCTTCTTCTCTTCTCTTCATTGCTTCTTTTCTCCTTGGCTTCTTCCGACGAGAGAGTCACATCAGGCAGAAATCTCATGATAGAGATTTGTTGGGAGGTTCAGGGTGTAGAGGGGCAAGTCCAGGGATGGCCGCCCTCTGCTTCCGGGAGTGAGCAGCAAGGGATTGGACAAAGGGCAGCACTTATATAATATTTTAGGGGGTGGAGCTTTTCAGGGTAGAGATTTCCAGATTGAGGATTAGTGGAATTTCATGTCCTAAGCTTAGGAAGTCCAGGGATGGGTGGGCTTTCCTGTTCAGGGATTGGTAGCTTTTTCACTCCCCTGTCCCTGCATTGGGCCCTTGGGTTAGAGTGGGAAGTCCTTCCTGGTTGCAGCCAGCTTTTGTTGAGAGCCATCTCTGTGAGGCTGTTGGGGGTAGATGGGTAGGCTGGGGAGGAAGTGCTACCACTGTGGACAGCTCTTGTAGGACAGCTCTGCAGTGGTGTTTCACAGGGGCTGTAGGCAGAGGCAGGAAAGGAGAGGTGCCACCGTGGACAGCTCCTGTGATGATGGCAGGCTGAGGCCATGTAGTGGCGCTGCCATTTTGTCAGGAGCTGCCATTTTGGACAGTCCTGCGGGACATTTTACTGTGGTGGTCACAGGCTGGAGCAGGAAGGAGCAGCCTGCCTCTGCTTTGATGGCTTTTGTGGTGCACCACTCAAGGTTTTGAGAACTTCTAGGATTTGGAGACAACTGATCTTGTTTTGTTTTGTTTTTGAGATAGGGTTTCTCTGGGTAGCCCTGGATGTCCTGGAACTTACTCTGTAGACCACCAGGCTGTCCTCTAACTCACACAGAATCATTTGCGTCTGCTTCCCAAGGGCGAGGATTAAATGGACTGGCCTGACAAATGACCTGTTTCAGAAAGGAGTTTATATTCTCCCTATGACACTGTACACTGCAGACGAGAGAGTCTGATGTTTTGAACTTGGGCCAGATAGGTCTGTTCTCTCCCCAAGGGAGGACAATCAGATGTTCGGTATTTTCTAATTTTAATGTGTTTTTGGTTTGTTTGTTTGTTTGGTTGGTTGGTTGGTTGGTTTTTCGAGACAGGGTTTCTCTGTGTAGCCCTGGCTGTCCTGGAACTCACTCTGTAGACCAGGCTGGCCTCGAACTCAGAAATCCGCCTGCCTTTGCCTCCCAAGCGCTGGGATTAAAGGCGTGTGCCACCACACCTGGAGGTATTTTTGTTTTTAAATGACCACTTTTATTATGTTGTGTGTGGAGGTCAGAGGACATCCTTCACAAGTCAGTTCTCTTTTTCCATCTTGTGTGTCTCAGGGATTAAACTCAGATCATCAGATCAGTGCCAAGGGCCTTGGCTCGCTGAGCCATCCCACCAGTCGACACTGAATCAGCTCTCAGGCCTCCACCGCCCCAGTGCTGATGACAGCATGTACCACCACATTTGGTTGGTTTATGTGGCGCTGGGGATCCAACCCAGGGTTTCCTGTGTGCCAGGCAAGCACTCTGCCCACCGGGCTCCTCCCCGGGTTCCCATCAGCTTTGACTTCTGTGCTTAGTTCTTCAGTGTGGAGCAGGTTAGTGATCTTCCTGTTTAACTGCTGGCCATCTATCTAAATAAGGACAGAGCTTGAGAAACACACTCAGCTTCCCTGAACTCCAAATCCAGCGCTCTTTGGGATGTGTCCCAGCTCATGGTTCTGCCTTCCTACTTATGGGACAGACAAAACGTACTTGGCTGCTTCAGATCTACACGGCCCTGACAGACAGCTGGAGCTAAAGGAAGCCTCTGTTCCCAGCATGAAATTCTGTTGTGCTTCAAGTCAGGATAATTCTCTGCAAAATAAATGGTAGCAGAACCTATGACTTCTTTAGCTACAGATGAGACAGAGACCAGGGGGCGGGGTATATGTTGCTGGTCTGTGGTGTTTTAGCGATGATGAGGGATGTTCAAGTTTAAGAATCTTCAAATTCCTGAAGAGCTGGGAACTTCAGGACCCACGTGTGATGCCTCCAATGGCGGACTGGGCCTAAAACCCAGAACCAAAGGACAAGGGTTTCCAATTGGTAAGAAACCCATTTTGTTTTTTTCCTTTGAAATATTCAAGCTGAAAAAGGATGCTCATTCCTGATTCCTGTAGATTTCTTCCTTCCTTCCTCTTGTTTTGATTAAGACACAGTCTCATGTAGCCCAGGATGGCTTCAAACTCGCCATATAGCTGGATGTAGGCTAGAATTTTTAACTCTCTGTCTCTGCCTCTCCAGCAGACTACAGGCATGCACTCCCAATTCCCAGTTATACATTTTTTTTTTTTTTTAAAACATTGCCTAGCCGAGCTGGCAGGACAGCTGAGCAGAATTCCCAAGCCACACACTTCAAAGACTTCTGGCTTGGGGAACACTACATGTACCTTGTCTGAGTAAAGTATTCTGCCTAACAAATGATATTGGTGAAATACGTGTGGCTATCGTTCAGTAAATCTAGAACTGTGGAGGCATTTGCTGATCTTGTTCTCTACTTAGAAGACAAAGGTTTGAAATGTTCTTGGTCTCTAGAGACCAAGCCTTGACAAGTTTAAGTCTGCCAAATGCCAAGTTTCAGCGTTTCTTTTTCTCTACCTCTGATTTCTTTCCAGTTCTGTGAAAGGAAAAGAGGGCAGCTTCAGAGTTGTTTGCCTGCCGCCGTGGGGCAAGAAGCTGGATTTACTGTCTAGAGACCGCTTCCGGCTCGGGTGGGCGTGGTCACGAAGTGGGCGGGGTCTGGGAGAGGCCGAGTGTGGGCGGGCCCGCCACCAGTCTGTGCCCGGAAGTGCCCCTGTGGGCGGAGTTGAACTGGACGTTGAGTCCCTGCGCGGTGTCCCGGGCCTGAGGGCAGCGGCCTGCCTGATCAGGAACTCCTTCAGCCGCCGCGTTCTCAAGCCGCCGTTGCCGCCCGGGACGATGATGCCGCGCCTGCTGTTGCGTGACTGGTCCCGCTGCCCCTCGCTTGTCCTGGGTGCCCCTAGTCGGCCCTTAAGTGCTGTGTCGGGGCCCGCCGAGTATCTGCAGCACAGCATCGTACCCACCATGCACTACCAGGACAGCCTGCCCAGGTGAGCCCAGCCTCCTGGCCCCGGCCGCAGACCCGACTCCTGGCGTTCAGGACTTGCCCTGAACCTCCGGCCCTGGAGGCAGTCAAATCCCCCAGCTTGGAAAACCTGAGATTTTGAAAATTCCCTGGCTCAGAAGATTCAGAAACTTTAAAGTCCCCTCCGCAACCGTCCCGTCTACAAGTTCATCTTGAATCCTGCAAACTCCCTCTCCATTAATCTTTCAGACAGCTATCCTGCGCCCTACACACTTAATGTCTGAAAACCACCCAAATCCTTTCTACTAGGGATCCCTTTCCACTAATCAATCCCTTGTTTTGTTTTGAGGGTTTGTGTGTCCTAGAACTAACTCTGTAGATCAGGCTGGTCTACAGTGATCCTCATGCTTCTGCCTACAGAGTGCTGGATTCAACATAAACGTAGGGCAACCCGGTCCAGGGAGGGTAGCCGGTTCCTAACATGGCTCTCCCTAGGGTCAGTTTCCGCTCTTCACCTTTACCTGTTGCTGAGAACACCCAGCCCACTCCTCTTCCAGTGCCTGCTCTGTCAATGTCCCGTCAGTTGCTGCAAGCACACCTTTATCCTCAATTTAGCATCCTCCCATCTTCTATGGTCAGCCTTAACTAGGACCTTCCCATCCCCACCAGACCTTCCTCGGCACTCTCAGGTGGTCCCCGACACCTCACCCACACTACCTGACCTATCCTGATAAGTATTCCTCCGCGTTCATCCCCCCCTCTCCGCAGTACCCAGTACTTCCTAAAATCTGGAGTCTAGTCTTCTTTCTGATCGCTCAGCTTTGATCTGGGTTGCCAGATCTGCTCCAAGAATAGAAATTACCTTCACTCTAAGCCAAACCTAAATTCTCTTCTCTGCATTCACTGTTTATTTACCAACCCAAGCTCCGGCCCTATTTCAAAATCCCCTCTCACTGTCCTTCCGGCCCGGCTGCCAGAGATCCTTCCTGCTATATCCGGGGAAAGACACTTTGTACCAAGGAATTGTTCCCTGCTGTGGACTGTGTTCTCCTCCATGTCCAGCAGCTATTTAACCCAGTGTCATCCTCCCACCCTGCCTTCTCAGCAAGAACGCCCAGTAAGCTAACACGGAAGACCAACTACAGTGAGGTTATCTGAATTCCTCAGGAGGGGTGGGAAAGCCAAGGGGGCTTTGCTGTTGTAGGATGAGGGTGTGACCTGGCTCTTCGGACAGCCTGTGTGAGCTACACTAATATGTAGGGGAAAGGTGAGGGCTTGGGAAAGAGAGTTTTCATTTGCTGAGTCAGATGGGCACTGACTTTGAGGCGGGCCTGTGCCTCACCCAGGTTTAAGATCAGATGGACTGTCGGCTGTTTAGAACTGGAAAACTGGAGGACTATTCAACATAATTTAGTCTTGTCCAAAGCACAAACGTCTGTAAGATCCTGGAAGTATGTATAGTATTGCTTGTCAGGTGTGGTGGCCGGTTCCTGGACGTATAAATAGTATCACTATCACTAGTCAAGTGTAGTGGTGCATACCTTTAATCCTAGCATTCAGAAGGAGGAGGCTGGGTGTGAGTTCAAAGCCTGCCTGATCTATATCATGAGTTCCAGGATAGCCAGAGCTACATTTTAGAACCTGTCTTTGGAAAAAACACCAACCAGCCCCTCCTCCAAAAACAAAACAAACAACAATCAAACAAACAACCCCATACTATTACTGTGTGCTCTTCACGGAGCCGCCGACTCTGCTGGTGCCTCATCCCAAAGTGGGAGTTAGAGGAGATACTTTCTGTGTCAGCAATTCTGGGCTAGTAAAATATATTATTGTCTTTGAAACTTACCGATGTCACACTTGGCAAGGAGCCCTGACCTTGAGGTCGGATAGAACTTAGTTTCTGATTCTGTATTTGTCATCAGGGCTGCAGTTTTGTACAATTAAAGGGCCACAGCCCTCTGTGAGGTGACTGGCAACACAGTTCTTGGACTATTAGGAGGCCCTTGGGATGTGATGAGGAAACCATTGTTCCCCCTTATCACTGCTTCGTTTTTAGCCCCAGTGGCCTTGGACTCTGACTAGTAGGAGCCCTGCAATCATTATCTGCTTAACTATTAAAAGTGCTGTGTTTTGATCTTGTATATATTAAGAGGTACATATCAGGGGTATAGAGAAATGGCTCGGTGGGAGAGAGTGATTGCTGTCCTTGCAGAGGACTTGCGTTCTGCTCGCAGTACCATATCCAGCAGCTCCCAACTGCCTGTAACTCCAGGTCCATGGAGTAACTAGAATTAAACATGCCGCATAAAGCAGGTTTGGCACAGAGTACTCAGTAGACATTGATAAGCATGGTACCTGGTGTGAGAAGACAACTGCTGCTCTGTCAGTCACTTGATGTCTGGGTAGGTGACACTGGCCTGGACTTTGATATTTACCAAGTGAAAGGAAGAACAGGGCTGCACATCAGGAGCCGGAGTCTGAAACAGTGTTGAGCAGAGAGAGGTCAAGAGGTCGCATTAACACAGAGCGCACCGTTTGGGCCTCGCTGGTTTGTGGCTGGAATGTTCAGTGGGGAGGGACCTTATGGGGAATGTATAGATCTACAGTGGAACCCTGATAATAAGTGCCAGTTATCTACTGCTTTTCATTTCACCTCCTACAGTGAAAACAATGGGGACATTCTGTAGGAAACCCGTGTGGGAGGCAAGAGTGGTAGTCATTTAGGAATAAATAAATCAGAAACTAGCCGGGCGTGGTGGCGCACTCCTGTAATCCCAGCACTTGGGACGCAGAGGCAGGCAGATTTCTGAGTTCGAGGCCAGCCTGGTCTACAGAGAGAGTTCCAGGATAGCCAGGACTATACAGAGAAACCCTGTCTCGAAAAAACCAAAAAAAAAAAAAAAAAAAAAAAAAGAAAGAAAGAAAAAAAGAAAAAAAAATCAGAAACTAAGTTCTATCTGACCTCGAGGTCAGGGCTCCTTGCCAAGTGTGACATCAATGAGTGTCAAAGACAATAATATATTTTACTAGCCCAGAATTGCTGGCACAGAAGCATCTCCTCTAACTCCCACTTTGGGATGAGGCACCAGCAAAGTCGGCTGCTCCGTGAAGAGCACACAGTAGTAGTATGGGGTTGTTTGGTTTTTGTTTGTTTGTTGGTTGGTTGGTTGGTTGGTTGGTTGGTTTTTGGAGGAGAGTGCTGGCACTACTGGTAGAAACTAACTTTTGAGCTCCAAAGGCATATATTCCAGGCCAGATTTCTTATTTTCCAGAATAACTTTACTCTTAAATGATTCTTGTGAACACTGCCCCAGTTATAACTAGATCCTGTAGACAGAGAAGGCATTTTATCTGTGTTCCTGCAGGAAGAATGCAAAGTTCCTGCTTTGAGGATGTTGACCGGGCATGGGAGCAGGTGACTCAGTAGCTTACACAGGAGGCAGATCTGTTTAGCATTTCCCCTTCATCTTTATTAGGGCAAATGTCTGTTAGCTAGGGGCTAGGGATGGGGTGGGGCAGGAAAGCAGGTGTGGGTAAGATGAAGTTGCTGTGAGCATCTCTCCAGACCCTGGCTCTAACCTCTTTTGATGCCTGATGAATCATCCAGAGATCTCCTGTCTTGATCGTGTTCCTGGGAGAATGGCTGGGGAACACTCTATTAAAGAATATGGTTACAGCAAGAGTCTTCACGTGCTGCAGAAAGTCCAGTTAAACTGGCTCAAGTAACTTGAGATCTATGAGCTCACACAGGTTTCCAGAATCCACTCGGATGCTGTGTTGCCTTCCTGCTGAACTCTTCAATTATGTGATTTCATTCTTTTTTTTTTTTTTTTTTTTTTTTTTTTTGGTTTTTCGAGACAGGGTTTCCCTGTATAGCCCTGGTTGTCCTGGAACTCACTCTGTAGACCAGGCTGGCCTCGAACTCAGAGATCCGCCTGCCTCTGCCTCCCAAGTGCTGGGATTAAAGGCGTGAGCCACCACCGCCCGGCGTGATTTCATTCTTAAGCCGGTTTTCTCTTCATGGTTGCAGAGGCAGCCAGTACATAACCCATAGCTTACACCCATCTCTTGGTGACCAAAGCTAATGAACATTGTTTGCCATTTCCTAGAAATTCTAAGTGCTGTCTTAGTGGTTTTTCACTGGGTTGCCAAAGATCTGACCAGGAGGCTGGAAACCAACATTCAGGGTGGGTCTTCCCACTTCACGTAGCCTAAGAAAATTCCTCACAGGCATGGCAGCAGGCTGGTCCACTCAGACAGTTCTATAGCATGAAATAATAAAGGGCAAACCCATGCTATCACTAGCAGGCTCCTGCGGCCTGGCCGGCCTGTTCTCATCTCATGACTCTCTGACTCAGAGCTCCGAAACCTCTCCACCCAGCTCGCTAAGTTCCCACTGGTGGGTCACTACCACACCAGCCCCACATTTCCAAATTCCCACAGCCTTTTGGGGTGCACTTCTTACAGACCCACACTTTGCCTCCGTGTCTTTCACTCTGGAACTCAGTTGAGCTGCTGCATGAAGGAAAACACCACACAAGCTTAGTTCAGAGTCAGCGGTAACTCAGCCGCTGGGTGCAACAACCAGCATCCTAATTTTGTAAACCATATTAAATATAAATCCTCCGGTGGCAAATCCATTGAAATTACTCCCAGGTGATTCTAGACTGTGTCAAGTTGACAGTTAGAAACAGTCCTTACAGTCTGGGTGGGCTGGTCCACTAGCCCCAAGTATCCCCAACCCCGTCTCCAGCTACATCTAGTGCTATCATTACACCATATGTTGCCATACCTGCTTTTTTAAAAAGTGGGTTCTGGGGGCTCAAACTCAGGCCCTCCTGCTTAAGCACTTTGCTGGCTCAGCCATCTTGCCAGCCCAGAATTCCCTGTTTTCAAGGGTACCATTTTTAGCCCATTCACAGCACTGCAGCCACAGCTACTGTGGAATCCATTTTATCATTCTCTCGCTAAAGCCTGTCCTTGGTAGTTAGACACATCCCACTCTGTCTGCCTGCCCTGTGCAACCTCTGACCTCCTTCCGGAAGGTGACCTCATGTTTGAACTCAGGATTGTTGGATGGCAACAGTCAGACATTTCCCAGCGTGCTACCTATAAAGAGAATAAACTTGCAGTTGGCAACCTGCTGCTGCTTCTGGTTTCCCTCTTACTCCTCCCTGGTTGGAGGAACCCATAGAGGTCGAAATGGCCAAACTAGAGCAATAAAGTGTTGTAATATATACATTCCTGAAAAGACAGGAATGTTCAGGGTGAGAAAGGGAAGGGAAGAAACACAGATGATGATGTCAACCCCACAGGATGATGGAGAGTTTCTAGCTGTATCTTCTGTATGTCTCCCTAGGCTGCCTATCCCTAAACTTGAAGACACCATGAAGAGATACCTCAGTGCACAGAAGCCTCTCTTGAATGACAGCCAGTTCAGGTAAGCACTGCACACCTGGAAAGCTATTGCTAACAGGTAGAATTCAAGGGAGGCTAGCAAAAGTAGTCACAGACCAAACTATCAGTGACCTGACAAAGCCTCTTGAACCTAGAACCTGGTTTATATATTTGCAAGTTCAGGAATTAGGTTTTCATTCTCAAAGGACTAATCAAGCTAGGGTAAGTCCCTCCAGTGAGACTCAGTAGGAGATGGTTTATAAGCCAGGAGGGCATGTTTATGCTTAATTTTGGGAGGATGACTAGTACTGGTCATATTCAAGAGGCCAGTGTTCTGGGGAGGGAGGCCCATAAAAGATTATACAGCAGACAAGAGTCTGCTTGCTGAAGATGTTTACTAGATTGTATACTGTGCCCAAACACATGCCCTTTTAAAACCTCAGAATGAGGCCTTACATGGAAACCACATTGTTGCAGATGTAACTAATTTAGATGAAGTTCTACTGGGATTGGGAAGGCCCCTAATCCAGCATGACCGATGTCCTTAAGAGATGTTGACAGCCATGAAGAACGCAGGTAGAGATTGGACCGGGGTGTCCACAAGCTAAGAACACCTAGGATTGTTGCCAACACCAGAACCAAGAGAAGTGCATGGAACAGGCTCTCTCTCCCATGGTCTGCAGAGAACACCATCTTGTTGACACCTTGGTTTTGTGCTTCTAGCCTTCAGGACTCCCAGAGAGTAAAACTCTAGGGATTTTTGTTTGTTTGCTACTGTTGTTTTGAGACTGGGCCTTTGTACATAGTACTGGTTGTTCTGGAACTCACTATGTAGACTAGGCTGGCCTTGAACTCACAGAGTTCTGCCTCCCTCTGCTCCAGAGTGCTTGTATCAAAGGCGTGCACCACCACACTCGGTTTTCATCCATACTGGATTTGTGGTACCTGTAAGAGCAACCTTAGGAAACCAACCCAGCATAGACTCTGAAGAGAGCATCGGGCATCCTCTGAAGGGGATTGCACCAACGCCTTGCAGCATAGTATAATTGGTGCTGCTTCCCACACTGGGAGTCTCCTGTACAGATTACTAGTTATTGTCGTTAGGCACAGAGTCCTTCACTGCACAGTCAAAGAAACAGGTGAACTGTTCATAGTCTAGGCCTCTGCTTTGAAATAGTCATCTTCAGTTCCTTTAACAGTGCAATGGCTTCCAGGTACTGTGTCATGTTTTCCTTGAGATGGCATTATTCTCTTTTATGCAAATACACACTGAGACCTGGAGATGGGCATCTTGTCTGAAGTCGCCCGGTGTGAATGTGGTTGGCCCCTTTTGCCCCCAAAGCTTTTCTCCGTGCCAAACGGCCTCCTTGTGGGCACAGGCTTTGGAGGTGCCGCCGGCCCTTCCAGGCCCCTAGGTGTACCCATTTTAGGCTGATTTGTGTTCTTCTCTTCTGATCTTATTCCCAGGCTCTGGGATAGACTGTTGGGGACCCAGAGTGTGAATTCCTGGCCAGGAACCCATAAATCATGTATTCCCCATTGTGATTTGATCTGTCTTTCTTGGAAATTACAGGAAAACAGAAATGCTGTGTAAGAATTTTGAGAGCGGCATTGGGAAAGA
>OZ030009.1:46015009-46235009 GCA_964023405.1 Apodemus agrarius
GTACATTCTCTCAGATAGCAGCTCTGTGCCCGAGTTTCCCCTGGCATATTTGACCAGTGAGAACCGAGATGTCTGGGCGGAGCTCAGACAGAAGTTGATTCTTGGTGGCAATGAGGAAACCCTGAGGAAAGTGGACTCTGCCGTCTTCTGCCTCTGCCTAGATGACTTCCCGATGAAGAACCTTGTCCACCTGTCACACACCATGCTGCACGGCGATGGCACAAACCGCTGGTTTGATAAGTCCTTTAACCTCATCGTAGCCAAGGACGGCACTGCTGCGGTCCACTTTGAGCATGCGTGGGGGGATGGGGTGGCGGTTCTCAGGTTTTTCAACGAAGTGTTCAAAGACAGCACTCAGACCCCTGCCGTCGCTCCCCAGAGCCAGCCAGCCGCCACCGACTCCTCTGTGTCTGTGCAGAAACTCAGCTTTAAGCTCAGCAGTGCTCTAAAGGCCGGCATCACCGCTGCTAAGGAGAAGTTTGATACCACCATAAAGACCCTCACCATTGACTCCATTCAGTTTCAGAGAGGTGGCAAGGAATTCTTGAAGAAGAAGAAGCTGAGCCCCGACGCAGTGGCCCAGCTGGCCTTCCAGATGGCTTTCCTGCGGCAGTACGGCCAGACAGTGGCTACCTACGAATCCTGCAGCACTGCGGCCTTCAAGCACGGCCGCACAGAGACGATCCGCCCTGCTTCCGTCTTCACTAAGAGGTGCTCTGAGGCGTTCGTCAGGGAGCCCTCCAAGCACAGTGTGGAAGAGCTGCAGCACATGATGGCCGAGTGTTCCAAATACCATGGCCAGCTGACCAAAGAAGCAGCGATGGGTAAGGAAGGCACTGATGGGGAAACACCCTGGGTCTTGCCCTCTGTGAGCCTCAGCAATACTCCACTCACATCGGATTCCTACCCATCACTAGGTTTAATCTACTTGCCAAATCCCAGATGATCTTTTTCCTAGGCTAGCCAAGTAGCCAGAGCAGCCCCTAGGGACCAGAAGCTAAGGTGACACGGCAGGGAACTTTCCCCTCATTTAAAGGCGACCTCAGCTGCAGCAGATGGTTTGTTTTGTTGCTTTGTTCCCCTGCCCCTCATTGGTCCCCAGACACAGGTTCGGCTGTCTAGTATTTCTAAGCCTGCCCTCTTACCTCACCTCAGCTGCATTATGTTACCTCTAAACAGTTCATCTCAGAAGCTCATGACCGTTATTAATTTATTTGGGTTTTTTGAGACAGGGTTTCCCAGTGTAGCTCTCGTTGTCCTGGACAACCAGGCTGAACTCAGAGATCTACCTGCTTCTGTTTCTGCTGGGGTTGTTTTTCTTCAAATCTTTGTGATAAAATTCAAGAACTGGAAAGGACGTTGAGGATCTCATAGTCCAGCCCTGTTATGTAGCATTTCATAGTGTCCTGGAATGAAGAGGTGCCCAAGACGTCTAGTTATTCTTTGTCCGTTTTTAAGTTAGGAGGCTAAGCCGCTGGCCCAGGATCACACACGGCTGAGATAGAGCCCTGGGGAGATGCTCTTACCACTCTCCACCCAGTCAGTCTGTCACTCGTGAACTTTGAGTTTTACCCAGTTTTCTTTTCTTTACCCACTCACGAAGCAGTGATGGGTGAAGCACAGGTGTGTGTATGTATGTGTATGTGTGTGTATATGGGGTGGGGGGTTGAGGAATGAACCCAGGGCCTTACCCATTGAGCCTCATTTCAGTTGTGAAGTTTATTGTTTCTTCATACCATCTGGGTCTGAAATGATTTAGTCTTTTTGTTTAATTATTTTAGATGTATTATTTTATTATGTGAGTGTTTTGCCTACCTGTGTGTATATGCACCATATGTGTTCCTGATGCCTGTGGAGGTCAGAAAAGGGTATAATAATTTCCTGGAACTAGAGTTATAGGCAGTTGTGAGCCGCCATTTCGGTTCTGAGAATTGAACCTAGTCATCGGCAACAAATGTTCCACTGGGCCAAGACTCCAGCCCTTGTTTGTTTTCTGTGTAGTCCTGGCTGACCTGAAACTCAATGTGTATACCAGACTGGCCTTGAACTCACAGGGATCCTCCTGTCTCTGCCTCCTGAGTTTTTGGGATATTGAAAGTGTAGCCACCATGCATGGCCTTCATTTGTTTTTGACACATGGTTTTTGCCACATTGTCCATACTGTCCTTAAGCTTGTAATCCCCCTGCCTCAGCTCCCTAGTGCGGGGAGTACAGTTATGCACCACGTTCAGTGTGCTTAGCATCCTGCTTCCATGTTAGGTTCCCATCTGTTGGGAGCTGAGAACACAGTTTTTACATCTTCTGGAGCGGCCTGCCGTGCGGTAAGCTGGAGGCGTGTGTGCAGTGGTAGAGAAGGCCCTTCTCTCACTTTTCCTGTGGTGGTTCCTACCATGGTTGGGGTCGTCTACACTGTCTTCACTATGAGGTCCTGAGACTCTGAATTTTCATTTTGTCTCGACAGGCCAGGGCTTTGACCGCCACTTGTTTGCTCTGCGGTATCTGGCAACAGCCAGAGGGGTCACCTTACCTGAGCTCTATCTGGACCCTGCGTACCAGCAAATAAACCACAACATCCTGTCCACCAGCACGCTGAACAGCCCAGCAGTAAGCCTTGGTGGCTTCGCCCCTGTGGTCCCTGATGGCTTTGGCATTGCGTATGCTGTTCACGATGACTGGATAGGTTGCAACGTCTCCTCCTACTCCGGACGCAATGCCCGGGAGTTTCTCCACTGTGTCCAGAAGTGCTTGGAAGACATGTTCGATGCTCTGGAAGGCAAAGCCATCAAAACATAGCTTCCCGGTTGGTGAAAAGTCTCCATTCTTCCTCATGAACATGGGTGTTGGTCTAGCTGGAAGGTGCCATCTTGTGCCCAACCAGGCTAGTCCCTGGCACTTGGACAGCCAGTGCTGCAGGAGCGAGCAGAAGATCCCAACTGAAGGTGAGGAGAGATTGCAGCTCGAAAGCCTTTGTTCAGGAGATAGGGTTTGGAAAACAATCTCAACTGTATTTATTGTTTAAATAGAAATAAAACCCAGTATTGCTTGGAGATATGGTTCCTTTTTTTCTTATCCTCCACCTTGTGTCCTAGTCCCCCAAAGAACCTTTCCACAGCATGCAGAGGTTGCACAGTGACCTTGGGGTCCCAGTCTTGGGGTGGCACGGGTCCTCTTTGCCTGTAAGCTTGCCCCGGTCTCTGGGATATGATCTATTTGAAATCACTCCTTCCTAAGGCGGGAACTTGCAGGCCAGCTGGGCAGAAGCTCTTCCCATGGGCTAGAAGGCTGCTTCATCTTACTCTTTTCTAGCCAGGTAAGAAAATCCAGTTTTCTTTTCTTTTCTTTTCTTTTCTTTTCTTTTCTTTTCTTTTCTTTTCTTTTCTTTTCTTTTCTTTTCTTTTCTTTTCTTTTCTTTTCTCTTTTCTTTTCTCTTTTCCTTTCTTTCTTCTTTCTTTCTTTCTTTCTTTCTTTCTTTCTTTCTTTCTTTCTTTCTTTCTTTTTTTGGTTTTTTTCAAGACAGGGTTTCTCTGTGTAGCCCTGGCTGTCCTGGAACTCACTCTGTAGACCAGGCTGGCCTCGAACTCAGAAATCCGCCTGCCTCTGCCTCCCAAGTGCTGGGATTACAGGCGTGCGCCACCACGCCCGGCTCTTTTCCTTTCTTTTCTTTTCCTTTCTTTTCTCTTTTCTTTTCTTTCTTTCTAGAATGTTTTTATCTTTAATTTTTTTTAATTATTATTATTTTTTCTTTTTAAGACAGTGTTTATCTGTATCCTGGAACTCACTCTGTAGACCAGGCTGGCCTCAAACTCAGAGATCCACCTGCCTCTGCCTCCCAGTGCTGGGATTAAAGACGTGCACGATCACCACTTGGCTATTTTTCTCTCTCTCTCTCTCTCTCTCTCTCTCTCTCTTTTATCTCTCTCTCTCTCTCTCTCTCTCTCTCTCTCTCTCTCTCTCTCTGCATGTATATGGTGTATATGTCTGTGTAAGGATGGCTTTTGTATATAATCTATCTCCAGTAACTGAGTTGTTGTATGGCTGAATTCTGGTTTAGGTTTCTCACAAATCACTTTAATTCGTTTTCTTATTTAATCCTCTTCCTAGTTTCATATATATATATATATATATATATATATATATATATATTTTTTTACAAGGATTAGCTGTAGCATGGGTAAGAAGTTCCTGGCCCATGGTGCTCTTATAGTCTGCTGTGATGTCTGATCTCTAGGGAGCTTCTGGCTCCATTTGAATAGCAGGTTCCCTGTAATATAGGAGATTATGCCCCACTGAGTCGTGTAAGATTGAAAAATTATACTCTGTGTGTGTGTGTGTAGCTTTGGCTGTCCTAGAACTCACTCTATAGACCAGGCTGGCTGCAAACTCACTCAGATCAACCTACCTCTGCCTCTCGAGTGCTGGGCCATCACCATCTGCTTTTTAAAAATTTATTGTATGTGCATTGGTATGAGGGAACTGCAGTTACAGACAGTTGTTAGCTACCATGTGGTGCTGGGAATTGAATCTAGGTCCTCTGGAAGAGCAGTGCTTTTAACCACAGAGCCACCTCCCCAGCCCTGAAGATTATACTTAATGCATCAGTTCAGGGGGACTGCACTGGCAGTACACCTTCGGGGCAGACTGATTATCATAGTCCCAGTGTTCTCGGCACTCTCCTAGCCTTTCTTCCTGTCTTAGGCTCATGAGAGAATGATGGTGTGCTAGTGGCTTTTCTTGTTTGTGGTAAAAGGCAACTTAAGCAAAGAATTATTTTGGCTCAGTTTGAGATGTGGTCCCTCATGGTGACTGTGGTGCCATCAGTGGCAACAGGGCTGGTTATGAGGTAGCAGGAGATGGGCCAGCAGCTGAGGCAGGGAAGGCTGAGGCGGAGGGGTGCTCCACCTGTGCAGCTACAGGGACGCTTTCCAGGTCTGGCCAGCTGGAGGAGAAGGGCCCGCCCCACAGTGAGTGACCCCCTCCCCATGTGCGGAAAGGAAGCCCTCACAGTGAACTTTTGTGGAACTGTGCTTCAGTTTGGTGTTGGGACCTTGGGAGAAGGGGTAGGTAGGTAGGTAGGTGTGGCTTCCATTTCCCCCTGGGAATACCTTTCAACAACATTTGGCATAGTTGGTAGGGTATGACAAACAGGACAAGTTTCTGAGGAATGAGACAAACAGATGAAGCAAAGTTGTGTGAAGTGAGTTGGGGGTTGGTGTTTGTGGAAGAGACTTTGGCATGGTGGTATTACCTGTAGGGCATTGTAGGACACACGGCCCAGGCATGGACAGTGCGGACAGTGTGTAAAGTAGTGAGACGTGTAACTAAGGTGTGGCCAGCAGGGCAGGAGCTGTCCTACTGTGTGTCCTGGAGTGCGGCTCCAGGATCAGTTCCTAGGCTGGAGCTGGAGCTCAGGGGTGGAGCACCTGTCGAGCAGGCACAAGACTCTGGGTCAAATCCCTAGCCCTTGAAATGACTGCTTCATTATTAAAGCATTCTGCAGATCATTGTGTATATTGTTCCGGATCTTAGTATACTGCCTAAGGCCAGTTAGGACAGTGTTGTGTGACGATTGCTACAGTCAGCTAAGCAGAGACCCTGGGCGTTTCTGCTCTGAGAAGCGGCAGAAAAGGCTGTCATACACAAAGCCCAAAGCCCAATGCCCCACAACATTGTTATTCACAAAAAGCCAAGCTTACACACAGTCTAGCTAAGAAAATATGCATTTTGGATAAGATGCTTTTGAAAAAAAGCTGCTCAGGAATAATTTAGGGCAAACTGAGACCTTAAAGTCTAAACAGAAGCCAGTAGCTGGGAGCATTGAGATATCTCAGTGGGTGAAAGTGCTTGTCACCAGCCTGATTTCAATCCCAGGAGTCCACGTGGAGGAGAGCAGACTATTACAAGTTACCCTTTGACCTAGGTACCACAGCACACGTCCTTCCGTACACATATTTTAAAATGGACTAGTGAGAGCGTGGCTCATTTGGCGGGTACCGGCACTTGCTGGTCAGCCTGACATCCTGAATCAGATCCTTGGAATCAGCATAGAGGAAGGAGAGAACCAACTCCTCGGTGCCCTCTGACCTCCGGAGAGTCTGCCCCTCTTGTCATCTCCCCAGCCTCCTGAAACTCCCTTATTTACATCTGTACAGTGCATAGGCCTGGTAGGGAGAGGCAGGTTATCAGGTTGCCGAGTGCCGTGACCCACTGAGCCACCATCTAACAAGTCCATTTTGTAACAATTGTATATGGGAGGTGCATGTGTGCTGTGCTGTCCTCAGACACACCGTTTGGACTGATCTCATTGAGTAACACACTATAGAGCTGAAACTGACCTCATGTTTACATGAAGAAAATAAGGTCCCAAGATGGGAGCCGCCTGGCCAGGGTTTGCAGGGAGGCAGATGTTGAGCCCAGTAATCCACTCCTCCTGCACGTCAGCATCACACACCCAAACTTACACACCTTGCTGGGAACGTGTATTCAGTGCAGGGTGAAGCAGGGCTCCAACTTGTCTCGTTGCAATTTAACATTTATCTCTACACACACAGTTAATAATTAACATGTCCATTTGCAACACCATCTGCCATTAATTTTTTTCATCAATGGGTCTGTTTAACCTGTTTCTTGATCTCTTTGGCCATCACAGGCTAATGCCAGCTCTGAACACTGTGGCATCCGGTACATCGGTCTCCCATCTGTGAACACAGTTGTAATTTCAATTAAATTTATAAAATAACATCTTTGAAATGGGTGTCTAAACATTGTCTTCCTATCTGTGATTATAATATAGGTCTCTGGTGACTTTCAGTGAAGCTTAGTAGTGTTTTCCATTGTTATAAGCTTGAAGTGAAATCCTTGTTAGTTTAGGGAGTGGGTATACTTCCTCGCTGTTGTACTTCTTTGTGGTCCTTGAGTATCATCAGACTCTTCCATCTCTGCACATGCTCTCTCCCTGAGAGACGCCCACTAGGCTGCTACTGTAAAAGGCATCTTCTTGAATTAATTTTTGCTTGTCAGTGAATTGAAATGCCTTTGGTTCCTCACAGATCTTAAAATCTAGCAGCACCTCTGAACTCCTCTGGACTTTCTATTAAGTTCTTTCTTTTCACCCTTTTTTTTCCTTTTATCACACTGGTGGGACAGCAAAGCCCCCAGAAAGTGACAGGGAGTCCTTGCCACCCTGACCGTTCCTCACTCATTAACAGTGCATGCTCTTGGCTTTCTCCTACTGCTCGGTCTGTTGCGGGCTCTGTTGTGTTTGGGTTACGTAGGTATTGAATGTTTCCTCTCTGCATAATCCGCTTCCCTTTCCCTTCACTGATTGATGATTACTTGAGTTCCCCAACCGTCTTCAACCAAGAGTAATTTCATGAACTGAAACACACACGGGCTATATGGAGACTAGAAACAAGAAAAGCTCTTCCGAAGTCCAGAGCTACCTGCTTGCTTCTAGGGTAACTGACTTGGGCCTAGCGAGTGCGAGACTGCCTTGAGGGAGGCTGGGAACCCTTCTCTGTCAGTTACAGAAACACCCAGGAAGCAGGGAACAGGGCAGTTGCAGTAGGTGTTAGGGGTTTCCACTCCACCTTGATCACTTAGTTCCCAAATAAGACACAAACCCTGTTACTTACAAGCCTTAAGCATTAGAGCGGGCCAGACATCAGCCCTGTGCTAGTTCGTCTACTTGCTCGTCAGTAACCCCCAGCTGTCACCTGCACGTTCTGCTTGGGCCACTCCCACTCTGACGCAGGGGCCTCGTGGCCAGTGCTCTCTGCGATCCACCTTTCCATGACGCTTTCCTCCTCCTCTCCCTCTCCTCGTGGTCTCTCTTCAGACACCCTCATGGGACTGGGAGCAAGAGCCAGACCAGACTTCTACAGGGGGGTCAGTATACACAACATGGTTGCCAGACTCGGCGGGAGGAAGAGCAGGCACCTTCCTGCCATTCCCAGGCGTGGCCAGTTAGCCGCTCCCTGTCAGGCCCTCTCGGCCAGCCTGGGGGCAGCATGCCATTTTCTTCTCTCACAAGTCGGAAAACATGGGCTACAGATGAGATGGCTCAGCAGTTAAGAGCACACAATGTTATTGCAGAAAACCTGAGTTGGTTCCTAGGATCCACATCGGGTGGGTCACTAGTGTGTAACGCCAGCTCTAAGGGACATGACATCCTCTTCTGGTCTCCAAAGGAACCTTCACTCACACTCACACACCTACATATAAACACCACAAGTATACATAATTAAAAAATACAATATTTTTTTTCTCCAGTAGAGTATTGGAGAAATATGTGGAAACAGGTTTCCCAAATGGTGGTTTCCCAGGTCTGAAGGCACAACATCCTCATTGCCTAGTACTGGGATCATTGGTTCCATAGACTTAGCAGGCCATGATTACTGTCTTCACTCCAAGAGTTGTCTGCAGGCAGAACAGGGGATGCGTTGGGACCAGCAATAGGTGCTTCAGAGGCTGATGACACAAGGAGGAACTTTCCTGTTAACTCTATCACAGCAAGTAAATGGCCACCAGCCAGGAATTTTGTGGAGTGGATGGATGTGTGCCAGGGGTGGGCTGCTGGTCTCTGCAGTGAGCTCTGGGGTGTGAAATGAGCAGCTAAGAGAGGTGCTGGGTTTACGGGAAGCCACCGTGATCAGGGAGTGTTTCGGTTGGAGCGGCTGGGTTCACAGCAGCTCTCCATAGGCTTCTCCGCCCTCTGTGCCATTGGCTTCATGCCTTTGATCCTGGAGGCTGGCCTGCCTATTTAAGAGCTAGAGAGCCTTTATATACGCTGTGTGCAAACTGCATCAGGTACAGAACAGGGATTAGAAAGCAGAGCCCTCCAGAGCTCACTCTTACTTGTGGAGGGAGGATTGCTTAGACCACCTTCACACAGCACTGTGGCACCAACAGGGGCTTTATTGGTGGGACTCAGAACTGTGGCAAACCCTGGCATGCAGACTGAGGGCTTGGTACAGGTTCTAGGAGAGCAGAGATGAGAAGCCTTCATGGGAACTGATGCTCCAGCGCTTTGTATCTTAGTTCTTATAGGCGAGTCTGCAGGCAAACAGTTCAGCACTTCACAAACTGATGGGTGACCTCGAAAATCCCCACAGACTCCTGAGCCTTTTCATCATAGTCTGTCCAGTCCTATGAAATAAGAAGGCAGCATTAGCCTTTCAAGGCAGAAAGGGACAAAGTGGACAGTGGAGAACCAGGCTAGTCACAAACGCAGGAGACCCTTAACAGAGCAGACAAGCCAGGCCTCAACTCCATCTTTGGTCTTGTAACCAGGCAAATCTTGTCATTTCCCCAAACCCAAGTTCCGTCCTTTATTAAAAAAGAAAAACAGGAGACTTGAGAGTGAATGTTAAAAGAATGAAATGAATCATTTCATTTTCCATTCATATGAAAACACTCGGCATGGTGACCGGCACACAGTGGACACAGAGTGCCACCTACTGCTGTTAAAAGGAGCCAGGCACACAGAATGAGCGGGTGTTCTTCCTTCAGAGCTAGAGCAGTAGGCTCATCCTTCTGCAGGGTTGAATCAATACTATAGGAGATCACTGCAAACACTTCAGCTACTGCTCCTAGGAGAAACAGGGTTAGCTTCTCACGAGCGTCTGGTCACAAGATTTTCATCAACCAGTAAATACTTCTGTTTCATGTGTTTAAGAATAGCATATTTAAGCCGGGCGGTGGTGGCGCACGCCTGTAATCCCAGCACTTGGGAGGCAGAGGCAGGTGGATTTCTGAGTTCGAGGCCAGCCTGGTCTACAAAATGAGTTCCAGGACAGCCCGGGCTACACAGAGAAACCCTGTCTCGAGAGGAAAAAAAAAAAAAGGAATAGCATATTTACTGTATCGCTCAGCCACCAGCACTGTAAACTGGGCCTGAATGAAGCTTATCTCCTGTGCACTTTCTGTGTCTTCCTGCATGCATGTTCATGGGACCGCCTAGTGCTGACCGTGCTGGGGGAACTGCAGTCTGCAATGAAGCTTATGGGAGTTCCGGGTAAGCCGTTAGCAGAGCAGCCATGGTGTCCCTTGGAGGAAGCCCCAGGGGGGATGGTGCTCAGAGTGCCCCTTGCTGCTGCCAGGCCTTAGAGTGCTTGATGATTTCATGTTCTTCTCCCGTTTGTGGCGGTGTGATTATTTTGTGGGAGATTCCCACCCGTCCCTGGGCAGTGTGCCTACAGCACACAGTGAGGATGCTCTTCCCAGGACAGTGCTGTTTAGACAGATTAATGACTCAGCAGAACTTTCTGAGAAGAGTTTAGATACAGGGGGCCAGGGCTTCTTATGAGGGATCTAGAGAAGATGGCAATAAAACTGAAAAAGACCTTTTTTCAGCTGGATGTGAGATTTACTGGAGATAGGAAATAAGAAGAGGGAAATTTCAGGCATTGCTAGCCCACGAGTCTTGCCTGTGAGAGACGGGCCAATTATCAAAAAGCATTATGTTCCTGTAACTATGGTTAGGTCTGAGTCTCCTGGTCATGGAACTTACAGACGTATTTACAGGGTTTTGGTGTGGGCCTTGAGGAAACAGTTGTAAGAGGGAAATAAATGACCCTATTGGGAGTGAAAGAGAAGGAAAGTGGACGCCCGGCGAGGCCAGCTCAGCAAGGCTTTGTAAACTAGAACAAGAACGAAAGTTGGCCACCACGCTCTAACAGCAGACTGCTGCCAGCTGGGACAAAACAAAACAAAACAAAACAAAACAAAACAAAACAAAACAAAAAACAAAAAACTGGCTGAAATATACTTTGACTGCATAAACTTTGTTAATCAATAATAAAAGAATTATTGCTTTGGGATAAAGATGTAATTATGGGAGGAATAATAGGGGAGAATGCTTAACTACATGTGGGCTTCTGAGGAAATTTGTTTTCTGAAATATGTGACTTATAATTATGAGGTGATTTCTTTCTGCATAAAGATTTCTGAGTAGTACATAAGGGATAAGAGAAAAATAACATTAGAGAGAACGGGAGAAAATAGGAGCTTGCTTCAACCATCACATGTCTGTGTGTCTTCTTACTGCCAACTTCACAGTTCCCTTTCAGAACCCTGACCTGCTGGGGCTGCACTCTGGCAACCGCCCTTAAACATTACACCTATGGTCATTTCAGCAGCAGAATCACCAACCAAGAGCACAGAAATCTGGAGCTAGCTTGGAAGCCGTGTTCACCAAAAAGAGAATTCCCACCAGGTACCACGTAACACCCAGCAGGATCCCCAAGTCTCACCTTTTCCTGCAGATCAATGTCACTGAAGACTGTCCCTGACTCCACACCTTCAGCAGCAAACCCAGCCTGCAGGAGACAGGAAGGCAGCAGGGAGGGGGGAAAACTGTAAGCGCCTGTTAAGACTGGCCAAGGCCACTTCAGCACACAGCTGTCCCTGAAAACTCCAGATTCCAAGTGACTCCTGCTGTGGTGTCTCTAAACTACAGCTCTGGCCCGGAAGACTGCCCTGGTTTCCTTGCTGTTGCTGTGATAAGCACAAGTCCGAAAAGCAGCCTGGGAGAGGCAGGGTTTACTCTCGTACAGCAGACAGGCGGAAGCAGAGCCCTTCGCCTGCCTGCCCCCTGGCTACTGTTCTTTCCCGCCCTTTTCTCCTTCCTCCACCCCATGCCCGACCGCTTCCTGAGACAGTCTCACTGCGTAGCTCTGGTTGGCCTGGAACTTACTGTGTAAACCAGGCTGGCTTTGAGCTCACTGGCATCCACCTGCCTCTGCCCCTCAAGTGCTGGGATGAAAGGCGTGTGACCAGGTCCAGCCTCAGCTATTTTTCTTATATAGCAGTTGGGACAGTTCTCCAGCTGAGGCCCCCCACTCAGGTGATTCTAGTTTGTGTTAACAAACTAACCAAGCGTAAGGGCAGCGAGTGGGGTGACCCTCCCATCAATGTATCTGTTGAAGGGCCTGGGCATGCACCCCGCTTCCCTCTCTGATCCTTAGTTTGTGGGTGTTTGTTTATTTGGTAAGACAGGGTCTCTCTACTTATCTCTGGCTATCCTGGAACTTGCTATGTAGACTGGGATGTCTTTGAACTCACAGAAATCCACCTGCTTCAGCCTCCTGAGTGCTAGGATTGTAGGTGGGACCCACTATGCCTGGCTCTGAACCTAGGTTTTACTTGTTTGTTTTGGGACAGGGTCTCACAGATCCCAGGCTAGCCTTGAACTTTCTGTGCTGCTGAAGATTTTATTTATGAAATGGGGGTGCCAACACCATCTTGTCTCACTTACCCCACAGATGTACTGGGGGGTGCCAATGCGCAAGCAGGGGGTGAGCGCCGACTGTATGCCTCAGACAGATCTGGGTTCAAATTACAGCCCCTGCCTACTACCTGTGGGGCTCCGCCCACTACAGTCGCTGAGGTTCCCTTGTCTAAAATCTAGTACGACTTACTCTACGGGTTAGAGTAAGGATGAAATGAAGCAGCACAGGAAGGCGAGGGCATGGAACACAGCACACAGTAGGCACCAAATTAAAGTGACAGTTACTATTCGTAGTCTTCCTGATTTGTGTTGTAGCTCAGTGCTAGAACACGGAAGGGAAAAGCAAGATGGAGAATTCCTATTTTAGTCTCTGTATGAAGAAAGTTTGCTTACTTTAGTCCCACCCCAGAGTCTTAAAACTACATACCTGAGGCTGGAAATCAACTGGTTCAAGGCCCCGGCACTCAAACTCCACTATTGTCTTGAACTTCTCATTGTCATCAGCCTAGAGAGGAAGTATATTGAGGGGCAGGCCCAATGGGCCCTCAGGAGACGCCCCTCCCCTGTGCCCTTTGCCCTTTCTACCATGTGGGCCCTTCCTGCACCCCTGAGCCTAGAATAGAACCCAGAACAAGCCAGCCCTTAAAAGACAGAAAGCCTGTCTTGGGTACTGCTCCTGATAGGACCTTCTGTAGACAGGGATAGTGCAGAAGAGTAAGGGTCCTTGGGTCAGCCTTCCTGCCTGTCAGCAGAACAGAGGAAGCCCTACATGCTTGTCAGGATCTGACTCATGCACTGAGAGCCAAGCATTGGTCCTCACACTATGTTCAATGAGTGGTAAGTGACCAAGAAGACAAGAATGTTAAGGGCTCTAGATCATTCGTATGGCCCCACTAAGGACACCATGGCCTTTTGCCAACCATCCACCATGTCAGGCTGGAGAGGTGGCTCAGAGGTTAAGAGCATGGTCTGCTCTTCCGGAGGTCCTGAGTTCAAATTCCAGCAGTTGCTATACATGGTGGCTCATAACCATATATAATAAGATCTGGTGCCCTTCTGGCCTGCAAGCATACATGCAGGCAAAACGCCATATACATAATAAATAAAATAAAAAATAAAACCAAAAACAAACCCAAACATCCACCATGTCATGAGAAGGGCTGGGTAGCTCTTGGGAGGTGGGTAGCCAGGAAATCCATGCCTACTTCATCCACGGGCTCAGACGACCAAGCACGGTTCCGTGTACTTTCAGGAAAACACTGCAGTGGGTGATGTGGGTGTGATGGACGAGAGGTACTGAGCAAATGAACCACTGAGTTAGCTGTGTGAGAGCAGATAAGCAGGGACACAGTGCCGTGGACCTGGACCCTTGGCATTCAGAGTGTGATGAGTGTGGGCCAAGCCCAGGCTACCTGGTGAGACCTAGTCTCAAGCAAAACAAAGAGTCAAGTACATGGGACAATGTCCAGTGGCAAGCCACCGATGCAGCTGCTCTGACCTCACGCCTCCTAGCCATCAGTTCAGATTTAATCCCACCATCCCTGACACCACAGCAGGAAACTTACATTGTAAGACTTGATGGTGCTGCTCAAAATT
Source organism: Apodemus agrarius (assembly GCA_964023405.1). Classification (NCBI taxonomy): domain Eukaryota; kingdom Metazoa; phylum Chordata; class Mammalia; order Rodentia; family Muridae; genus Apodemus; species Apodemus agrarius. Next base: position 46,028,832 of record OZ030009.1, read on the forward strand.
TCTGAAATACAAAAAGAAAAAGCTGACTTGAATCTATACCCAGGCTCCACTCAGGTGCCCAGATGCGGCCTGGGAAAGAGAGAGCTGCGCAGGTTTTAGTACTTCAGACCTAAGTCTGCCCCTGGACAACACAAGCCTGCGTCCAGTCAGCCTGGAGGAGCCTGGTAGAGCCGCCGGACCTACCAATGGAGTTTTCCCGTGCACACAGCTTGCACTTCTGGACCATGGAGGCACTGCCTCGGCCTCCTTTCAGCGCCACGCTGTCCTGACAAGAAGCAAACAGAATCTCTAGTCATGTAACAGCCAGAGGCAAGGGTCCCAGAGAGATCTCATCCCACCTCATCCAATGGACAGACTGAGACCACAGGAGTCAGTCACTTGCTGACAAGTGGCAAGAGGTTAAGGAGAGCTCAGTCGTAGAGCATGTTCAGGATGTGTAAAGCTCTGGATTCAATCCCCTGGGGGGGTGGGGGTGGGGGACTCGGAATCCTAAGGAGTCTCCTGGCGGCTGAGAACCTTGTGATTCTGAACTCTGCCTCATATCCAAAGACGCCTGCGGCTCCCCATGTGGTCGCACTGGTGCTCTCTCAGCACCCATCCCCGAGTGGTCAAAGGAAAGTGATGAAGGCACAGGGGGTAGGGGGGTGGGGTGTGTGTGGGGGGGGCAGGGACCATTACCATCAGCCGGATGTACTGCCACTTCTCCGAAATCTCACCGCAGTTGCCACATTTCATCTTGGGGAAGAAAAAGAGTATTAGCTGAGCAGGTGGCGTCCTGGGACAGAGACCAGGGGAAGGGGAGGTCTAGTGCAAAGCCAGTTCAGAGCCCGAAACCTCCTCTTAACCCATTTATTTTAGATGAACTCTTACTATGGTGCCCAAACTGGCTTTTACCCTGAGCTCTTCCTGCATCTGCTTTCCAAGTACCGGGCTTACAAGTGTGCCGCTATACTTACTACATCTGTAAGATCCGAAAGAAAAAACGGGGGTACTCCTGCACCCCATGCCTCGGAAACCGGCACCCCGAAACACTCACGAGAGACAGACCTGATGCAATTTGCAAGAGGATTTTAATAACCAGAGCTCTGGGGGGTTACAGCCTCCCCGCGCAGGGTAGAAGAAGTAAGCCCAGCTCGGACTGGCTTGCCTTGACCTTTATAGACTTATAACAGAACCCGCCTACCACAAGCTTCTAAGCCAATCAGTTCAAACCATCCGAACCCGCGCTCTGATAACCCATCAGCCTCTCACAGAGGCCAAAAGAACTAGTTAAGTCATTTCTGCTTACGTGGCTGCCACGCAGTGTCGCACCCACCCTCCCCCACTGGCGTTGGGGATCCAAGTGCCCCCCACGTGCCCAGGCACGGGGGATTCCTAGCTTACAACCTTATCCTTTCACATCCTACCTTCTGGGTGAGTCTTACATCAGCCTAGTCAGTCCCAATGAGGCCACGAGCAGATGGACCTCCAGGAGGAACCAGCTGTTCGTGCCATTTGGCTGGGGACTCCAGGTTGTCACAGGTCCCCAGCAACTCTGCTGGTTAGGAGCTCTGTGCTTAGGGTCCTGAGTGCTGGGTTTAACAGTTCATCATGTTGTTACTGTTTCTCTCTCCTTCATTATTCTGTTTCTTCTAGTCAAAGAAGTTCATTCTTCAAATGGGCCCTGGAACTCCTGCTCTAAACATTGGAAGCAGGAGCTGTGGGTGCAATGGTAGAGCACTTGTCTGGTACTGGGGTGGGGGTGTGGACATAAATGTGATCACTTATGGCTTTGCTTGGGTATGTGAGTCACTGAGATAGACTAGGAGAATAAAGCAGAATCTGGGACAATGAAGAGCCTCATGTTGTTTGGGCCTCTGCAGACCACATGGGCAGGGTACTGAGCCAGTTTACTAGCACTGTGTGAGGACGAAGGGTGGCCAACTTTCACAGTTAGTAAAGCCAGCAAGTAAAACAAGGTGAGTTTATTCACCATATTAAGTAATCACATGGTCCCTTCAAATAACATTTTGTTCAGTGTATATTTACAAACCAAGAGCTGGAAGGATTTCACATCAGGAAGAGTGCTAGCGTGCGTCCCCAAATTCAGATAGACACCCCCAGAACCAAAGTGGGGTAAAAACAGAAAACTCCACCGTGTGAGGAGGCCGAACATCTGTAATCCTAGCAAGAAGATCAGGAGTTCAAAGTCATCCTTCGCTACAAAAAGGAGCTCAAGGCCAGCCTACATTACATAAGACTAATGTGGCTTTTTGTTTGTTTGTTTGGTTTTTTGAGACAGGGTTTCTCTGTGTAGCCCTTGCTGTCCTGAAACTTACTCTGTAGACCAGGCTGGCCTCAAACTCGGAAATCCACCTGCCTCTGCCTCCCAAGTGCTGGCGTGCGCCATCACTGCCCAGCAAAACTAATGTTTAATCAATAAAAATAAAAACTAAAATTCCATCCTGAAAAACTCACTTAGATGCCTGGTTAAGTACCTCAGACCCAATGGAACAAAAAGCTACCAGTTCAACACTGAGATCTCGGCTGGTCCCTGAGCCCTAAGATGCCCACGGCTTCCCCATGCTCCTCCCTCTCCCAGGAGGAATCTGCCTTCCGTCGCACCTTCAGGTACCACCGGAAGTCCTCGCCCACTGGCCGAAGGTTCGTGACGTTCTCCAGCGTGGCTTTCAGCTGCAGTGCGATTTTCTGAGAAGAGGGCGGGACAAGCTGAGTGCACGGCCTCGGCTGTGTGCCACGCCCCACTCCGCCCCTCCCGGGCCTCACTCCTTCCACTCTCTCCTGTCCCGACTCGCAACTCTGAGGGCTACTCGCTGCCACCGTCCCACCTCTCACTCGGCTACTACCGGCTGGGATGCCCCAGTGGCGAATCGCCTCCCCTTACCCCCATAGCTGCCGGGTCCACGTTAAGTCGCAGCGACAGCTGCTTTCCGGCCCGTCGTAAAAGGTTGGCGTCGCCGCGCAGCCTCAGTGCGGGTGGGCGGGGAGCGGTGTAGGCTGGCTTTTTCAAACTTGTCCCTCCTTAACCTGCCGGGCAGGGCTGTTCTCAGTAGGTTCGCTGGAACCGGTGTAATCGCTAATGCCAGAGATGGTTCCTGATTCTCAATCTGTGCCTTCGCTAAGCAGGCCCTCGGTTCTCTATCCGACTTTCCAGTACCCTGTGGTCCTGAGGCTTCTCGGATTACGTTACAGCCTCCCAGATGATGGGTAGTCGCCCTCTGAACCGCCCCCTCGATCTACAAGATCTGATGCTGGGGGCTGCCCTGTGTCCACGTCCTCCTCGTGGAACCTATGAAGGAACAGAGCTGGCTTTCTCCCACCTTAGTCTTATACTTACGGACACTGCAGGCGCTGGGGACACCACCATTCGAAATCCCCCCCCCTTTTTTTTTGAGACAGGGTCTCTGTGTAATTATAGTCCTGGCTGTCCAGGACCTGGCTGGCCTCAAACCCAGAGATCCACCTGCCTCTGCCTGCTGAGTGCTGGGTATAAAGGCGTGCGCCACCACGCCTGGCCCCCACTTTTATGGCCCAGTCTTTTTAAATTGTATGCGTTTGAGTGTTTTGGCAGGTAGTTATGTACGTGCTCCACATGCATGCAGCTCCCACCAAGGCTAAAAGGGGGCACCATAAATAATCCTTGGAGACAGACATGTGAGCCACCCTGTGGATGTTAGGAACGGAATGAGATCCTCTACTAGAGCAGCAAGTTTTCTTAACTGCTGAGCCATTCATTCCCTACTTGCTGGACACCACCAGACTAGCCTGTAAGTGTCTCATGGCATCCTGATATGTCAGATATAAATGATATCCCTAACTTGAAGCAGAGTATGGAAAGTCTGAGGGTGTGTGGGACCTTGTCTCAGCCTGGAACGTCTCTAAGGATATGTATTTAGGCTCATCATGTCCGTGAAGTCAGACGAACCCCATCAAGTCCCGTTCCTTCTGGTGCAATCTAATCAGAGATTTCCCGGAAGTCATGAAATCTAAGTAATGGCAATCTACCTACTGAAGTTTTCCTTCACACTGAAATAAAGGATATGTTAAAAAGCCCAACTACATGGTTTTATGCCTGAGAAGCTAACACTGATGCTAGCCAGGTGTCTTATTACTGAGCTAAAACTCCAGCACTTAATTATCTTGAAAATCTCCAGAGTTCCCATTTCCGGTGAAACTTAAAAATCCAGGTTGAGCCGGGCATGGTGGCGCACGCCTGTAATCCCAGCACTTGGGAGGTAGAGGCAGGCGGATTTCTGAGTTCGAGGCCAGCCTGGTCTACAGAGTGAGTTCCAGGACAGCCAGGACTACACAGAGAAACCCTGTCTCGAGAAAAAAAAAAAAAAAGAAAAAAAAATTCAGGTTGAGCTGGGTGTGGTGGTACCTGCCTACAAGCCCAACATTGATTGGGGAGACTGATCCCAAGTTCAAAGTCATCCTGAACAGCAAAGGGAGGCTTTGTCAAAATCCAGGTACCTTGTCCTAGAACATTGCTAATGAGATTCTCAACTCTCAATGTACTGAAGATTTCTTTAGATGTGTGTACTAGGCTAGCACACACCCATGGCACAGCACAGGGGTGTAAGTTCTGTGTCAGTTCTTGCCTTCCACCTTATTAAGACAGGGCATCTTTCTGCTGCTGGGTGGCTTAGTCCAGACCCAACGTAGGTCCCAGGGATGTGGATGGTGGTCAAGTTTATGCAGCTAAAGCTTTGACTGCCAGAACCATCTCCTTGACCCTCATTAAAGTTTTAAACCTTTCCCCATTATTTCCTGTAAAATGGTACTTTCTAGACAATTGCTTGGGTTTTTTTTTCTTTCCTTTGTCACGCCCCCCCCCAATGTTTGTATTTTACAGATTGATAATTCATATATTCGGTTGTTTAGAAAAATAACAAAGACGTTATCACATTTATTAAAGATCATCATTTATTGTTTATAAAAATTGCCCCAATATACAGAAAAAAAATCCTAATTATGGAAACTAAAAATTCCCACCCGCCTTGTGTCCACAATATCTAATCTAGATTGGTTTAATCTTGAAGTGTAATCCAATCAGACTGAAGACTAAACACTTCAGGTCCTGGACGAGATAATAAAACACTCGTAAACCTTCTGGATCCCTAGAACACAAAAGAAAACCAAAATGTTTAAGTAGAGGAAAATAGGCAAATACAAAAAAATTAATAGCCCCAATTACTATAAAAATGCTCCTTATTAGGATATTTACAGTAATACACCGAGGAAGCGCATGCCCACTAACAAGGCTCACTTAGTAAAATGGTGTGCTATGAAGCCATGCTGTTTCTACTGTGAAGATACATAAAATTAGGGGGAAAACTGATTTCTTAAACAGATTTTGTCTCTTGTGCTTTCAATACAAAACCATTATAGAACTGGAAATCCAGGTCAGTGGTGGATAAACACTATAACCATGTTCAATTCCCAGCACCACAAACCTAAACAAAAAGTCCCACCCCAGCACAGGGCGAGGGGGTTAAAACTTGTTTGTTTTGGAGGCTGGGTCTTGTTAATCAGATCAGGATGGCTCAATCATGAGATTCCTGTGTTGTTTTTTTAAAAACAAACTCTCAATCGTTTGGTTTTATCAATGAAGACTCAGGAGCCAGATGCTGGAGTAAAAGCATCCTAGCTCAGAAGGGCAGGGAAAGCTCAGCTGGCCTTCCTCCTCAGCCAATGTCCCAGAAGCCATCTCCTAAGAACCTCCCTCAAAGTGAACGCCCCTCCCTTCTACTTCCTGTGCATCTCTTGATCTGCTCTCCTGACTTCCTGTTATTCTCTAGTTTTTTTCTTATGTTCACTCTCTGTCAACTGTTTGTTCCACCTTTTGGTCTATGGTTGACTTTACTTAATCATGTTTACAATATTCAAGCAGAAAGCTCTTGGATTAAAGGTGTGTGCAAAGGCTGAGCCACACCACAACTATAGGCAGGGTATTTCAAAGTAAATAACACAGCGTGATCAGATAATCCTGTGCTATACCTCCCAAGTACTTGAGATTACAAGCATGTACCAGCATGCCTCAGCTCCTGGTGTTTTCTAAGACTATTTCCTGTATTTTCTACAATGACCATCTATTGCTTTCAGAATTGAAGAAAAAAATTAAAAGTAGTAAGCAGGACTGACAAGTGTCCAGGAAGCAGAGAGACTGCCAAATTCTAATTCTAAGGTTCTTTATAGCACAGAGTCACATCCCAGGGTCAGAACTTACACCACTGGCAACATGCATTTGAAAATTTAGATGTAAGACTTCAAATTTCACCAAGACTAAGATGAGCTAGTCTGAACAGTCAGCACTGAGAAGAGTTCACAGTGTAAGCAGCACTGTGTAGCCTCATTTCATTTCCTCTTCTGGTTGTCACTACACATTCCTCCATGTCAATGAAAAGTGGCAACTACATGAACTACAAGTAAAAGAAGCAATTTCTGAAAATCAACTGGCCTGACTCCATAAGCTCTGCATTTGTGGGCTCAGCCATGAGCGGATATACTTAGGTCTATGAGCTTTCCAACTGTGATGTGGATATTCAGATTTTATCTTGTCATCATTTCCTAAGCGATAACAGCTATTTACCAGAATTTGGTTTTACAAAGATGACTTAAAGAATATGGGAAGTACACAGGCTTCAAGCGAACGTGACACTATTTTATGTAAGGAAGTTAAGCACTCAAGATTCTAGTACCAAAATTCCTGAAACCAACCCCTCCACAATCCTGAACCACTGTGACCTGGAGCCCCCTATGAATGAGGAGGACCACACCGCTGGCTTCTGGGTATGTCTGCACTACACCTTTCTATGCTGGCCCCATGTGGCTGCCACTTCAACTGATTATGTCATATATGCTTACTTGGACTGGTTGACATCAATAAGGGAACCAATTTTTGATGTCGTAAAAGAAATGTGTTCATCTCCAATGACGATTTCAAGCTCCTAAAAACATAAACAACATTATACATATCTCAGAGTTAGACAGTATTGGTTCATTCATCAAGCACACAGGACAAGGGCTCATCCAAACTCTGGTCTTTGTTTGCATTACTAGTGTGTGTGAGAGAGAGAGATGCACATAGGCATGAATCTCAGAGCATATTCACGCAGGTGTGAGGACAATTCTCACACTTTCTGTGGTTATGGAGATCAAACAGAAGCTGCTGGCCAGGCACGGCTGCAAGAGCCTTTACCCGCTGATCACCTTGCTGCTCCCGTCCCCATCCCACCCTCTTAAAAAGAAACACAGCTAATGCCTGAACCCAGTCTATTCTCCAGCACTCCTAGAGCTGCTGTATATTCCTTCCACTTGCTTTTTTAGACTTAGCAGCATCTTTTTAAACAAATGGCCACAACACGTGTGTGCATTCTCTTTCATTCAATATCGTTTCTAAGATTTACCCTCACTGAGCTGCCCAGCACTTAATGCTCTGAACACGCCATTTCCTTACTGAGTGGACTGAAGTCCCCAAGTTCTGTCACTATAAATGAGGTGGCAAGAGTGTTCTAGGTCTTGGGGCTGAGCTCTGTAAACCTTTGTGCTAGCCCTGAGGTTAGGTCCCCAGACCCACTCTGCTACTTCCTACCCACATGGCTGTCAAGGTGGCTGCACAGATGCCATTCCTACCAGCAGTGCCTGGCTCTTTCTAGCCCTTTGAAGACCTAGGTGGGGCTTTTAAGTGTTCTCCTAAGTTTGCAGGTTACAAGTCACCTGTAAATCTTTTCTGTGTTCTGGCTATTATTTGAGTCTATAAACTCTGTACTTATAGCCTTTGCAACATTTTCCCACTACTCCAGGTTATCTTTATTAATTTAAATATATTTTCTAAGTATCTCCATCCAGTCTGTAGCTTGTTTTAACTTTATTTTGTCTTTTTATCAAACAACTTTTAAGGTTTTTTTGTTTGTTTGTTGAGACAGGGTTTCTTTGTATAGCCCTGGCTGTCCTTGAACTCACAAGATCAACCTGCCTCTTCCTCCTGAGTGCTGGGAATAAAGGCATGCGCCACCACAGCCTGGCTAAATTTTAACTAATGAAGTCAAGATTTAATACATCTTTTCCTTTAAAAAAAGTTTTTAAAAAATTTTTTTGAGATGGGTCTCACTATGTAACTTTGGTTAGCCTAGAACTTGCTATGTAGACTCAGGCTGGCCTAGAACCCACAGAGATCCACCAGCCTCTGCTTCCCAAGTGCTGAGATTAGATGCATATGCCACCATGCCCAGCACAATTTTACATCTTAAAAGGCATTCCCCCCCACACACCCTGAGCTCTAGGATAGAAACATGGGGCTATGCAAGACAGGAGAGACACGGAAAACAGAAGTCTGGAGTCGAAGAGTAAGCAGCACTCAAGGTGGAATTATCTTTCATTTTTTAGTTATCAAAATGGAAAGCTGGCTCAGTGGTTAAGAACACTGACTGCCCTTCCAGAGGACCTGAGTGCCATCCCCAGCACCAACATGGAATTAGTGATTCCCTAGAACAGGGTATTCCTAGTCATGTAGGCTGCCTCCTACCATGGAGCAGTAGCTGTCCTCTTCTTTGTAAGAAGCACAAAGTGCAGTCAATCAAGCACTCACCTGCCTGCCCACTCGATCAGGAGGGGGCCACAGAGCATCATCCTCTTTGGTGATTTCACTGTCATCAATAATTCTCTTTAATTCTTCCATCACACTTTTATGTACATAAGCCTGAAATCAAGTTTAAAATATATGAGCCTACAGGGGCCATATAGATTCTCCTTTAAACCAGTGCACCCCAACAACATCTAACTCAGAGAGCAATAGGAGATAAAAGGACGGTTCCTGAAGATCTGCTTCTGGCCCCGCCAGAAGGAGCGCGAGGATCAAGTGTATCCAATGACGGTATCCCAGCTCCCCAGCCTCGGGCCGGGCCAGCCTCTTCACATACACTTTCTCGCTGCTATGGTTTCAATGTTTGTGTCCAGCCAGGCGATGGTGGCGCACGCCTTTAATCCTAACACTTGGGAGGCAGAGGCAGGTGGATTTCTGAGTTCAAGGCCAGCCTGGTCTACAGAGTGAGTTCCAGGACAGCCAGGGCTACACAGAGAAACCCTGTCTCGAAAAAGAACACAACAACAACAAAATCAATGTTTGTGTCCCCCAAATTATGTTGAAATTTAATTCCCAGTGTGAGGATAGTGAGAGGTAGTCTTTGGTACAGATCAGGGTACAAGGACAGAGGATACAAGGGAATAAATTATCTGTCCCCCTTATGCCCCTTTGTCGAGTGAAGAACAGTTTGTTTTGGGAGGCTACAGCAATAAGACACTATATAGAATAGACGGGGTCCTCACCATACACCAAACCTTGGAATTTGGGTCTTGGAATTCACTGAGAGGTGAATCTATTCTTTATTCCCAGTTCAGGTATCTTAATATGGCAGTGTAAATGGACAGAGATACACCTTTACACTGGTATGGCTTGGTCCCAACTCCATTTATGTGACTAAAGGTTTAGTCCTCAAGGGGGTACTATGGGAAATGGTACAGACCTTGAAGAGATGGGAATTAATGGTGGGTCCTTAGATCACTGCAGCGTATCAGCAGAGGAACTGTGAGACTCCAGCATCTGTGTGTGTGTCTCTCTCTCTTGGTGTGAGAGGTCGCTGCATGATCACACACACATTCTCACTACTGCAGTGAGGTTTGGATTTTGAACCTCCGGAATGATGAGCTAAATAATCTCTTCTTTATTTTTGAGAGTCTCATTTAGCCCCACTGGCTTCAAACTTGCTATGAACTCTAACTAATTAATTAATTAATTATTTATTTATTTTTATTTTTATTTTTATTTTTTTGGTTTTTCGAGACAGGGTTTCTCTGTGTAGTCCTGGAACTCACTCGGTAGACGAGGCTGGCCTCGAACTCAGAAATCTGCCTGCCTCTGCCTCCCAGGTGCTGGGATTAAAGGCGTGCGCCACCACGCCCGGCTCTAATTTTTTTTTTTTTTTTAAAAAGCTTTTCCAGACAGAATTTCTCTGTATAGACCTAGAACTTGCTCTGTAGATCAGGCTGTCCTCAATCTCAAAGATTTGCCTCATTCTGCCTCCAAGTGCTGGGATTAAAGTCATGCACCACCACCACCACCACCACCACCACCACCACCACCACCACCACCACCTTGTTCAACTTGAATTTCTAATCCCCCTGCCTTCAACTACAACGTCCTGGGATTGCAGGCCTGTATCATTCCTAGTAGCAATCCTGTAATAGCCCATCAGATATATTGTTATAGTGGTAATAGACAATTAATACACCCCACTTTTTAAAGACAAGTTTTCTGTTTTGTGTGGTTTTTTTTTTTTTTAATGGTGGCTATAGCACTGAATGAGACAAACGGCAGACCTAACGCTTGCTTTCTGTGAGGGGACACTGTGCATGATAAGGACAAGGTTTTATGCAGTTCAGCCTGGCCGTGATGATCTTAAACTTCTGATCTTCTTGCTTTCACCTCCCCAGTGCTGACATTACAGACATGATTACCATAACCAGTTTCTGTGATGCTAAGGATGAAACCCAGGACCTCATGAAGACAAACACTCTACCAGCTGCTTTTGAGGAGCACTAGATCATGCAAAAGAAAGGAAGGAAGGAAGGAAGGAAGGAAGGAAGGAAGGAAGGAAGGAAGGAAGGAAAAGGAAAAAAGGAAGGAAGAAAGAAAGAAAGAAAGGAAGGAAGAAAGAAAAAGGAAGGAAGGAAGGAAGGAAGGAAGGAAGGAAGAAAGAAAGAAAGAAAAGAAAGAAAAAGAAAAGAAAAAAAAAAAAGATATGCTGACCTGGCATAAAATTAGCTCTAAATTGGTTAAAAGAAAACAGTTTGATGAAGCCTTAATGATATAACAGAAATCCCAGCAGAATGGAGCACATGAACTTTACTGAGATACGGATATGCTCAAATTTCTATCATTATCTCTTACAAGCAATAACTATGAACAAGCCTCAGATTTAATATCTAGGCCATGATTTTCCTATATGTAAATATGGCAGAATACTTTGTCACATGGGCTTTTATAATAAGGATTAAAGAACATACATATATGTAAAATTCCTAGAGTCACACAAGGCATCTGCACTTAAAGACTTTACTTATTCCTTTCCCTGTCAGAAGCAAATTCAATGCTCTCTTCATAGTCTATGTACTAGGAACTATATCAAACACTGTAAATATATATTGAATTCTGTGATAGCACTTGGGACTGGAAGGTAGGTTTTCTTAGCCTTTGTTTTACAGAGACTTAGTTCAACCAGAGAACTTGTCTGAGGTCACATGGTCAGTACAGGGCATATGGAGGGTACAACCCAAGACACAGATTTCAAACAGTTACTAGCAATTGATTCAGCACTGGGTAAAAAAAAGCAAATTAGAGATCTGTGAAGTAATCTAGCTGTTTAGAAATAAGTGCCTGCTTCCCACGCCTCGTCGTTAGTTACCAGTTCTAGAGAGGCCATAGGCAATGGGAATCCAAAGGCTAACTCAAGAGTGAAAGAAAGGTTTGTACCTCTTTCCTGATCATGACGTCATTTTTGTAATTGCTGTTGTTGGCATATCGCAGTTTACCTTGGGAGAAAAAAACAAAAGAATGCAATGTATTAGAAAACACGAAGCGGCGGTGGTGGCACACGCCTTTAATCCTAGCACTTGGGAGGCAGAGGCAGGCGGATTTCTGAGTTTGAGGCCAGCCTGGTCTACAGAGTGAGTTCCAGGACAGCCAGAGCTATACAGAGAAACCCTGTCTCAAAAAACCAAAAGAAAAAAAGAAAAAGAAAACACGAACAAAGCATCATTACCCTCCAAAGAATATCAGCTTTGCCTGAATCATATCCACTGTCTCCCAGTGTGACATTAGTCTTTTTGGTACTTCACTTTAAACTACTGAACAACACAGGATGGGCCTGACAGTGAACTGGAGTCCTGGCAAAAGGCTGCAACGAACACAAAAAGAACTCATTCTCAGTTCTGGCAGATAGCTTTTCTGCAGGTTAACAACCTTGGCTGTAAACAGGATTTTTAACTGCTATCTTACTTGCAACAGAGAACATGCTGACGCGCAAGTGGGGTGTGAAAGTACTTTGGAAACTAAGGAAGCCACATGCAAGCAAGCACACAGGCAGGCATGCACAGTCGCTGATCTATTTCTGCAGTTTTAAACTGAGCACATTTGGTTCATAAGGCCCTTTGTGTATGTGGACAGCCAAAAGGTCTGCACTGAAATTTAGGAACAGATAGGGCTACATGGTACGAATGTCTCAAAAATCATAAGAGTAAATAAAACAGCCCACAGTGTATTAGGTGTTGTGGTAGAAAGAAACAGAGTCAACTTTGGAAAGAGCCACCTAATGTAGGCTGAAGGTCTGTGTAGTTTCATAAATGAAGTCACTTTGGGTGGGTGGGCTGGCTGTGGGAGGCAGGTACAGTAAAATGCAGATTCAGGTTAAGGGACCAAGAAAAGGCAAGCTGGTGTTTTGGACACAAGACACAGGGAAGAGAATGAAAACTAAAAAGTGCTTGGGATGTTACAGGCATAAACGAAGTATTTGATTCTAAGAGTGTGGAAAGAATATTGTAGGGCTGGGGCCGGAAAGGCAGGCAGGAATGCAGTCTTAGCGGTATGCCAGGGTAGGGGTTTGAATTTTGTCAGGAAGGTAGAGGAAAGCTATTGACAGTATCAGAGAACTAGAGTGAGCTAATTACATAGGCCTGTTGCTACATTTTCTTGTCCGGGATACTTTTGTTTGTTTGTTTGTTTGTTTGTTTTTTCCGAGACAGGGTTTCTCTGTGTAGCCCTGGCTGTCCTGGAACTCACTCTGTAGACCAGGCTGGTCTTGAACTCAGAAATCCGCCTGCCTCTGCCTCCCGAGTGCTGGGATTACAAGCGAGGGTCACCAAGCCCGGCTTCCGGGATACTTTTTAAACAACAAACCAAACTGCTTCCTGTTGCACCTACTCATGCCTTATAAACACCTGTATAGTGAGGCTCCAGTCTAACATCACAGCCTACTACTGTCCTTCAGTTATCCCAAAGACCACCTGAAATATGTCTGGCTCTTTGAGGTCCTATGACCTTGACACTTGCTACTCCTATAGATGCTTTTCTTCCCGAACTTCAAAAATTGATCCCTTTTCAATTATGGCTTAATTCAAATACATACTCTTCAGAGTGCTCTCTAAAAATCACCTTATTTTCTGATCACTCCTCACTACAAGAGATCACTGTGGTTCCTTCCAGCTCTGAAACACATTTTCCACGAGAGGGGAAATTTATTTTCGTTGCTCTGTCCCCAGACTGTAAAACAACCCGTTCTGAGATGGATTAAATCTTTGTTGAAATGTAAGCAATCCGGCTTTTTAAAACGCTACGAAGAGAAAGAACCAATGAAGCCGATAAAAGAATGCGCCTTTCACAGCCCAACAGCACCACCGGTCTGAGTCCCTTGCTTCGCTCCGCCACATTCCGGAGCCCGCTTTCTCCTCCGCCATCCCCCGGGTCCCGTCCCATTGCCCGCAGACCGGAGGCCGCTCTTACCGTCAGGTCGAAATTCAAACTCCAGGAACTCATGACCGAACTTGCCTTTGTGGCCCACGTAGTAACGTAGGTAGAAGTCACTCTCCATGACTCGCAAGAGGCAAGCAAGACGCAACTTTAGGAACAGATGACACTACCACGGCCTGCTCTCTGCGTCTTATACTGGCCTAGTGGTGGCGCGCGGAAATGACGTCAGCCGCCGCGACCTTAAGAGTTTTTCACTCTCCGGAGGCGGGAACGAGATTACCACGCCCGCTCGCTTTGGAGCAAGATTAAGATCACCAGGCTCCCTTCCTTGTAAATCAAGAGTTCTGGAAGGTCTTGGGATCCTTGAACTGCATCTGGAGAGAGTTTGACCTAGGTTTCAGCCCAACACTGAACGCTGGAGTCCAGTGAGGCGCCACCTCAATTTAAAGAGACTATTAAAGGAGGCTATTCACACTCTGGACCTAGATGGGTTTCCACAGTAAAACGCGGCAAAATTATTTGCCCACCCGTGAGCACGCTGTCACCCTCCCCGTCTTCCACTCCTAGTGTGTGGATCAGGAGTTGGCTTTGAGACCAGGCGTGGTGGCGCACGCCTGTAATCCCAGCACTTGGGAGACAGAGGCAAGCGGATTTCTGAGTTGGAGGCCAGCCTGGTCTACAGAGTGAGTTCCAGGACAGCCAGGACTACACAGAGAAACCCTGTCTCGAAAAACAAAAACACAAAACAGAGCCGGGCGGTGGTGGCGCACGCCTTTAATCCCAGCACTTGGGAGGCAGAGGCAGGTGGATTTCTGAGTTCAAGGCCAACCGGGTCTACAGAGTGAGTTCCAGGACAGCCAGGACTACACAGAGAAACCCTGTCTCGAAAAAAACAAAAAACAAAACAAACAAACAAAAAAAAAACACCACACACACACAAAACCAACAACAACACACACAAAACAAACAAAAAAACAAACAAACAAAAAGGAGTTGACTTTGAGGGGAGAGAGTAGTAGTGAATGTCTGTGGTTTATCGCTAAAGAGCATAATACATTTTTGAGACCAGTGACTGCATACTAAGACCCTGTCTTGAAAAACAAAGTTGGCTTTTTTACTTAACTGTCTTTTAAGAAAATGGTTTTCAATGACTCCTTCCCCATTCCACAATGTTGCCTGAAACTTGCCAGCACTTAGCTAACATTCCTTGTGGCTATTTATTTTAGGTGTAGGCAGAGTACTGCTTCAGGAGCCAGACTGACCTGGAACTACTAACCCGCCTACTTCTTCCTCAAGAGGGTCGCCACTCACGAACGAGTTAGTTGCCTTTCATTCGTTCCTGTCTTTCAAGCTGACTGATGTCTGGGATAGGTGTTGTAGGTCTGTTAAATGGACGTTCGATCCCTATGCCTAGTCAACTTATTTAGCAGTGATTCTCAGCCCTAGGCACATGCTGACATTATCTGGTTTCATTGAAGCCTCTTAAAAAAACCGAAACAAAAATGAGGTGAGTCAAATGTGGAGACCACTACCCAAGAGGTTCATTTTCAAGAGCCAAAGTTGACCTCTGTGAAAAGTGTTCTGGTTGTGGGAATTTTAAGGTCAAGTAGGTAAAATACACTTAAGTTCTTGTCATAGAAGACTGACACACCTCTACCAGAGATGCTATCTCACCACTCTGCCTCACCTCTGGTTCTTTTGTTTCTTGTTCTCTGAGACATGGTCTGTGTAGCCCTGGCTGGCCTGTAACTCACTATATTGACCAGACTGGGTTTGAGTACAGTTATCCACCTGCCTCTGCCTTTGCCTCTGGAGTGTTGGTATTAAAGGCGTGCCTGGCTCCTACTGCACTTTAGAAAGATCACTTTGGTTGTTGTAGTAGCTATTCCTGGTTGTCAACTTGACTATATGTGGAATGAACTACAATCTAGAATTGGAAGGCTCACCTATGATCCTAATCTGGAGGCTCAGAGATATAAATTTCTGACCTGGACTTAGCATGGAGATCTTGAAGCATGGATTCCAGTTCAAGATCATCTGGGATTAAAGGTGTGGAGACATACACCTTTAATCCCAGATTATGGCTATGGATTCTAGTTCAAGATCATCTGGGATTAAAGGCATGGATACACACACCTTTAATCTGGGCTACACCTTCTACTGGAGACATATATATGGACATTGAAAGAAGGAAGACTCATTCTTCCTTGCGGGCTTGCCTCGTGGGACTGAGCAACTGCAAGATCCTTGGACTTCCATCCACAGCTGCTGCTGACTACTGTTGGGGAGTTGGACTACAGACTGTAAGTCATCAACAAATTCCCTAACTACATAGAGACTGCCCATACATTCTGTGACTCTAGAGAACCCAGACTAATACAGAAGTTGGTACCAGAAATGGGGTGTTGCTATGATAGGCATGACCATGCTTTTGTTTGGAAGAATGTGGATTTTGGGACTTTGGATTTGGAAAGCTGTGGAATGCTTTAAGTGGGGCTTAATGGGCCAGTCTAGTAGGAATATGGAAAGCAGTGGTGCTGAGGGTTATTTGAACTGTGTAGGCCTGACGGTCCAAGAGGTTTCAGTGGAGAAGAAATTTAATATGTGGCTGAGAGACTGTTTTTGTGATGTTTTGGTGAAGAACATGGCTGCTTTTTGCCATTGTCTGAAGAGACTCCCTAGGGCTAATGTAAAGAGATTTATATTAACTGCATCTGCAAAGGAAGTCTCAAAAAAGCCCAACAAAGACTTTGTTCTCTGGTTAAGTCTGATGAAGAGAATTTTGAACAAACATAGCAAGATGAGAAAGGAAAAGTACAAAATATATAGTTTGAGTATTAAAGGCACTCCAGGAAGTGAAATGGAGCTGAATTCAAGGATATTAAATTGAATTAAGGGAGTGGTGACTTTGGGCAAGATTCCACCCAGCTTACGTTAGGTCCAAACCTTTAATCCCAGGAGGCAAAGATAAGCAGATCTTGAGTTAAAGGCCAGCCTAGAACAGAGCAAATTCTAGGTGAAGAAAAACTTAAATCCAGGCTTTGTGGACTACAAATCCCAGTGTTAATCCCAGTGTTTAGGAGACAGGCATGCAGATCTCTGTGTTCAAGGTCAGTCTATGAAGCAAGATTCAGAACAGCCAACTTAGGCAGTGAAAGAGCTGGGAAAAAGGAAGCTAGTGATAACATAATAAAACTAGGGAGTAAATGTTCCAGCTCCTGCAAACAGCAGAACTCAGGGGCTTCGGCCATGTATCTCTGGCTTTATATTCAAGAGGATAAGGAGACTACTGGGCAATTGTTGCTGGTTAGCTGGAGTTAAGAAATTAGTGGTGACTAAGAAAAGACCATCAACACTGAGGTGAAATCTGGGAAGTGTTTTCTGAGAGCACAAAGAAGCTGTATTCCAGAGATAGCCAAGTGTACCTCATGCTGCAACTGTACTTGGTAACATGTAAGAATCATCCAGGTGGTACTGGGTTTGAAGTTATCATGAAGAACAGCTGATGCTTGGTACTGTGAGAGGCCATGGAAGGCCATTAGTGAAAGTGTACCCTCAGTTGTAATTGACAGCCCAGGACTGAAGGGGTCATGCAAAGGAGTTGAGGCTTGGTACCATGAAGAGAGCCTATGAGAGGCTTTGGTGAAACATAGTTACAGTGGAAGACCCTATTATATTGGAGATGCCAGTACCATGGGATGATCACCAAGAACAGCAGTGGCAGTGGAGTGGATCACTCTGAACTTAGAGTGCTACAGAGGGCAGAGCTAGAGAAGTGACACCACCTCTTTGGAGATGTACAGAAGATCATGTGTGGATCTCAGACATTGGAACAAGAAGCTGTGAAGCTAAACTTGACTTGGGTACCCCAAGATGTTAAAGATGCCAGAGCCACAGGATGCCTGCCAAGGAAAGCTGTTAACAGGGAGTGGAACAAACTCAGGAGAAAGAACCTTGTTGAAGTCAACAAAGATGAAAAAGGAGTTGGATATCTGAAGACTGCTTTGCCATCAGACATGGAGATGCAGAGTTTGGACTTTGCCCAGCTGGTTTCCTGTCTTGCTTGGGGGATTACAGTTAAGTGATTGGATGAATCTCAGAAGAGACCTTGAACTTTGGACTCTTAACACTGTTGAGACTGCTATAGACTACAGGGACTTTTGAAGTTGGACTAAATGCATTTTGCATTATGTTATGTTTAAGTATGGCCCCCATAGACTCATGCTTGAATAAGCCTATGGGGGACAGGGAGTGGAATGTGATGGTTTGCATATGCTTTTCCCAGGGAATGGCACTATTAGGAGTTGTGGCCTTCTTGGAGTAGGTGTGTCATTGTGGGTGTGGGCTTAAAAGCCTCACCCTAGTTGCCTGGAAGTGAGTCTTCCACTTGCAGCCTTCAGTTGAAGATATAGAACTCTCAGCTCCTCCTGCACCATATTTGCCTGGATGCTGCCATGTTTTTGCCTTGATGACAATGAGCTGAACCTCTGAGCCTGTAAGCCAGCCCCAATTAAATGTTGTCTTTTATAAAATTTGCATTGGTCATGGTGTTTGTTCACAGCAGTGAAACCCTAAGACAGATGTCATGTAAGCTAGACTGGAAAACAGAAAGTCCAGCAGTGTAATCCATGGAGAGTGGTAGTTGTTAAAGTAATCCATGAAGGTAGTACTCTGATGACCCATGTGTAGGTGGTGACTGTGCAAACTGGGAAAATGAGTGGGTCTGGAATGAAATACCTTAACGTAAAGGCTATTCCTGGTTGTCAACTTGACTGTATCTAGAATGAACTACAATCCAGAATTGGAAGGCTCACCTATGATCATGATCTTGAGGTTGGAGATACAAGTTTCTGACTTGGATCTTGGCATGGAGATCTTGCATAGTGGTTATGACTCCCAGGAGACTAAGGCAAGGAGATCCCTGAGTTCAAGGTCATCTGGGACAAAGCAAGTCCCAGATGCAGCCTGGTGGTACACACCTTTAATCTGGGCCACACCTTCTGCTGAAGACCTACAATAAGGACATTGGAAGAAGGAAGATTCACTCTTCACCTGCTTGCCTTGTGGGACTGAGCAACTACTAGATCATTGGAGTTGGACTATATAAGTCCTCATAACAAATTCCCTTACTATATAGAGACTACCCATTAAGTTCTGTGACTATAGAGTAATACAGTAATAAAAATATAGTAATATAGTAATACAGCATGCAAAGGAGACTAAGCTGTGGCCACAGCTGTAATGGAGAAAACCAGGAATATGGAGCCATAGAAGCCAAAATAAGAGTATTCCAAGAAGAGTGGCCTAGTATAAAATACTGCTCCTCGGTCAAGGAAGAAAAGGACTGGCGGTGTCTATGAGGAGGCCCTAGATGACCTTGGTAAAAGTCACCTCGGTGGCATGGGAATGAGCGGCAGCTCAGACTGGACTGCAAGTGATCAAAACCACAGCGGAAACACGGGGTTCCCAACCAGACAGTGTGTAATAAGTAGGAAGAAAATCCAGGCGGAGAGTAGCACATTCTGTTGTTCTTTAGGACTGCTAAAAAGAACTGTGTGGCTTTGAGCTGTTACTTTACCCATTTCTTTCTTTCTTTTTTTTTTTTTTCCCCCGAGACAGGGTTTCTCTGTTTAGCCCTGGCTGTCCTGGAACTCATTCTGTAGACCAGGCTGGCCTCGAACTCAGAAATCCGCCTGCCTCTGCCTCCCAAGTGCTGGGATTACAGGCGTGCGCCACCACCGCCCGGCTTACCCATTTCTTTATAAGATGGGAGTGGAATTCTGAACACTTACTAAGATTGAGATGTTTGTGCAAAGCCTTTGGTATAGATTAAGGGGTTAGCTGGTGAGAGCTTACATTTCCCCCCACCCCTGCCACCACCAAATCACCACAAGGAAACAAAACAGATTTTAAAAAATGAATTTAATCTCTTGAAATAGTGTACTGATTTTACAGATGTCCACATTTGGATGATGTCAGTACAGCTAGTGAAATGGAGCACACTTCCTGCAGCCCCTCGGCCTCTGGAAGAAGCTAGATTGCTGAGGACAGGATCTAACAGAACCCAGAATGACATGACGAGCAGAAATGGTTAATGTGAGCCAATAATTTACATGCCCTACTATTACACCAAATACGGTAATTTGGAGGGTGGGGTGACAAACAAGAAAATCCATTTGGATAGTGTGAGTTTGCAAACCAGTACCTTTCCCCCCCACATTAACAACTTGTAGAGAACAAAATGCTATTTTAAAAGCCTGTGGTTTGTACAAGTCTTTTCTAGAAGTTTTTGTTTTTTTAAAAAAAAGTATCAAAACCTTGTCTTTAAATATATATATTTATATTTATACAGGTAGCTTTTTTTAAAATTAATTTTTTACAACATGTGTTTGCAAATGCAGTTCCTGCTGATTCTTAAGACTGTGCACATGGTGCCCGGCCTGAATGAAGCTTCTTTTAGTTAACTGAAAAAAATTGAAGCCATAATTTTTCCACCTTCTAAATTCTTCACATCCAGGAAACTCCCAAATACCCTAAAAATACAGTGTATGGAGACCGACTCCTTATCTTCATGCATTTATGGGGAAGGAAATGACATAATTTGAAACTGCTGACTTAGGGATGTTCGTGAAATGGTGGGAGTGTGGTGGGACAGGAGCGTCCTTGTAGTGCTGTGGGATTAGTACTGTTTTCTCCTCCACCCAGTACCACTCGACTGTAGTGTGATTGGGGTACCCTCTCCAGATTCTGCATCTTTATCATCTTGTTCTGTTCCTCCTAGGTGAGAGCATCGCACAGGTGCTCGGCAGCACGGCATGCTTCTGTGGAAGACCCCACTGTCCTTCCACAAGCTTTCACAAACTATCAAAATCTCTGACTCAAATAAGTAAAAGTCATTTCCCTGTGGGCTCTGGAAAGCTGATGATGCCTACCAAGTGCTGGCAGCTAGTTTCCCATGACGCCGCCTTACACGCAGGAACTGACCACAGGAATGTCTGCTTGCTTACATCAGACGTTCTTTCATAAAGTGCTTGTGTTGAACTTGTCTTTCCATCCAGTTTCTTGCCAACCCTCCTAAAGTTCTTTATCACAGGTGTAATGAACTGCATGTTTTCCTTAGAAGTCCTGCTACTGATTCATTCCCCAGTCTTAGCCCAGTCTCTCTTCTCACAGAAGCAGCCTGAACACCACTTTTTCATTTTTTAAGACTTGGCTTCGGGCCATTTCTATGTAGACCTAATTTTTTCACCTCTTCAGGTAAAATGGCCCATCTCTTTTGTTGTGCCTTGGGAGTTAAGTGGAATCTATGGGAAACCTGCTTTCCTATTTTTCTTTTTGTATCCACATGTACTGCTGTTAGTTCTGAAAGGGTGAAAACTGTTGAATTGGCCTGTGATGTTTGCAAAGCCTGGCACACAGCAGCTAATGAGCAGTTTTAGAGACTGTTGCTAAGACACGAGGACAGCTGAAGGGCGCCACGGTATTCACTGCCATCAGTGTAAATCCCGTCTCACTCTTACTCCTTGTCAGAAACTGCGCGCGCGCGCGCACACACACACACACACACACACACACACACACACACAGTCTCAAGAGTAAACAACGTTGTAGTTTGTTTCAGGAAGGTTGCTTCTGTTAGTGCCTTCACTCTGCTGGGCTGGGCTGTGGGAGACAAGTAGGTCTGAGGCCTTGCTCGGGCGGCCCAGAGGTGTCTTCTAGAGAAGGGGTGGGGGCTTGGCTTCACTTTAATAAGTAGTTTGTTCTTCGGCTGTTATCAGCTGTGGATATATAGACAGAGGCAAAAGGCAACAGAAGGTCTGAATTACATCTCAGAATGAGGCTCAAAAGGTTTCCAAGGACAGGAGGAAGTCGGTCTGCCCCCTCAGAGTGCTTCCGCTCTCCGGCCGTCCCTGGGTTTGCCCGTCTGTTTACTGTAGGTTGCTTTCAGACTGCAGCTATAGCACATTCAGAAAACGTATTTCTGATATGAATTTAATCATCTTTCGGAAACCCTAGACGGTATGTTTCAACCTTGTCGGGAAGGCTAGGCTCTGACTGAAAGTCCAGAAACTATGCACCGTCACCATTCCAGCTTTGCTGGAGGCAGATTAAAGGGGGAAAAAGAAACGGCTGTCTTGTGTAAATTTTGATGATTTCACTTCCAACAGTTTTCTTTGGTCAAATTGATTTTCCTTTCCATTTCTGGATGAATAGTGATAAGTGCACTCCAGAGGACGTGGCTCCCTGTTCTTGAGACTGTTCGGGCTGGGTCAGGGGTCAGCTGCATTTATTCACTGTGTATCTCAAGACCATCAACACATGTGTACCAAAAAGAAGTCAGACATAATGGCCAAGCTTGGAACCCTGCCATTTGTTTAAAACATGAGTGACATAGAGCAAGCTCCTAGGAACAGGAAGGCAGGTCCCCAGACGGTCTGCCAGGAAGTTGAAAGGGCGTCAAGCAGGTGAGCCAGTCTAAGCTTCGCTGGTTTGGAGGATGTCGGTGTGTGGGAGCACGGAGACATATGTCTCAAATGTCGAATCCCAGTTATGTCAAATTTAGACAGTAGTCTGCCGCCACTTAAGCCAAACACCTGTGCTGTACTTGTCCCTGGTCATTCAGCTGGAGTGAACTGTAGAACAGCAGTCACGGAGAGACCACACTTTGGAAGAGAAAGCTAGTGGGGACTGAATTCCTTCTGGGACTATGGGATTATGTTTCCAATAGTGGAGTCCACAGACAGACAGTGGCATTTCTCCCACCCCACCCACAAGGCTCAGAAAATGCGAAGGTGTTACATATGAAGAAAATTCTATACAAATACCCAGAATTTTTCCTTTTATTTATAAAGCAGTGAAACAAATCCTTATGTGGACACATGCCCAATAATGCTATAATATCTCATGGTATTTCCCAAAATATAAATTTGGACATAGTGATCTTTTTGGACTTAGTCTTATCCATGTGAACATACGGTGGTAAGAAACATGTTTATTATTTTAAAATGTTTCCCCTACATAAGGAAAATGGTGGAAAGCAAGGGGATGAGATGCGCCTAATCCTGTCGTCACTCACACGGCCCCGGGGGCCCAGGGCCTGAGCCAGGCCTCGCCGCACACTTGGAAACCCCGGAAGGGCACTCGCTTGGCTCCAGAACAGCGGCTCTCCGCCTTCCTAAGGCTTCAAAGCCTTAAATACCGGTCCTCGTGTTGTACTGACCACCAACCATAAAATTACTCCCCTTTCTACTTCATAACTGTAATTTTGCTACTGTTATGAACCATAACGTAAATATCTGTTATGGATGGCCTGAGGCGGCCGCTGGGAAGGGGTCTTTTGACCCACGGAGGTGGAGCATGGTGGCTTTAGAGGAAGCACGCTGACCCTGACCCGAGGCCTAAGAGCTGAGCTTTGAAAGAAGGACTCATGAGGGCTGGTAGCACTGTCCAGTGTCTGTACACAGATCAGAAAGCCTAGGTGGGCGCCATGAGCACCAAAGAGGAACTGAAAAGCTTTTAGCTGGCTCGCCAGGGCATCAGGAGTAGCCGGAGGTGAGGATCTACCTTTCCTGCCGCACCGCACGTCTGCACAAACCATGGCCTCTGTTTTCTGAGCAGTTTCTCAAGTGTCTCTGAAAACTAGACATCCCTCTGGTGGACTGCTAAAGTAACTGTTTTTATGTATTTGAACAATAGTCATAAGCGTGCCTCTTCTCTACAGATTTTTTTTCTCTCACACAGACACACACACACACACATAAACACAGAGTCTGTGCAGTGGGCCAATCATACCAAAAATAAATACTCTCACTTCTCTAAATTATTTATAGAGCTAACCTTACTTTTGAAATATGTTAATAAATAATCTAAATGGGGAAGGGAGTTGAAGTGTTCTTTCTTTTTATACTTATGTTGATGGATAGCCACAAAGCATAATTTTATTTACAAAAAAAAAAAAAAATAATCAAGCTCCTCGAACCTAAAAAAGCTCTCAAATCAAACATCCTCTGTAAATACTGTATTGAGACGATGAGTAGAGTTTGTACCATTGGCCCCGTTTGGTTATGTGCAGTGTGTTAGTCACTCAGCAGTGGCTGTCCCATGAACTCTTCACGGGTAGTGCAACCAGTTAAAAAGTGTATAAAACATTATACATATAAAAACTTTCACATCCTTTGGATGTTTGCAGTTCATCATAACTTTGTGGTTACCTTCTCGCAACATAAATTTAAAAAAAGTCTCACACACTCACGCACTCACACAGACCCATATATAGAAATGGCATTCATCCAGTCACACACCATCAGAGAGAGTAGTGCATAGGACTGACGTCCATGAGGCACGAAGTGGGTGGGCCCATCCTCAGGGCAGTCCGTCATCTTCAAGACTTAATGCCACTCGCTGGGGAAACAGACCAAAGAAACTCTCGTTAGATCTACAAGGGGCAATCTTCCTGAACGGCAACAAAGTATCAGATGCACTATTGCTTTACAGACATAGGCCCACACAATCCTCCCAATGATAAGATGCATCTGACCATTTTAGAGGTGAGAAAACTGAGGCTCAGTCAGAGTGCTCTGGATCACACAGCAAACAGCTGAACTCAAGTTTGATTCCACGTCTGTGCAGATCTACAAGTGTAGCTTTCCCCCGCCATTCTGTTCTGTCCTTTCAGAAAGAAAGGTAGCAAAGACCTAACCTTGGTTCCTTACAGTAGTTTAAGTTGGGTGAACTTAAAGAGGGTTTACTCTCAAATGTTAAATCTTGGGCTATTAGCCACCCGTTCCCAGAATACTAATCACAGCTAGGTGGGTGGGTACAATGCCGTGCCCCGCTTAACTGATAAAGGAGCCCTGGGAAGCAGTGCAAGCCATTCTAGCCCATCCCTCTCCCCGTCCCTCACTTCCGGGCACTGGACGCTCAACTCTCTCTTTCCTCAAATGGCTAATGATGGCTCTGCTCCCTTTGGGGTTACAGTCTTTCCCATGCCTGTGTGATTTCTATCTCCTCATGCTCCCTGGTCTGCATTAGTCTCAGAGTTCTGGACAGGAAAGCTCCAAAACTGATTTTTGAACAAGTGATCCCCTTTTCTAGACTGCACATCCAACGTTCCTTAGCTCATCATGAGTGAACCCTACGGCCACTTTCCCCTTTCCTGCCCCTTCCCTGGATGGACCCAAGCGCATCACCCCGCTCATACTATATGATCTGGGGACAGCCTCGGTGCACTATTCTAAGCCATAGTTTCATCAGCTGTCAGTGAGGCTTGGCTCTACTTCATGGGATGGGCGAGAAACCCAATGGAAAAAAAATCTATCAGGAGTTCTTACATGCTACCTAGCAAGTATGGCGTCTGCAGTAGACTAGTCAAGCTTAACCAGCATAAAAGAAGCATTTTCCAACTCTGGACATGCTACATATGACAAAAAAGGGAAAAAGGGAAACCCATTGCCTTTCAGGTTAATTTTGAGTTATTTTTCGTTTCTCCATGCATGCTTGGCCATGTTTCCCAACAGTGAGATTGTCAAGACACCCTTATTCTTGCCAAGCCCATCTAGGCCAAAGACAGGGCCCTAGTAGTGATGGCAAAGCTACAGGAGAAAAGGACAGAAGACAGGAGGCTCAGAGTTCTGATTTCCAGAGCTTGGAGGACATGTACCCCAGGACAGAGTGGAGGGGCCTCGGGACTCTGCACTGCCTGGAGTTAATCTTGGTTCTGCCACTTTCTGCCTATGATCTCAGGGAAGTTTTAAAATCCTGTGGGTCTCAGTTTTCTCAACTGTAAATGAAACTAATACTATCCCCTCCGAAGGTAACTGAAGACTAAATGAGAAAGATGTGTGACACGGAAAACAATGTCTGACTCGTGGCTTGCCAAATGTCCCTCCGCTTACTCCACTTCTCTGCAACTAGCAGGAGCTTATTACACAGAACAGGGCTTCTCTGTGTATCCTGGGCCTGAAACTCCCTCTGCAGACCAGCTGGCCTCGAACTCAGATCCTCCTCATTAATCAGAGTAACTTCACTATATCATTTCCTTCTCTGGAAATGATGATTCTTTAACATAGACTGATTTGTAATTTACAAGATGCTCTTAAACTTTATAACCTCGGGAAGCAGAGGCTAGGGTTTGCACTTTCCTCTCACTAGGAAAGGTAAGTAGTCAAGACCGCAGAACCGTCTTGGACGGGACAGAGGGACAGAGGGACAGAATCATCTCCTTGCTCCAGACTCTAGGCCCCGTGTACCATGCCTTCTCTGATCTCTGAAAATCTGTTTGCCTGTGTGGCCATGGTTCCGGAGCCTCAGGACCATCTGCTGACCCTCACAACGCCCGTCTTTATTTCATACATCTCTCCTTTACAGTTTGCTTCGAGAGCAGTCTGTCTGCCATGCATTCAGTAACATTATTCCACATGCCGTCTCCTCTGTCTAGGACAAGCCCATTCTTCCTCTGCCCCGATATCAAGCCTTCTAAAGCCAGCAAGCCTGCTAGGATCTGCTGCAGCTGCCTAGGTTTAAGGCCCTCACTCACCAGCCCCTCAGGCTCAGAGGGGCACTGCCCTACCTTGCACTTGACGACAGGCAGCTCGGAAAGAGGGTTCTTCGGGAGTTGGTGCAGCTGTGACCTTGGTTCCCCCGGCAAGACAAAAAGCTCCTTGAGGGCAGGGGCTGGGTCTTCCAGGTCTCTGGTCTCCCCAAGACAGGGCTCTGCCCACAGTGGGCGATCATAGCTGCTGATTGCCTGACAGGGGGATGGACTGGATGACCTCTGAGGTCATACTCAGCCCCCTGACTCTGCTGTGCAACAATAACACCTGTTCTAACCACTTCATAATCCTCACTCCCCAATAGGCCACGCCCTTCCATGCCTCTAAGTCTTTCCACCTGATTCTCTTTGGAATGTCATTTCTGTTTTTCCCTACCTAAAATTACTTTTCTTTCTTTCTTTCTTTCTTTCTTTCTTTCTTTCTTTCTTTCTTTCTTTTTTAAGACACAACTCATGTGTTACTGGGAGTCATTCTATGCGCTGGATCCCCAGACAAGCCAGCAGCCCCCTGGTGCTTCAATACCATCCATCCATCCATTCAGCATTCGTTGAAGCCAGCTGTGCTATGCCAAGCCCAGGGAAACAGATTAACCCCATCAGAGCCTGCCCTCGGGGACCTCACAGTCTAGTGGCTTAACTGCTAAGCAAAAGGCACGAGGGTTGTGGATGGAGAGGCCCAGGAAACTGAGAAGAAAGCAAGCCTAGGAAGGCTTCCTAGAAAGATAGCTTCTTCAACTCCACCCCATGACACCAAGCAACTCTAACACCCCGGGAGCGACCTGGGAAGCAATGCACTCCTTCATTAACTCTGAATACTTGATGTCTTAACTGCCAGGAAGACCCTGAGGTAAAAGGTATCCTGACCCTCTGCTCCCCATCCCTGCGTCTGTGTGGCTGTGTTCTCCTAGAGCCAAACAGTGCCTGAAATGTGGGGGGCTCTTAATAAGGTGGAAGGGAGGGAGGGAGGGAGGAAGGAAGGAAGGAAGGAAGGAAGGAAGGAAGGAAGGAAGGAAGGGGGAGGGGGAGAGGAAAGGAGGGAGGAAGGCGCTGGGAGGAGTACTTACTGCGGGATAGACATGGCCAATCTGAGCCGTCCTCCCTATGTGAAGTTCATCTTCCTCTTCCTCTTCTGTTGTTTTCCTGTACACTGGGTTGTCGAAATTCATGCTCTTGGTGTTCTTCCGCTTCCAGTTTCTCCAGATGAGGTACCCACTCATACCCAGCAGGGCTATTACCACTGGAAGGAAGGCCACATCACACTGACCAACCAGGAGCTCTGGCCCAGCATCAGCACCCATCTGCCCCTCCCGGACTCGATTACCCCGTGCTTCCTGGCTCTGCTTCTGTACTCATTCTCTCCTGCTTGAGTCCTCTCGCCACAGCATTCCTTTACTAATTCTTCATCTGTTGTGACGTCTTTCCCGGCTGCTCTGGGAAGACCCTGCCTCCCCTTCAGTGAGTTCCAGGCTACACTATTTTTAAACATCTGTTCTCTCAACTGGACTGAGCTTTTGAGGGCTGTGCTAACTTAAAAAGGGTGATATTAATCATTCTTATTTATGTGTATGTAGTATGTCTGTGAATATATACATATGTACATGCATGTACAGGTATGGATGGGGACTAGGAAAAGGCATCCGATATCCTGGAACTGGTGTGACAGTTGGTTGTGAGCCACTAGGCATGGATGATGGGAAAATAGACTCTGGTCTTTTGAAGAACAGCCAGTGTCCCTAACCGCCGAGCCATCTCTCCGGCCCTGGGAGTGTTTATTTCTCTGTGCTCATGCCTAGTATGTGCTCAGTGACACTTGCTAAATGGCTGAGAAGTGTTCGCCTACACCTGTACCCTCATGCTGCTGCTTCTCTGGAACTCTTAAGAAGCCACCCTCCCTCCAAATTGCATGTCTTTCCAACTCTAAGGCTCCATCAGACGAAGAGAGTCTAGATGGGGATACAGAAGGGCAACACAGGTTTGAGCCGAAGACTTCAGGGCTGGTTAAAAATACCAAGCAGCTTGGTTCCTGTCAGACGGATGGGAAAGTCAAGACCAAGCACACTCTCTGTCCTTTGGTCAGAACAAAGGAAGGGTGTCTTACAGTCCAGGGCGAGACCTAGGAAGGAATCTATGCCCGATTCCAACTTGATGGACAGATCTCACAGAACTGGAGGCAGTGCAAACAAAGAGTTAGAGCCAGATGGTGGGAATGGGCAAGACCTCAGCTGGGCATGGGAGGACTTCAGAGGTAACCCAGGGCAGCCTACAGGAAGGGAGTCTCCCAGACGGTGCCCACCAAAGTACCTACTGGGTCTGAGGACATTGGTGGAAATGATTTAGGATGCTGTAGGGGGTTCTGTTTGAGTGAGAATACCATAATTAAAGATAGCAGCAAGGAAAGGAGCATTACAAAAGCAGGTGAAAGAATATTAGAAATAATCTAGTTATTCAAGAATCAATACAAAATATCAATAGCCTTCCTTATAGTAAGCAGTAGCACATTAAAGCACCAGATGTAGGGCTCACACCAGTAATTCTAGTGCTCAGGAGACTGAGACAGGAAAATTATGGAGAGTTAAAGGATAATCTGGCTACACTGTAAGCTCAGGCAAGTCCAACTTACAGAGTTTCTGCAACCCTGTCTCCAAAGCCATCCCTACAAACAAACATGATTCCCCCAATAAATAACCTGTTAGAAAATGTCATGGAACAGACACATTCATAATGGCCCAGTAAAAGTTACAAAAGACTGAGACTAAGCTAACAAATGAGGCATGATCTATCAAGTCTGCTACAGAACACAAATGAAGGCTGAGATAAAGATGTCATGTCTTAGATGGGGACGTTTGATACTGTAAAAACGTAAATTCCTCTCACCCAAGTGTATATAGCCAAAGCAAGTTAAAAAAAAATCCTATGGTAAATTTTACAAAATGGCACAATTATTCTAAAGTTCATCTAGAAGAGAAGAAAATGTTTACAAGAATAACACTTCATAAAGCATTGCTAGTCTATGGGAATGGACAGATCCTAGTGAGGGACTGCATAGGCTGACGTGTCTCGGCCACAATAAAGATGATCACTCAAGCCACGGGGAGAGGATGGGTCCCTAAGTGTGGCTTTAGAAAATTCATACACACATATAAAGGATCACATTCACAGATTAGAACCAGCATAACAATTACACAAGAAAACAGTTACACCCCTAGCTCAGGCCATCCTCTAAAATGATACTATAAAGCACAGAAAAGAGTTTAAGTTAGAAGAACGTTTTTTGAACTCAGAAATCCGCCTGCCTCTGCCTCCCAAGTGCTGGGATTAAAGGCGTGCGCCACCACCGCCCGGCTGAAGTGGGCCTTTCTAAGCAAGACAGCAAACATAGAGTTGACAGAACAGGAGCTGAGCAGATCTAAGACCTAAGAAATATAAATTTAAGAGATACCATGAGCAAATTTAAAAATCGAGTGTCAGACTGGGAGAAAATATTTGTTTATATAATATTTATCATGTATTTCTACAAATAACCAAAAGAAAAACATGAGACTGCCAGTAGGCAATTTATAGAGAATAAAATGTACATAACTGTCCGGGAATCTTATGAAAACCTAACTGTGGGAGTAATACTCATCCTTTTCCCTGCTGATTAGTGGACATTTAAATTTACTGCTTTAATTCAATTTAAGTACTGATTCTTTCAGCAAGTCATAGCAACCAGAGAGGACACACAGATGGCAGGGACAGAATCACTCAGAATAAACAGACTAGTCGTCTCTCCACCATCTTTTGTGGTGAGCCATTTCAAGACTAACTCAAATGCTGCCTTCTCCAGAACCTCTACCTTCATTCTGGGACTACCTTTCTATTTCCTCCCCAGGAATATCAATCAAGATGCTGATATATCACCAGTGTATCTGTCATGCCTCTACTACAGCACATGCTATAGACTATGCATTAGCACTACTGTATATGACTTACACAGAGTCCCTAAGGGAGGTGTGTCGGCTAGTCTCATGTCACCTTGACACAAGCTAGAGCCATCTGAGAGGAGGGAGCCGCGGTTAAGAAAATGCCCCCATGAGATGGGGCTGTAGGCAAGCCTGTAGGGCGATTTCTTAACTAATGATTGATGGGGAAGGGCCAGCCCATTGTGGGTGGTTCCAACCCTGGGCAGCTTTCTCTAAGAAAGCACTCTGAACAAGCCTTGGGGAACAAGCCAGTAAGCAGCACCCCTCCATGGCCTCTGCATCAGCTCCTGCCTCCAGGTTCCTGCCCTGTGTGAGTTCCTGTCCTGACTTCCTTCAGTGATGTGGACGTACAAGCCAAGTGAACCCTCTCCTCCCAAAGTTGCTTTGGTCATGGCGTTTTCATCACAGCAATAGCAATGCTAATTAGCCCAGGAGTTAACCCTAAAAACAGGCAATCCAATTAAAAACTACTGCTAAGACAAGAGTCAGGACACATGTGAATATAATGGGGTGGGGTGGGGAGTGAGTCAACCGCGGGTTCTGAGTCTGCTCCAGGATTGCTCTGTCATACTGTGCCATACTGAACTCCTAGTTCAACCTCCCTTTCTCTCCATGCCTCTCCCTCCTGGCTTTGCACATGCTGTCTGTGCTGCTTGGACTGTTCTTGATTCTTCTCTTGGCCAACTCAGCTCAAGGATTATTCCCACTGGGAAACCTTGCCTGTTCTCTTCCCTTTTAGACCAAAGAGACTCCTTGACATTCCCCACTCAACACAGTAACACGGCTTACTCTTAGGACCCGCCATGTTATAATCAACTTACCTGTGCTATATGTATCTTTTGTCCTGCTGGGTCTTTTTTAAAATTACATTTACTTATTGTTTTTTTTTGGGGGGGGGAGTGCTGCATGCTACAAGGCGGAGTGTGTGGAAACCAGAGGACATACTGCAGGAGTCAACCCTCCTCCTTCCCTGTGGGCTGCAGGGACAGAACTCGGGCAGTCAGCCTTGGTGGCAAGTGCTTTTGCCTCTGAGTTATCTTGCTAGGCCAAGACTAGATTATCCTTTAACTACCTTCCCTTTCCTTACTAGAGTTTGGCACATAGTAGCTGCTTAATAAATGATTATAGAAAACCAAAGAGAAAGTAAACAAGACAAGATGATTCACTCAAGAAATGACAAGCAGCTCGGCTCATCAGTTAACAAATACACAGCTTTCTATAATGTGGCATGTGGGAGACGGTGAGCAAGAGACACCAGCTGCGTCCCCATTTGGCCGTCACTGGATGCGAGTGTGGGGTGTGGAGGTGGGTGGGGCAGGGACATACACCTGGATGTCACAGGGGCATTAGTTGAAGAGCACTATGTACCAGGCAAGGACCCACACTGGACCAGGTAGCATGCAAAGCTCTTTATCCCCGTGGTGCCTTTCCCAAGCCTTGGGCAGAGAGTCCCTTTGCTCTCCACTAGTTGTGGTCACACTCACCTATGGGCACGATGACCCCAATGACAGCAGCAGTGACTGTTGAACCCATCTGGCTGCCTTCGTTCCCATCTGTAAAACATGAGTTACAGAATGATGCTCCATCCCTGGGAATCCAAGCCCTGCCTGCGCTCCAGCTGTAAGGACCCCCCAACCTCCTCTTGTCCTTGCTCTAGGATACTCCTAGATGCTATGTAATTATTGAGTTTACTAAATTTCACCAAAACTCCAGGGGCAAATAGGACAGAGGTTATTTCACATCCGGGAAACTAAATTCTGATAAACGCAGACTTTGGACTTGAACTTAGGACCCATGACCCAAGTCCCATACTGTCCCATAGCATCAAGATGGTGGGAAGCCGGGGCTCCACAGCAGCTGGGAGCCTAGGCCTCCTGGTTGCCGATGGGTCTGCTGTCTTTCCCCATCAATAGAGAATGCATTGTCTGCACTGTCTGGGTGGCCTGCCTGTCCTGTGCACTGCCAGCTTGTTTCCTAAGATGAGGTATACTAGACTGTAGTAGACTGTAACTGGGAGCACAGGCTTCTGGGTCGGGCCTCCTCCGCTCAGATTCTCTATTACACATTACCCATGTGACACTGTGGACGTCAATATAATAGTAAACATACAATGTATATTATATTGCTTTATCTTAAAATCTTAAAATTTATTTTTCTTAAAATCAGGATAGGATTTAAGGATTAAATGGAATATAATTCATATAGGATACTTAGCATAATGTCTAGCTGGCCTTGCCTAATTCAAGACAGTAGTGAAGGGGGTATGTGATAGTTTGTATATGATTGGCCCAGGAAGTGACCCTATTAGGAGGTGTGGTCTTGTTGGAGTAGGTGTGTCACTGTGGGTGTGGGCTTAAGACCCTCACCCTGGCTGCCTAGAAGTCAGTCTTCCACTAGCAGTCTTCAGATGAAGAGATAGAACTCTCAGCTCCTCCTGCACCATATCTGCCTGGATGCTGCCATGTTTCTGCCTTGATGACAATAGACTGAACCTCTGAGCCTGTAAGCCAGCCCCAATTAAATGTTGTCTTTTATAAAACTTGCATTGGTCATGGTGTCTGTTCACAGCAGTGAAACCCAAACTAAGACAGGGTAGTAGTTATTATAAGGGCTAAATTTAAAAAGGTTTGTTAGCCAGGCCTGATGGTTCATGCATATCACACACCACTCAGGATGGCAAGGATAGAAGACCTCAAGTTCAGACTAGCCTGGGCTACACAGTGAGATCTCTATCTCCAAAAAAGGTTTTTTGTTGTTGTTGCTGTTATAGGCACATAAAAGCCCATCCATAAACTGAAGAGTGATTGTACAATGTACTGTATTTTAAATAAATATCCTTCGCTAACTTTAACAGCTGACTTCCCTGAGACACCCGTACAGCAGTAGACCCTGGGATCCCGTGAGTACCCTCTAAGCCGTGAGAGGAATGGCTAGCCACATCTGCTCAAAGTACTGTAATGACTCTTCGCTGGCCATGCCCCCCAACCCATCCCCTCAAGGAACTCTGATCAGAGAGCCGCACTGCTCGCCACGTTAGCTAGCTGGCGGGCCCTGGGAGATGGCTCCCTGTTAAGTGCTGGCCACTTAAGAATGGGGATCTGAATTCTGCTCCCAGGCCATGCAAATCCAGACGTGGCAGCATGGGCCCGCAGTCCTAGCACTGAGGACATAGACAGGAGGAAGCCTGAAGCTTGCCGGCCAGCTGGTTAGCCGAATCAATGAGCTGCAGGTTCTGTGACACTCTGTCTCAAGAATAAAGATCTATCGAGAACACTCCCAAAGGTGATCTCCAGCCTGAACAAGCATGCATACATATTACACCCCCAACACATACACGTGCACACACGGATATGAACATGTACACACACACACACACACACACACACACACACACGGAAGAAAACAAGCTAGTTGGAAGCACTGCTGTCCCCTTGCTCTGATGTGCTTGCAAATGTCCTAAGGCCTGTGAGGACACTCAGAGCTCTGCCCCAGATGAGAGGAAATGGAATTCCACCCCTGCAAATGACAGGCTGCCTTAAACGTCTATTCTTAGAATCTAGCTTCTGCTGGCAAAACAGCCCTGATGTCACCAGGTTGCTTGGTTTCTGGGCCAGCCAAGTATGGAAAAAGAAAATGTGAAAGATGGTTTATCCTTTAAAATGAACTCCCCCCCCCCGGCAATTATAAAGGCATTTTGTGGTTAATGAGATAGAGCAGTTCTAACAGAGACAATTACTGCTCCCAATGAATTAAGGAGTGCTAAGCTTAATTATTTTATCCCAGGGTTTGGAAACAGGCACAGGCAGATCATACTGATAGACACTGCTGTCTAGGCAGCTAACCACGGCTGCCGGGAGCGCCAATCAGAGCTCTCCAAACTTGATGACGCCCACCTCAGGAACACATGAAACACTAACAGACACCCAGGCAGCTGGCACTTCCGTTTACAAGGCCTCTTTTGCCTAGCCCCCATCTCTTGAGGCAGGGTCTTACCATGTTGCCTTGGCTAGCCTGGAACTCTCTATGTAGATCAGGCTAGCCTAAAACTTAGAGAGAGCCACCTGCCTCTGTCTCCCATTTGCTGAGATTAAAGATGTGCACCGCCCACCAGGCCCCTTTGCCTCTCCTGACCGTCGAGAGGCAAGTAATGTGCAGCTTCTTCTTTGTTCCTTTTTAGGGGAAGAAGGAGGCTTAGACGTGGAATGAATGGTTTGCCTCCAGGCCCTCTAAAGCTTATGGACACACGCACTTCCTC
The DNA here is from genome assembly GCA_964023405.1 of Apodemus agrarius. NCBI lineage: Eukaryota > Metazoa > Chordata > Mammalia > Rodentia > Muridae > Apodemus > Apodemus agrarius. The sequence goes on from OZ030009.1 coordinate 46,063,121, forward strand.
AGTCCCTGGACGGCCCCTTCTCTCCCTTGCTTCCTCCTAAGAGGTGGACACTACGTAGTTCTGGCGAGATCTCCCTTCCCAGCCACTCCCGACCCTCGTCCTGGCTTCCACAGGACCCCCCAGGTTATGAGAAATGCAGAGCCGACTTCCTTACAGTGCTGGGAGTGGTTGCTGGTTGCAGGGCTTGGGGTGGACGGGCTGGTGCTGGGAGCCCCGGGGACGGTCACTGAGTGAGGGACAGCAGCCGTCTGGCTCGGCGTCGCTGTGCTGTGGTTCTGGTGGGTAGGGTCGTGGATGGTTGTCCCAGGGGCTCTTGTGGTAGCAGGTCCTGTCCTTGTCACGGCAGAGGCTAAGGTTGTAGTTGAGGTAGACTGAGGTGCTAGAGGGGAGAGACCAGGAGGTTACATAGGCAGAACGGTTCGTTGCTTTAGTGCCCGAATGATTACTGCTGAGTTACGTGTAGGGACTCATCCTCTGGGCTTAGCTCAGAAGCCACTTTTGTGAGCCTTCCCCCCAACCCCCTGGGTGGGCCATGAGCTTCTCTTCAGCTCAGTCCTAGCACTGCACTTAGATCTGATCAGGTGGAGTCAGTGGAACAGTGCTGTAGAAACAAGTGCGGAAGAGGCTCTGTAAAGACGAGAGGGGCAGACATACAGGCCCAGAAGCAGCTGATCCTCATCTATAGTCACATCACCAGGTTTAAATCCTTCACATTAAATAATTGAAATCTGGACATTATACAGGCTGCAACGGACTTAATGCTCAACCCAAAGGTCTCGGCTGCCTGGAGACTGGAAGCAAATCCCACCTATGAGGATGAAGCACTATTCCACACTAGTTACGACTGCACGCGGGCATCTGGGCGGTGGGCTAGGTCTAGCTGAGAATGAGCATCTGCCAGCAACGGTCCACGGAGCCTGAGGGCTCTCGACTCCACGTTCTCTTTATTTTATTTTTTTACTTTTTTTTTTTTTAAGATTTGTTTATTTTATATCTATGGGTGTTTTGCCTGTGCACTGCTAGCTCGCCTGGTGTCCTCAGAGGTCGGTAGAAGGGATCAGGGTTGGGACGTCTGGAATTGGAGTTAAGGATGGCTATACGCCAGCATATAGGTGCTGGGGACTGAGCCAGAGACCTCTGCGAGAGCAACAAGTGCTCTCAGCCACAGCCTGCTCTAGGCCCATTAACGAGGTTTTCAAGGGATTCCAGAAACTTCCTGAAAGTTAAACTTAAAATATTTTATGCACATTGCACTTTTCTGGGAGATGGGAAATCCTTAGAAGGCACCATGAGCTCACACATTCAAGGAAGCGTAAATGTGACCAGTGTGCTAACGTGAAGGACAGCCAGGAGAGACGGAGGAAGACCTGGGGCATCCTGTGTCCCAGGAGGCCAGGGCAACGCTTGTCACTGACCTCGGTAGCATCTCTTCATGTCTGGGCCCAGCCACATGGTGTCAGGACAGGCACACGTGTACTTGGGAGAGAGGCTGGAGATCTGAGGCGCAGGAAGGCACAGGTATTCACAGCCGCCGTTGGGCTGGGCACTCAGTTCACAGGCATCTGCAGCTAAGGGCAGGGAGGGGCGGACAGACAGCATGTTGGGAAGCTGACAGGCCACGCCAGGTCCTCTTGTCTACCAATACCGAGATCCCACCAACTGGACTTGCTCGAAAGTCTTTCCTTACTTTTATTTGGGCACCTACCAGCACAGTAGTAAATCATAAGAATTATCAATCATTCTTACAGTTCTGAGAGGTGGGTCTTACGGTCCCAACTGGCAGAGGCGCCTACGCTCAGAGAGTGTGTGTACATGTTACAACACTAGGAATTCTAGAGACAGACTTTAAATAGAGGTTTATCGATCCCCGAACTAAAACTATCCCCTCCCCTACTGCGTCTGTCTTGTTTGTCTCTCCTCTGTGTACCTGCCATCTTCTTCTGCTTTAAATCTCTAGAGCTAGAATCGGGCACCAGCCTTATCTTCTTGCCCCCCTTTGCTGGGTCTGTTACTCTGGCAACAAACACCTGTTACAGTTAAGTCATGACAGCAGACGAGACGGCCCTGCGGTACGATTCTTAGACCGTTTCCAGTAAGCCTCCTGGCTAACTGTGAGGCCTCGAGACACATGACTTCATAGTACTGCAAAATGGGTGCCGGAAGTGAGCGCGCGCTGATGTGTCACGACAGAGGACCTTGGCAATCAGGTGGACCGGGTTTATATTTTTGTTCTTCTACCTGCTAACAGTGTTTTATCTCTCCAACTTCAGTTTCTTCGATTGTTAATGAGAAATGCAATAAGCATCCGTTATAATGTTGGCAAACCTAGGACGCTTATGTGACTATTTACTCCTAGCCTTGCTTCACACAGAGGCTGAAACCGAGTGAGACAAAATACGGTAACACGCTCTACAACAAGAGGGATTATTGTATTCCTGGGGGTGCTGGGTGAAGGGAAGGAAACGTAGCCTGTCTAGTGGCAGGCGAGGGCACAGGCAGGCGGGACCAGGGAAGGCGTCCTTACCCTTTGGCTGCTTCAGCTCATGAAAGATTACAATGTCGTGTGGGTTGTTGAGGTTCTCGGCCAGGATGGAGATTTCCAGGCCATTGAGCCGATTTGCACTGAAAATGGCCTCGTTCTCCAGATCCGTCCAGAACACCTTGTCCTGTGGGATACAGATGCAAAGGGTAGGAAGGCCAGAATCCAAGCTCCATCCCAGCTTAGGGTCTAGCCCCAAATCAGGGACAGGACAAGGTGGTCTCAGCGTTATGTACACTGCCTGTAGGTGTTCAGAGGCCTCTGCCTCTGTCTTAGATGGTTCCGTGGTGAGTCTGTGCTGCTGAGCTGGGCCTACTTCCTGCAGCCAGGAGAAAACTAAGGCTGTACGCCTGCCTACAGCTGCTGCCATGCCTGTGGCCCGGGACTAAGGTCAGCAGGAATGTGTGAGTTCCTGAGGGCTAGGTGCTGTTGGGCCTTCTGGGAGGAGCACACACGTTAGTCCACAGAAGACTAGACACGCATATGTAGGCAAATCCACAATTACTGGTGCAACCGGGCATCTTGTCCACAGATCCAGACATACCCTCACAGGCCCATCTAAACTCCTAAAGACATAGTGCTGCTGAAGTAATCATACCTTTTAGTGTACAGACACATAAAAGCGCACACACAGGAACACACACGTTCACTCTGGTGCATCTATGCAAACTCATGCACACACACACATCTACACATGCCGGGGGATACTCAAGGACACAGGCATGCACTCGAAGCAGGGGCTAGGTTTAGAGCATGTGCACAAGTCCAAGCAGTGCCGAATGAAGCTGCTCCAAGAAAGCCTGCCATTGCCCACCCCAGCCCACCCCTCCTTACTCTGCCTCCCCTGGATGATCGGCTTAGTCTGTGTGTAAGAAACTCGGGTAGGTTCTGGCTTCCTTGCTCCCCCCCCCCCAAAAAAAAAGGCTGTTAAGGTCAGAGCAGACGGGCTTCATGATTCTGTTCCTTCTCGGGAGCTTCCTGAGGGCTTGGGTAGGGTCTAATCTACTTCTGTGACCCCAGGATGTGGCAAAGATCAACAAAAATGAGCCTAACTGCACAGCATCTCTCAGGGTGTAACCTACACTAACTGATCCTAAGGACACGCATCCTCCTTTCTCCCCGCCTCCTTCTGTATGTGAGGTAAAGTGGAGAGGAAGCATCTGCGCCGAGTGATTTACCTGTGTGATTTATCTGAATGAGGCCCTAGGGGAGAGCCCAGGAAAGGCTGCCAGGCAGTCTGGGCTGCTGAGCCTCTGTGGAGGCAGCCCTTGGAGTCTATATAAGCCTGACAGCTGGCTTCCCAGTTCTTTTGTTTCCTTTTGGACCAGCCTGGAAGCATCCTACGTGAACAAGCCTTTTCTGGGTTTCAGCTTCCCAATAGGGTCATTCCTACCCCTGTGGGGCTCACCTCAAATACAGCTACCCCAAAAGGGTGACTCAGGAAGTCGGTGGAGAAGATCAGCATCTTCCTGTTGCCTCCATTGAAGTCAATGCTGGACAGCTGGTGCAGCTTGGAGTCCACCCAGTACAGACGCTGGCTCAGCAAGTCTTGGGGAGGAGGGGTCAGGTTAGACACCAGTTACCGCAGCTGCCTCTCCACTCCACTGCGCTCCTCCCTACCCGTATTCCCAGGCCTCAGGGAACAGACACTGGCCACCATGAGGGGAATTCGACACAAATCCCATGGGACTCCAAACAGTTGTCAGGATCATTTCTGGTGCAGACCCCTAACTCTCCTAGACAGGCAGGGCTCACCCAGGGTGATTCCGTTGGGCCATTCAATGTTGTCTGAAACCAGTGTTTGCCGGTCTGCACCGTTGAGCCCAGCCTTCTCAATCTTTGCCTGGAAACCCCAGTCAGACCAGTACATGAACCTGAAAGACAGAAGAGCCCAAATTAGATTCTTGTTTGGGATAGTTGGAGTATCTGAGTCACAAAAGCTCAGCGATCCACTGAATATTTAGAGTTTATATTTAATGGGGAACCCTCTGAAACCCTTTGGAACTATCAAGTCTTAGAACAGGCACTTTAACCTTCATCTCATGAGAGCCCGGGGAGGCTCAGCTTGCCCATGATCTGCTCAGCCTCGGCTGAATGGCCTGTGAGCTCGGCTCTCACCGCAGCAGCTCTAGCCAGAGCCCTAGAGCATCTGCGTGCGAAGGGCCCTTACGCGCCTCTCCCGATTTACAGAGAAAAAAGTAGAAGACAGTCTTAACCCAGTCCCTGCTCCTGGAGCCTCATTTCTAGAGACCACAGCAGCTCACTGTTGCTAATTCACCCTTTCATGCGGAAAAGGGACCATTCCCACTAAGGGAGGTCCTAAGCCCCCACCCAGGTGTGGCCAGAGTAAAGTACCTTAGGTTAAAGGGGCCCACATAGCGGGCAACATGGGTCAGGGCAGGGGTGGGGAAAGGTGGGGAGCTAGCGACTGGGCAGCCCCAGGGCTGAGTCCTCGAATCTTACTGGTTGTACTCAGTGTGTGGCTTATGTAACCCACTGGGAAGAGCTGTAGGAGACAGATTTGGGATTATGAAGGAAAACTCCACAGTGTAATGGGTAGGTATTCCACAACGAAACAGGTTCTATAAAAAATAATGAGTTCCCCGTTCCCCAAAATGGTTAAGCAGCTGCCCAGATACCTATAGAGCAGAAGCCTGAAGAAAGGCCTCTACCTCTGAAATGACCAGGGATCTCTTGTCCTGTAGCATTCCAGGACATGCCATCTCAGCGATACAGGGGATGATCCAAGAGGCCAGGGTGATCCCCGGTGACTAATGCCCGGTGCCTTGGCTGAGGACAAATAGGATGTGGGCTGTTCGGACTTCCTTCCCTGTGTCTGACTGGCTCACCGGCTTCTAGAACCTTTGACAGCTCTTGTAACGACACGTGGGAACTGAGCACCTTTGCTGGTGGAATGGGAGCTTTGTGTGGGGCTACTCACCCTCGCAGGGGGTCGACAGCAATGGCTCGGGGCTCGCTGAGTTCACGGCTGAAGAGAGTACAGCGGCGGCGGCCATCGGTCGTGGCCACGGAGAGGGTCTTATTGCCTGAGTCTGTCCAGTAGATGTGCTTGTGGACCCAGTCCACCGCCAGGCCCTCTGGAGAGTGCAGCTGCTCACCAATGAGAACCACCTGCTCGTCCGGGACACTGGCCTTGTCCATGTGGGCGCTTAGGAGAGAGCAGGGCTGGCCATGGGCGGATGCTCCACCCACGGGCCCCTGTGGAGCCGCCTCTGTAACCCGCCCTCTGTCTTCTCTCTGGGCCATGGCAGTGGGCTCTAGAGGAACGTGACTAATCTCCACTCAACACAATCCTTGAGCCACTAGGGTAGGGACACGGGCTGAATCAGCTAGTTTCTGGCCTGGGGGAACTCAATGAGTGAGGAAGAAGCTCGCAGGCAGGTAGAAGGGAGTGGAAGCCTACAGCAGCAGGGACAGGAGACTGCACCACGCTGCAGTGGGGAAAGCCTCTGTGGTTGAATCTTGAAGGACTAGGTCACCAGGGGCACAAAAGATGAAACCAAAGGCACAGAGAGACCAGTGTACACAAGTGTAGAAGTGCACACATTCGGGACGGATGACGTGTTTGGGGTGGCAGAGCTGTTTTATGGGATGGGAAACTGGAACAAGTTCAGCTCTGAGCGCACAGCTAAGAAACTGGATCCTGGAGCAAGGGTGGGACAGGTGATCGAATGAGTACTGGGACATAGCTGGGAATGTTAGGTCAGTGCGGCAGCTGCGGATTGGACGGCCTCCAAAGGAAGGGAAGGAAGGGAAAGTGCTGAGGGGAGGTTATGCCACACAGAGGAGAGGTGAGTCTGCAGGAGGCTGCGCAGTGCAGAGAGAGCTGACTACACACACACACACACACACACACACACACACACACACACACACAGGAGACGTCAGGCTGTCGCCTTCCCTACATGGCTCTTTCCCTGTTATCACTTCCATATTGCCCGCGGCCATCCGTAATTCTCACCCTGCAATCCTGGCAATTCTCTTACGGTAAATGCTGCAAAGCATTCTTAGATATCACATGGGCACCTTTGCTCAATGCATTGCAAACTGGGAGTCCCTGTTCCTATCCCTCAACCAGACTCTCCAGCCCCTGATACTTGATCTCCCGAGTGTCCCATCTCAAAGAGGAGCACAGCTGTGGTTTCTGAGACCCCCAATTAACCTGTGGGTTAACTCAGGTAATGCCTCATCCAGCCCCATACCTGGGCTCTCCCTAAATCCTGCTTCCCGGTCACACTTGCTGTACAGACTCTAGCTGCGTCTGGGTACGTAGGCATGAACTCTGGGCGTGTGTGCTGAGGGGAGGCAGGAATCCAGATGCCAGTGAACCACTTGGCAGTTCGCTTCCGTCTTCTCAGCCCCACCCACCCATCCCATCTCTCCTTCTACAGTGACTCAGTGTCTACCTGGTCAACAGCTGAGTGGATCTCAAGGGCAAAACAAGAACATCAACTCTCCAAGGAGGCCCCGATATGCAGGGAGGCTAGATAATTACGGTATCAGAGACAGACCAGACAGAGAACTTTCTCAAGTGTCTGAGGAGCTTCCCAAGTGCTAAAGTCACAGCCAGTGACCGGGGCACCCAGTGATGGCTGGGGTCCTACCATCCAGGAAGTTTTCCCAACTGCCAAATTGGGTCAGAAGTCTCCTTAGAACTTTCATGACTGCTAAAAGGTGTCCCTCCAGGTGGGACCCTCCAGGCAGAGGCCAGATCTTAGTCATCTTGAGTCCCCAGGGTCAAGAACACAGGTATGTGGCCTTATGTGTAGTTCTCCATAGAGAATCCAGGGAGGTTTCTCTTTCCTCATCTCTCTGTCCTGCACTTCACAGTTAGGCCACCAGAGGTCAGACACAGTCTAGGATGTGGACTCAAGGCTGTGTGCGCACAGGTTGGTGTGTCCTGGTTCTTCTGCTCCAGCTGTGATTCTATGTCCCTGTCAAGCCCAACTCTGCCCCAGAGGCAGAGGCCAAGCGTCCTTTCTCTGTACGACACTCACCTGTAGATCTTGCGGTAGGAAAGGTCGCACCAGTATATCCGATTGGTGGCCACTTCCACGTCCAGCGCCACAACATTCTTGAGCATGGGGATGAGGCGAGAGTAGTCGCGCTTCACCAGGTCTATCCGCCGCACCTCGTGTCGGTTCGTGAAGATGAGGGAAGGGCTCTTGCCAGCTGCCACGCAGGGAAGCAGTGTCAGTAGAGAAAGCAGGGGGCCTAGAGATCAAGTTTCTGCCCCTCGTTTGTTTGCTGGGTGCAGGCGGGTTCACTTTCCTATGACATGGGGATGATGGTCCCCACTTCACAGGCAAGAAGGGCAGATGAAAGAGTGCGGGCACAGGGCAGAAGCTCTACTCTATCAGGTACCAACTCCCAAGTCCGAAGCTCCCCGGGTCTTTACGCCTTCACCGAGGCCTTGTGCAGGGCGACCCTGCTGCCTGTCCAGCTCAGCAGTCTTTCTCCCATCATGGATTCCCCAGTCAAGCTTCATGATCCAGGCCCTTTTCAAATCTTTCCCTTGCCCTAGAGTGTGTTTCCTTCCAGAGACCACTACCCTTTCTGCTTGGGCCTCCGCCCGCCATCCTGCAAGAACGGCCTTCCTAAAGTGCATAAAGGTCCCAGAGAGCGCCCAGTGGCTACGTTAAGTTTGCTGAGCCAGCAACCGAAGGAGGACACGTGGCATCTGACGGCCACATGCATGCACTGGGCAGAACACACAACTGACCATGCACATCCAACACCCATTTTACACTCTAGAGTTAGATTCAGAAGATCACATGGGGCCTAGATAGTCTTGACTTCCATTTGGAAGACCAATGTCCCAGAGGTCCTTAAGGACCTTGCACTGCCCCGCCCACGGGTGGTTTTGAGATGGGGACAGGATGGGTGCAGTCCAGAACCATGTACTGACCGGGGCTGTGTGGTAGACACATGTACTTGTGTAGTAATGGAAATTTTCAGGGCAAAGGAGGAAGAGGGAAAATGGGGTCACGGTGCAGGAAGCGCAGCTGGGAGGCTGGGTTCTAGGTCACCAGAGCTCTCCCCACCCCAAATTGCAGCCATGACCTCACCTCTCCGAGGTGTGAAGCTGGGGTAGAGGGCATCTTGTGAATCTCACTGAGAACCGTGTCAGCAACAGGGACCTGTGTGTTTATGCTTTGGGGTTTTGTATAACTGCACCTTAGTCACATGATTTAGTGTATATATTCAGAATGGTGTCACCACTGTATACATATGGGCCCTGTCACTCCTGTCCCATATGGAAGTAAAGACAGGTCACATGTGATGTGTGAATGTGTGTTAGAGTATGGTGTGGCTGGGATATTTTAGGCTGTGTGGGTCTCATATCAAGTATTGTAGCTACGGTGTTACCGTAATCTATGCGTTCTATCAAGTATTTGTGTGAAACTCCAGACTTTGACTGAACTGTCTGCTCAATACCTCCATGTGGAGAGCTACAGTTTCCATATACTTAACCTGTAGCACAGTCTACACCCCCCCACCCCCAAGACTTGCCCCTGTCACCATCTTTCTCGTGTGCTGAAATAACAATTCTTCTTTCCCAGGTATTTGTCCTTGGAATCCTGATTCATTTTTCTCTAGAATCCCACATTAAACTTAGAAGCAAAACCTGGTTAACCTTTGAAATACACACATATCTGTTGGCTTCTCAATATTCCCACAGCAACCACCCTGCTCCAGGCCTTTCTCCTGGAGTACCGCGGCAACATGGCTTCTCTCTGGCTCTCTGCAGTCTGTTCTCGGCAGTGAAGCCTGGCAGAGCTTGGGAAAAGCCAAGTCTGTCTGTACAACGGTCTGGAAGGCTCTGGGGGAATGCCCCAGACACCTCTGACTTCACCTCCCGCTGGTCTCCTTGTTCCAACGACACCAGCTTCCTCATGACTCCTTCACCATCCAAGCTCGCTCCCTGCAAGGGCTTTGTGCTTTCTCTTCCTTCAGCCTGGAATGCTGTTCCTGCCTGCCCCTTCACCTCCTTCAGCTTCTCATTCCAATGTCACCGTCTTAGTGAGAGCGTCCCTGACCATTCTCTCAGCCTGTCCCACCCCCACTCCCTACTTTATTCTCCTCAGCCCTTACTTAGCACCTGCCAGGTGCTGTATTTTATTTAGCTATTTTATTTTATTTTATTTTATTTTATTTTATTTTATTTTATTTTATTTTATTTTATTTTATTTTATTTTATTTTATCTTATTTTATTTTATTTTGCCTGTTTCAGTCACCCACAAGCATAGTGTCACTTGGTGACTGAATCTTTGCGCCTACAGCAGTGCTCTCACATTTAACATGAAAAACCAAATATCACACCAGCTGGATAAATGGATCCATAGAGATCCGCACACGCCTTGCTCTTCGTGTGAGCTGCCTACACTGGCTCTGTAGTCCAAGCTTGTGCCTAGACATTGCGCTGTGCTAAGTGAGCTGCAGGCTCTCACGAACGATTCTAACCGTGCCTGCAGGGGTTAGCGTGTGGCAGATCATGTATGTGATGCTCGCTTGTTATTTGAGCTCTGCGTGTGATCCATTTGCTCTCTCTCCCCACGTGTGTGTGTGTGTGTGTGTGTGTGTGTGTGTGTGCTTAACCACTCCTCCTCATATGTGGAAGCTTGGTGTTTTCTAGACCATCCAGAGTCGTTCCTACGTTCCTATCCTTCAGGAAGTCCGTACCTACAGCTTTGCAGTTCTTGGTCAGCGTGTCCATCTCATAGCCGGGGTGGCATTCGCACTTAAAGTAGCCCTTGTAATTCACACAGATTTGGCTGCAGGCATCTGGGTCCTGGCATTCATCAATGTCTGTGGAAAAGACCAGAAGTCAGAGCTAGCAGGAGGCTCTGCATGTGCTTGGGTGGACGGGGGAGAGCTCACCACCACAAGTCTTCTGATCCACGAGCCGGAAACCTGCTGGACATGTGCACTCGAAGCCGATCTTGAGGTCAGTGCAGATGTGAGAACAGCCGCCATTGTTGTGCAGACACTCGTTCAGCCCTGGGAAGGGACATTGGCTGCTGAGCTCCTCGGACAGGCAGGGAAGCGGCCCAGAGCAGAGCAGAGCCTTGGGGCAGCAGACACCCGCAACCAGGAAACCAGGAAGCCGCACTGAACCGATAGCCCGGGCAGGCTCCCTGATTACACAGGGCCAGCGGAACCGAGAAAACACAGGTCCTGGTCCTCCTAGGCCAGGGCTCCATCCACGGCTAGACTAGAGGCAGCTAGGTCTTACCTGGAACTCTGAGGGCTTTCACACTATCATAGTTCCTTCCAACCTTTAAGCTTCAGCTTGCATATATACTGTCCACCCCGGGACATCCCCCACGAGCCTGCGAATGGCGCTGCACATCCAGCTCCAGTTTCCAGGGCTCCGGAGGCAGGCGGCACCACCTTGGAGCGTGGCTGCCCTTCCAAACCTCTTCCTCCAGGAACTGCCTCCTGTAGCTCTGCTCCTCTTCCCAACCCTGCTCTGTGGGGTCAGCCAAGGTGCAGGGGCTCCCTCAGATCCGTAAACTGCTGACTTCTGGCCCTACTATTTGTGTGCTTTCTCAGGCAGGGCCCAGAGTTAACTGGCCCGCTGGCAGATGTCAGACAGTGCAGAAAGCCCTTACTTGCTACAGCGGAGTCTCTGGGCCACACTTTCTTTGAAATTATGCCTGTGGCCAAGTCAAAATTCTCTCCTACTGGGATTTACACAATGGAGCCCCTTCAACTCCTCTCTGACCTGCCTCACTGATCTACCTTGCCACAAGCCTAGACCAGGATTACCAAGTGCTGCAAAGGGCGAAGGGATGCCAAGAGGCCCTGTGGGTCTGGTGCCTCATCTCCGCTCCCTCACCACCTTCTGGAGGGTCCTAGGGGAGGCCAGGACCAAGGCTTACCAAGTTCTCACAGCGCCTTCTGAGCTTAGAATCACAGAGAGTTAATCCCGCAAGCCAGGGGAGAAGACCGTGCCAACCCCTCTGCCCCGCAGGCTCATGCACTGTGGCTCCCGCCAAGCGAAGCAGCCAGTGCCCAGTGGAGCCAGCCGTGGCCATGCATCCAGCCGGCCGGAGCTGCCCATCCCGGGCCATGCACAGCTGTGGGCACCCCCACCTCCAGCCAGAGCCATGCTTCGGGAAGGTCCCCTTTACCCCTGGGCCTCCTCCTGTTTCCCTGGAATGCTGGTGCAACTGAAAGAACAAACCACAGCGAGCCCATGACTTTGGGGGACTGGGAGTAGCTCAGTCAGGCCCACTCCTGGGAAGCCCCAGACTTCTGGCGGTCATTTGCGCCACGGTGGCTTCGGACTAGTTGCTGGGAGAGCTCCCGCCGGGAACCGTTTGGCCACTCACACCCTCTGTCACCTGTCTTGGGTTCTATTATTCCACGAGCACCGTCCATTCCTGTTTTCCTGTCCCCTCGCTGCCTCAGTCACACATCCCCACCCACTCCCTTCCTCTCTCTTTACAGGTCGTAGCATTCCACGATTCTATTTACTGGACACAACAGCCACGGGGTATGTATGTGTAGGGTGGTGCTGCCCAGGAAGACCTCAACCTGACTGTGGCTTCTGATGATAGAAGGTACTGAGTGCCTCAAGGCCAACATGGGTTGAGAGAGAAAAGCTAGGAGACCCCGATTGCTTTATCCGTGATCGTCCTCTTTGGAAGGCCTGAAGGAGTCTCTGTTCTTCTCGGATTCCATGTAGCCCGGAGAGGAAGGGAGGGGCTGGGGCCTGAGTGCATTTGATGTCCCCACCCCCCTGCACGGTACCATCCTTGCATGCACACACCTTCATGCGTACACACACATACACACACTATCATATGTGCAGAGGCACAGACAGGTCTGCAGGCTCCACAGAGATGGAAAGGCAGGCAGAGACGCATGAATGCAGTAAGTCAGGGGTGTGGCTACGGACGCTTGTCCCTCGCCAGCACAGACAAAAGGAACACATGGGGACACAAACGGGCACGCATTTCTCGTTGACACGTCATGCAGAAGGTGAGGAGAGAGAGGTCGGTAGGTTAGTAGTCCCTGGATCGCTACAGCTCTGAGTGGTGTGGAGAAGCAGGTTCAGCTGCTCCTGCTTCCCAGTCTCCTCAGGCTGCGGGCGGTGTCCCCTGCAAGCCCGGTACAGGCTCAGTGAGCTTTGCTTAACTACACTTCCTTTCCGTCTGACTTCATTTTTACATCTTCAGTAGGGGAGCAAAGAAACGGACTCTGGGGAGCTCTGGGGTGCCCTGTCCTCAGGAGGGGAGACACGTGTGATCTTCCAGGAGATAGGACAAGGACGGGCCAGTCTGACTGTTCTCTGGGGGCTCCTTTGTCCAGTTCTCTAAACTCTGGCCAGAGACAGCCAGAGATGACTCAGAAACTCTTCTGCACCCAGAGGGGCTCCTGCTCCTCCTCAGAGCCTCTACCCTCCTCACTAGGCCTTGGAGAGCTGGCTCACCCTCTTCTCTCCAGTTAGAATGCAACTCTGGGCTCCTTCAGCGTCTCAGGATTTAGAAAGGTGACACTGCCTGCTGCTGGGAGCCCCTCCTCCCACCCAGGCCCGCGCTGCTGGGTATGCTCCTGCGGGCTCCCTGGCTGCTTCCTCCAACTGCTGACTTTGTAAGGAGTCCTGCCAAGGACAGGAAGAGCTCAGGGGTCAAGGCCACGGCTCAATCAGCAGGGCAGGAGCACGGAGGAAGGGAGAAGCTTGCAGAGGGAGAACACCCAGTTTGTATGTGGCCGAAGTGAGGAGGCCGATTTTGTGAGAGGCAGCCTCATCTGAGCACAGAGACTGCAGAAGAGGGCCCCGGGGCTTTGCAGCAGTACAGACCAAGAGATCCCAGTGGCGAAAGGCCAGTGTGAGGCTCAGGAGAGCACAGGGTCTAGAGGGCAGGAGGGCTCCAGCCTGGTGTCCAGGCTGGAGCTCTGTGAGTGTTAGTTAGTTCAGCCGTTGGGTGTAGACAGGTAGCATACCACACACTTTCTGAGGCTCATCCGACCAGTCCCGGCAGTCCCTCTGATCATCACACACTTTCCCGCCGTCCACGCACTCGCCACTCTTACACTGAAATCTGCGGGGACCCTCACAAGTTGACTCTGTCGGGCCAGACAAGAGAGTGGACAGTGCCTGTGAGACAGTGGGTGGGAAGCACAAGGCTGGGCAGGGCCAACCAAGGCCCACAGAAAATGCAGAGTTCAAAGGTCATCCCTAACAGGACTCTTAGGGGACCTTAGGACAGACAAGGGAACCACAACCTTCTCACAGGACAGAGCCTCGTATATCCACACAGGGGTCTTTGTCTGTCCTGGGGGTCTCAAGGGGGAGTGTCTGCCCGAGAGCCCGGGATATGCTAAGGGCCGCATTGCCCACTCCGCAGTGAACTCTCCCAGATGACCCTGTCCGGCAGGCAGTGACCAACAGAACCACCTGAGATTGAGAGGGACTCTCTGGGGTGCAGGCTTCAGTCTGCCCAGCCTGGGAACTAATAAGGAAAGCCACCAGGAGGCCAGGGTGTGGACAGACAGCGGGAGACGAGATTCCCACAGGGCCCTGTCCCGCCCCCTAGTCCTCTTCAGCCGCTACAAAGTTCTTAACCAAAAGTCTAGGTCTTGGGCCCAGCTCCCCAGGGGAAGGAATTCCACTGATAATGGTATGTTGACGGGGTAAAATCATCTCAGAGATCAAGGGAAGAAGTCCCTCCACTCTGTTCTCTCCAGGCTTGGCAGGGTCACGGGCCTGTCCTCACGGAGGCCTGTCCTCCTGACCTCACGGAGGCCGGGACCCCTGCCTTGACCACGCACCCTGCAGGCATCCTGCTTCGTCACTCCCGTCCGGGCAGTCCCGCTCCTGGTCGCACCGTTTGATTGCAAGAACGCAAGTCCCATCCCCACACTGGAACTCATTCTCGCGGCAGGGTCCTGGCGCTGCTGAGACAGGGCGAGAGGCGGTCAGGACCCACAGCTTTGCCCGCCACCTCATGTGCCATCCACCCCTGGCAAGAAAGAACCAGTGGCTGAGCTTAGGCCTCAAAGGACACCTACCCAAAACATCTCTAGTGTACACATGGGGAGACTGAAGCTCAGAGAGGGGGAAGGCCTTGCCAAAGGTCACACAGCACTCCCGCACAGACAGGAAGGAGGTTTCCCACTGAGTCCCGGTGCTCATGACTCAGCCAACCTTTCCTGAACCTGGCCCTGTGCTGGGTGTGGGCGGGGAGCCCGGAGACTAAGAGCCCATTTCCAGAAGCTCAGGTGCAGAGATGGGGAACGAACGAACGGATGAAGAAAGCACAGTGTGAGTTGTGCCTGAGAGAGAGAGAGAGAGAGCAGTGGGGTCTGCCCAAGGCCTGGAAGGGACCCAACATGGCTGGACAGTCAGCTGACTCCGACAGGGTTGGTATGGAGGCACTCCTAGGACAGAGGAGGGGGTGGGGTGGGGGAGTCGGGACCAGTGCCAGACTCTTTGGAACAGGAAAGGGCAGCGACAGGTGTGATGGAATGGCCACACAGCAGAAACAGAGGTGCCAGCGAGGAAGCCTGGCTTCTGGGGTCAGACCTGAGCTCCTCTCCTGAGCAGCCATGTGACCTCCCGCAAGTCACTTGGTTCTCCCAGTGCAGTCTCTGTTAAGGCAGGGTTTGTACTCCCAGTGGGAGGGTCATATCGGCAGGCTCTGGGTGGGACTGGGTGACACGGAGGGGGCTTACAGCAGTCGGCCTCGTCAGACTTGTCCTTGCAGTCGCGGTCGCCGTCGCAGCGCCAGCCCAGGTGTATGCACTCGCCGCTGCGGCAGGTGAACTGGGTGGTGGGGGCGCAGGCTGCTGGCGTGGTCGGGGTGCCCTGGCCCGCTCGCCCGCAGAGCTCAGCCGCCTCATCCGAGCGGTCCTCGCAGTCGAACTGGCCGTCGCAGACCCAGCGCTCGGGGATGCAGGCGCCGCCTCCTCCGCAGCGGAACTCGCGGGGCGGGCAGGCCGGGTCCGAGCAGCCGCGCTCGTCGCTGCCATCGCCGCAGTCATCGTCGCCATCGCACACGAACACAGAGGCCAGGCAGGAGCGGTTGCTGCACTGGAACTCGTGCGGGGCGCACACTGCGCAGGACAGAGAGCCGGTCGGCCGGCCAGATCCCATCCCTTGTGACCCAGCCCGCGGTTTCTGCTACAGGGGTACAGGGAGTTCTGACCCTCACCTACAGGCTGGACTAGGTCCTGCTGGAGACTTGAAAGGGGAGCTGACCTTGGACCACATTTGCCCTTTCTGAGTCTCTGGGCTTCACCAAGCACTCAGATTTTCTGCCCTGCAGCTAGCAAGCATGGCGGGGGCAGAGGGGCTCTAAGGTGGCCGAGCACTATGGTCTTGAAGGATAGGTAATCATCTGTAACATGCCTGACACCAGATGACAGGGCAGGGTTTGTCCGTATGGGGCAGTCGCGTATATCGCTGGCAGAGACTATTTCTCCAGCCCGGCATCTGCTACCCTGGTCCCCACACCTCACTCCTGGACATACCCCGGCTATGACCACCTTGATGATTTGCTAGGCCTGGGGCACACAGTTCCACTCCAGGGTTTTGTTCACGCTGGGCCATCCTGTGGGAACCCACTGCAGCCTACCATTGCTTCTAGTTCTAGATCAGAGTGCTTCCACTGCATGGGTGCAAACCCCGCCTCCATCCACCACACGCTCCCGTTTCCCCGCGTAGGAAAGCTCCCTCGGCCCCAGCCTGCCTTCGCGTGCCTTTCATAGCCACGCACGTGTCTAGGTTCCAGGCCCTTCACGCTCCATTATTCTAAGGACAGGAACGGAGGTCCCTTGCAGGGTGTGGATGAAGTAATTAAAGAACAGGTCCTGGCCCTGTCTGCGGCCTGGGCTTCCTCTCTCTGATAGGCTAGTCTGAAGTGCACAGGAAAGACCTTAGAAGCCAGCCAGCCCAGCTGCTTGTTTAAAGACCGGAAGCCTGAGGCTCAGAGGGGAGCCTCCTGCTCACAGTCACGTGACAAGAGAACCAGAACTTGAGTTCCAGAGCATTTCATTTACCCTGACCCATTCTCTCAGCTTTCTTGTTTTTTTGTTGTTGTTTTTTGTTTTTTGTTTTTGTTTTGGTTTGGTTTGGTTTGGTTTGGGATATTGCCTCCTCCCCCTCTTTAGCGTCCCCCCACCCCACCCCCACCCCCGTGAGGGGCTCAAGGGGGCCAGGAATGCAGTGGCTATGATCACCAACACTATGGTGGTAGCAGCTCCGAATCTCTCCACATGGGGGAGCCCGGAGCCCACGTTTCTATTTTCTGGTGGCAAGATGTCAATTTTCAGTTCCTGAACATAAAATAAAGTGATGTCTTCGGTGTTACAGTGTCAGCAGATCGTGTCACGCTCTTCTGACAGCTCTACCGAGTCCCTGACGGCTGCATTCCCCCCCCTCCCGGGCTTTTGGGATGTGGTGGCACCGGAGGGGAAAGCACGTGCTCTCTAGTACCCCAGCCCCCAAGATGCTGCTGCGGACACCCGCCTGCCTGTCTAGACAGTTTATACAAGCCCAGGGAGGGAGGATCCCGTCTTCTGAGAGTCCTGATGGGAAGTGCTTCATAACAACGGATTCCCCGCGAGGTTCTGAAGCTGACAGTCACTGGCAGATCTCACCGCCAAGGCCAGGGTCCCTACTCCCTGCATTCCCAAGCAGAACAGAACTGGAGAACTCTCAGAGAACTGGAGGAGGACAGTTTCCTTCCCTGCCCAGGCCACAGCAAGCCCAATAAGACCTCTCAGCTCTGGTTCTTTAATTAACAGGAAATGTCCCTGTCCCCAAATGCCCTACCCACCTGCAACGGTGGCTGCTAGCTTTATACTGGAAGGATCATGTGACTACACGGGTGGAGGTGTTGGGGAGGGGGCTGTCATGGGTGGATGAGTTCTCACTGAACTATCCCAGCTGAAGCCGGCACAACCCTGGGACTTTGCAGAGCAGCTCCTAGTCAGGACCCTCACCTCCACCCACACACTTCCTGCTTCAGACCCATCAACCCTCCACACCTGCAATCTCAGAAGCCACGAAGAGACGGCCTGGCCCCTGGACCAGGAGAGAGTGGGGAGTGGGGAGATGCTTGGCGAGGCAGTGGCGGGCAAGCGCCTCCTGGCACACACACCCTCCCGAATGACATGACCACGTATATCTCAGCCCAGGCTGGAGCACAGCCTATCAGCCTGTGGTCCCCAGGGGGAGACTGTGGGATCACTTTCTTGTCCGTTTCAGAACCTTACTCCAGACCTGGCACACTGCAGGTACCCAGAGAAGTGAAATGAGCCAGGCCATGCACGCGTGGTCCGTCCCCGGCCCCCAGCCCCCAGCCCCCAGCCCCAGCCCCAACCTTGCTGGGCTGCTCCCTGAGAAGGAGATAATCCTGTGTTTGAAGCTCAGCCATGTGGAACCGTCCCAATGACCACTTCCATCTGTCCCTGCCGCGGCTGCTCTGCATGCGGCATGTGCCCCAGTCTGAGATTTCAGTAATAGTCGTCCTTCACACCCCGAGGATCTGTCCACACGGGCCCTAGCCACAAAGCTGCCAGTGCCCTGGCACGGACACCACACTGCACACAGCCCGGTTTCTGGTCCCCCTGTTCTTGTTCGGAGATCAGTAGAAACGGTAGAATTGTAGAATGGATGAGCAGATGTCAGACATGGTAGGAAGCCGTGTGAAGACCTGAATTTGAATCTCAGTTCCACCCCTCAGCCTTTGGGCATGTTTCCTCCCTTGTCTGAGCCTCAGTTTCCTCATCCATTAAATGGGGATGGTAATGGCTATTCATGAGGTGGTCATGAGGATGAGAGAAGAGAATGTCTGCTTAGCGCCCAGCCGTTCGTTTCCAATGTTCTCATCATTATTCTTCCCTTCCCACCGACCCTCCCAAGAAGAGGTCAGCACCCCTGAGCACTGGCCCTGGACTCACAGGTAGGACAGCCGGCCTCGTCAGCTCCGCCCTCACAGTCCTTCTCTCCGTCACAGCGCCATGAGGCAGGCACACACTTGTGGCTGGCGGGTCCGCAGCTTAGCTTCTCGGCAGGACACTCTTCAGTGGCTGCAGAGACAGACAGACATCCGTGCACAGCTCCGCTAAGGGTGACAGGTCACAGCACCAACCAGTCCCTTATGTGACGTAAGTCCCCTGGCAGTCCACCAGGGCCCTCCTGCTCCACGGCTTCATCGGAAGCCAATCTGTCCTGAAGGCTTGCTTGCTGTGTCCTAAGTCTGACCTCAGCCCACAGAGGGTCTGACACTCTCTCGGGGTCTCTAGTCTAAGGCACGCTTCCTTGACCCGACGTGTATTCCCGCTAAGATCTAACACTATGGAGTTGCCCCACCCTCGATACATTCCAGCTGTGTGCCTCTGGGTAAGATATGGCTCGCTGGACCTCAGTTTACCTTCCAGATCAGCAACTGTCATCTGAACCTGTGGGTTTGGAGGGCTCATCAAAACCTTAGCAGCAACAATCTAAGTCTCTACGAAGATGGTGTCGAGCCCACCACGGAGAGCAGACTCCGCACGCAGGGCCCAGCGGGACTGCACACCTCTAATTACTGTAGCCTCAATCAGAGGCTGACTCAGTCAGGGGCCTAGAGCCCCTGGGTTGATTCTCAATTTGCAAGAATGAGAACCGCGTTCAGGACTGGGGGAAGCTCTTACTCTGAGCTTCCCTTACTCCACAAGACAGCTGAGGCAGACGCATCTATGACCTCTGGTTGGCTCCCTGCTGCCTTCCACAGCAAGCAGGAGTCCTGGCCTCAGCTAGATTGTGCCAGGCACAGTGCTAGACGCTTCCATTTAATCTTTATAATAACCCAGCAGGGTGAGGGTTATGTCTCGGCCTCCAGCGTGGAAAGCAAGGGTGTGGGCTCTGGAGGCTGCCGGGCTGCAACCCGGGCTCAGTCATTCGCTGGCCACGTGACCCTGGCCTAGCACACTTCTCTTTGTGTCAACAAAGTGTAGCTGGCACAATGACCTGCCACATAGGATCATTTTAATGACCAGATTGATGTCTATGAAACGTTTAGAAGAGCATGCAGCCTAGGCTTGCTACGTGTTCCTGATTATTATTACCCACACATAATCCAGGAGACTCTGAGTCTTGTTTATCCAGTCAGTGAATAACATTGGCACTGCTGGATACCAGACATGATGCTAAGTCCTGAGTTCCAGACACACATGCACATGCATACACACATACACACACGCACATTCACACACACATGCACAGGCACACGAGGATGACACAAGGACTTGACACCTTTGTCTGATACCAGAGCCTGGGCACAGTTTTGTATCCCAGAAGAAGGGTGACTCATGGCTCGCTCTCATCTATGATCTCTTTCCTCTCATTTTATTTCTATGGCTGGAATGAGAGGCCACAAGGAATGAATAAAAGTGAACTAATGCAAGAAAAGATACAGAAAAGTGGGCAGTGGGCAGGGGGTAGGGGCAGGGGCGGGATAAGTTGGGGGGGAGGGCAGGGGCAGGTGTCTAAATGATTGCATACTCTGGCAGTGTGCAGAGAGTGGATCCCATGGAGCACCTGCCATGGAGTACAGAGCGGTCCTCTGGGAGCACAGCGTCCCCAGAGTCCACTCCTCATGAAGTAACTGTCAGGAGGAGCCTGATACTCAGTGGGCTTTTCAAATGGCCACTTTTGCTGGAAGAGGGTGGCGCATACATTTAATCCCAGCACTCAGGAGGTAGAGACAGGCAAATCTCTGAGTTCAAGGCCAGCCTGGTCTACAGAGTGAGTTCCGGGACAGCCAGGGAAACCCTGTTTCAAAGAGAGAGAGAGAGAGAGAGAGAGAGAGAGAGAGAGAGAGAGAGAGAGAGAGAGAGAGAGCTGCTTTGGGCTGCCTTGTGGGGTGGTGAATCGTGGGGTGATGGGGGGGATGGGCATTTGGGGAGAGCACATCTGTCATCCATGTTGGAGTGCCATGAGCGCGAAGCAGCTGGTGCTGACCTGCTGCCTCTCAAAGGTACTAGCCATGGCGCAGGAGCTGAGGGGGCCGTTAGAAGCTCAAGTTCCTGGCCCCAGGTCATGGAGACTGAACAGAGATGTTGAAGGTCAAGGAATTTGCATTTTTAAAAAGTTTTATAATTTTCTTCCAGTGAATGTGTGCCTGGTCCATATATAGGGGTGCTGGTAGGGGAAGGGAAAGTGGGATCAGATCCCTGGGTGCTGGGACCCAGACTCAGGCCCTCTGGAAAAGCAGAAAGCATGTTTAACCGCCAAGCCACTGTTCCAGGCGCTGGAAACTGCACTACTAAAAAAGTTGTAACTACTTTCAAGGAAAGCAGTTCCCAGGTGCCTCTGCGGGAGAGCCCCTGAGCTAGCAATCCGCACATAGGAAAGGCACACTTCACCTTTTGTGATACCATGGCCCCTAGGGAGACAGGGGTTCAAAGGTGTGCAGCACCCCACCCCACCCTCCCCCGCACCCCCTCTCACCCCTCTACCCCCAAGAAAGCAACAGGCGGGAGAAGGTGAGCACTGGGCACTACCCACTGGAGAAACTAAGCCTCGAGGGGAGTGGAGAGACCACAGTTACATGCAGGGAGTGGGGCGGCCCGCTCGGGTTCAGTGCTTGTTTCCCATGAGCAAGGAAGCCATTGAGAGCAGCACCCAGCCAATGGGGGTAATGCCCTCTTAGGAAAGAAGCTGCAGGATGGATAGAAACAACACACACACACACACACACACACACACACCTGCACACACACATACCTGAACACAGACACACACCTGCACACACACCTGAACACACACACCTGCACATATACATCCTTCACACACAGACACACCACAGACACAGACACCCACACACACCTACACACACACACACATACTTGAACACAGACACACACCTGCACACACAAACCTGAACATACACACACCTGCATACACACCTGCACATACACACCCTTCACACACACACACACACACACACACACACACACACAGATCTTTTTATTTTTTTTGCCATAAAGAAGTTATGTCATTTGCAGGAAAATGAATTCAATTGGAGATAATCATATTAAGCAATTAACCTAGGCTCAGAAAGACAAATATTGTGTTGTCTTCTCATTTGTGGTTCTAATTTTATATAGATATATAAAATTCAGTGTGTATATATGACACTAAAATAGAAGCAAAATTATCTAGAGGAACAAAGGGGCCAACAGGAGAGGGAAGCGTGGGAGAAAAGGAACACGATTTACACAGTACACATTGTATGAAAATGTACTTATGGGCTACAGTACTATGTAGTGAAATATACATGTAAAATTACAATATGATATAATAATATAATGATATGATATGATATGATATGATATGATATGATATGATATGATATACAGATGTTCAAGGTAGACTCCATGCCCCTCTACTATGAAGATCTGGGTGAGAGCAACCTCTGTGAGGAACGGACCCTCACCAGACACCAATCTGGATGCCCTGTATATGCACCAGAACTATATGCAATAGATTTCTGTTGTTTATAGCATACCCAGTCCAGTCTGTGGCATTTTGTTTTAATAAACAGAAACAACTAAGAACCAACTAACTCCTCATTGCCCCACCCTGAACCCTGACAAACAAGAAGGCTGTGCGTAGGTCCCAGAAGCTCCATTCCCAAAGGAACTGTGCAGTGCTGTGTCCTAGACTGAGGGAGGCAGTCCTAAGGTTCAGAGACATCTAGTAACTTGCCCAAATATGCACAGCACATGAAAGTTTATAGTTGGACAAAAGTCCCGTCCTTCCATCAAGCTGTGCATGACTGAGGAGTCCCAAACTGCCTCGCCCAAAGCCAAGGTGACTGAAAGAGCCTTTTGGCCAGATGCACCACCTCGGAGGGAGGCCTGGCTCTGCGGCCCCCAGGGCAGCAGGCAGACGATTGAACTTTTAATGAATATTTATACAGTTAACAGCATAACCTTTCAACAAGGACAATGATTAAACAATCTGTCTGCTTCCTTTCTTTATAATTAATAAGGCATTTGCTGTGTCCCTAAATAGACAGTTCTAATTACAGGCTCTCAAGGACCCAGCAGTGCTTGCTACTGGTCCCTTCACCCCTAAAGAGCGGAGGCTCTTGGAAGGCCAGGACAAAAGAGGCCAAGGAGATCAGGTTGACGAACATCTCTTGGAGTGGTATTCTAGGGTCCAGAGAGGGGCAGGTACATCGAATGCTGGTCTCTCTTGTGATAGAGCTTTTCCCCAAAGCTGGGTCTAGGCGTGGCTCTCCTGGCTCCAGGTCAGGCCTGTCCACTGACCACTGCTGAGCCGTGGGAAGTGCTGGTGGGTATCTCCCAGACAGAGAGCAAAAGGCCGGGGTGTATAAGTCGCTTGCCGGGAGTCCTACGGAGGGAGCAGAGCTGGACTTCCATCCCAGAACTCTACTGATAGCCACTGCACATAATGAGATCCTGCTGCTTTCCCTGGCCTGGCTGGACAGGACAAAGAGGTGCCCACCTCATCTTTGCCCAGGTAGGCTGAGCAATGTGCCCATCTCAGATGCTTCCAGGATCCTTGAAGCCAAGACCGATAGGCAAGTGGGTAGAGGTGAAGGAGCCTGGGTTTTAGAGTCAATAGACCTAGAACCAAATCTCATTTACCAAGGTCCTTAGACCAGACGCTTGACTTCTGCCTCTCTGGGTCTCCTCTGCTCAAGAGGGGGTTGAATGATTGCCTAGGGTTGGTTCGCAGGAGGCAGTGTGGAAGTCCCTATACTGGAACACCCTTGCAGCTCAGAAAAGAGTTACTCTTATCCTGTCCCGTGCAATGAAAATGTAAATGGCTGTGGCCCGGGGAAGCTGATTCCACCCCTGTGGGATGCCGAGGCTCACTGATACGGTCCCCATCCTAGTACAGCCTTTCCCTCAGGAATAGATGCTCCCAGTGGACGGCCTGGGCTCGCTGTCCGAGTGTCTCAGCTTCTAAGAGGCTGAAGCGACAGTCCCTGCTGCCAGACAACGCTGTGAAGGGCTTTGAAATGGCTGAAGGTTAATTTCTGGAGAATCCTGTTCCAGAAATCCTTGGCCAACTCCAAAGTTAATAAATTAAGAAAAAAGAAAACCGTCTGTTGCCAGTACCTCAAGGCTACTCACCAGACTGCAGTCTTAGAGACTTGAGTCTATGGACAGACAGCTTTCAGATGGGGATAGCCTGCTCTAAGGAGACTGGAGGCTTGGGCCGTGGGGAAGCTCTAGTGTCACTTGACTGGGAAACCTAAGGAAGTGCCTTAGGAGGCACACCCTTGCACCCTGTTTCCCGGAAGGAGCTAACTCTGCTCTAACCCCAGGCTCTTCCACACAACATCAGGCAAAATGGGTGACGTCAAATCTCCAGGCCTGTACTTCCTGATCTATAGGAAGGCGAGCGGGGGTAAGGAGTGAAGGCCCCGGGCGGCTGCTAAGAAAGAAAAGACTCCACATGCAGTAAGTAGCACCCAGATCGGCAACTCGTTTCCCTTGGGCCAGTCTCTCTGCTCCCTGCCTGTGCCCCTCCCTCCCGGCAGATGCCTGAAGGTGGGTCAGAGAGGTGTCCCCAATCAAGGAGCTATAATTAGAGCCCGAACGGTACTTTCATTAGGCAAATGTTCTGGGCTTACCCATTGTGACTCTGGCTGTATTTGATGAGAACCTGCTCCCAGGTCCCTCTGCTTCTCACAAGCCCCACCCCCTTGCGATATTTTAATAGTATGACTCGAGTGTCCTGCTGGCCTAGTAAACTGTTATGCTGGGGGCAGAGTTTGAGGCTCAAGTGTGAAAACAGACAAGGCTGGCACTTACTCCAATATTTATATTTTCTCACTGAAAATGGAGAAACTGAGGCCCTGGAAGACTAGGAAAGTGATCTGAGGTTTCAAGGCAAATGACCTGACCCAGCTGAGCCAGATCCCAAGCCTACTATGCGCTTCTATCCATAATCTTTCTGTTAGGGGTGAGGAGTGAGGCTCTATCCTGGGAGCTGGCACGGTCCCAGAAACCTGGTAGGCTATGGAAGTTGCTATGGCAACACCAATTAAATGGACAGCGGGTTGGCTGCTGGGTTTTCATTCAGTTGGGAAGCTGTGAGCAAGCTCGCTACCAAGTCCAGCTGCCCCAAATCCTGCCTGGCCTCCAAGGCCCTCTCAGGATGACTCTTCCAGGCAGCCCTCCCTAGTCAGAGACCCCATGACCACTGTGGTGGTTTATAAGGTAGGGTTTCCAGAATCTGTGCCCCACTGAACAGGAGCAAAAAGGGGGCCTTGGACTACTATGAATTTAGGAATCTTAAAATGGGGAAATCTTTGGGATTCTAGATTGGGACCCATATATGATGAGGGGGGCAGTGGATATAGGATCTCACGGGATAGATTGGGACCCGTATATGATGAGGGGGGCAGTGGATATAGGATCTCACGGGATAGATTGGGACCCATATATGATGAGGGGGGCAGTGGATATAGGATCTCACAGGAGATTGGGACCCTTATATGATGAGGGGGGCGGTGGATATAGGATCTCACAGGAGAGATTGGGACCTGTATATGATGAGGGGGGTGGTGGATATAGGATCTCACGGGATAGATTGGGACCCGTATATGATGAGGGTGGTGGTGGATATAGGATCTCACAAGAATTGCCTGGGATAATCCACGGGGAGTTGGGCCTCTTCACTCCTGGGTGCTGCCTTGGTTGCTGCTCCCATGAATCTCAGAGAGCTTGAGAAGCCTGTCTTTTGTCACAGGAGAGACACTTGCCACAAACAGGCTACATGTCTGTGAGGCAAGTCTCTCAACTCCTTAAGGCCTCGAGCTGCTCACTGTTAACTCTAAGGGCCCTGGGAGCCAGGAGTGGGGTATGTGGTCATCCCAGGTCAGAAGACGGTGAGCACTGACATTCTGAGGGAGAAAGACAAGGAAACAGGCAGGATAGGAAAGAGGGGGGCAGGGAGCACAAGCCAGAGAGGACGGAGCCCAGCAGAGTGGAACAGGTGAGAGGGCCCAACCGACAGGGCTGGGAGGAAGCAATACCACTAAACAGAGTCGGAGAGAGAGGGGAGCATAGCTCTCGGGCAGCAAGACTGCCCCTTCCCCAATGGTCTCCACAGAGCCTCTACCTACATCCAGGATTAAGGCAGAACTGGCTATTAGGGTAGGAAGCCCAAACCCCACCCCAGAAGCTCTCCAGGAGGCACAGGGCTCTGTCCCTTCTCGGCTGTGCTGCCATGGCCATGAGGCCAAACCTGGCCCCGTCTGTTTCTTTCTCTGGGGGAGATGCAGCGCCCTTGCGTGCTCCAGGCTGGCATGAAGATGGCGGCCACAGGCAAGTGCGACAGGGTGCCCTTCTTTTGGAAGGGCAGGAAAGGGCAGGGCTTCCTTCTGCCTCCAGGCCTCCCAGGACAGCACGGAGGGGCATTTGCTGTGGTAAGGAAAGGATGAGCCTGCGGTAAAACTGGGGAGGCCTTGGCAGCTGCCTAGAAATGAGGGGCCCTTTGTCTGGGGCAGGGGTCTCTCTCGCTCTCCCTTTCTCTTTCTCTCTTGGAAACTGGTAGCTCTGTTGCTAGGAGACAAGAAAACCCAGTTATCATCCGTGGCAGCCTTAAATGGGACTCTGGCCTCCATTGTCCCTGCCTCTACCTCTGGGGCAAATGTTAGCCTCAGAGAGGAGCTTTTGGATCTCCCCACAGTCCCGCCACCCTCCACGTGCTCCCCACAGTCCCGCCACCCTCCACGTGCTCCCCACAATCCCACCCCCTCCACATGCTCCCCACAGTCCCACCCCCTCCACGTGCTCCCCACAGTCCCACCCCCTCCACGTGCTCCCCACAGTCCCACCCCCTCCACGTGCTCCCCACAGTCCCACCCCTCCACGTGCTCCCCACAGTCCCACCACCCTCCACGTGCTCCCCACAGCCTTTGTCTCAGGCTTGTGCTGCTACAGCTCAGCCTCTGGACTGCTGGGCCCTCCCCCTCCCCATCTCCTTTTTAATTTAACAAATGTCACGGAATGACCTGCCAGGTCTAAGTTTGCTTTGAGGATTAGAGCCTGGAAAAGAAATCACGGAGAGACAAAGCCCTGAGTGTGGAAGGCCGTCCCAGAGCACCGGCTACGCCGCCTCACCCTGGTTCCCTATGTCACCATGGCTAGCCACGGAGAAAGGGGGGGGGGCCTTGAAGTCTTGGCTGGGTGGCTATGGACAAATGGCTCCAACTCTCTGAGTTTCTGCGTGCCCCTTTGAAAATTCAGAAAGTGGCGGCACCTGCCTCTAGAGGCTGCTATGAAGATAAAAGGACTACAAAGAGCTTAGCGAGCGAGGCGAGGCGTGGCCCACGGTAAATGATTAACAGGCACCAGAGCTGCAGGAATTACAATTCAGATCCTCGGGCCTGAGGTGAGGCTGAGAGAGGCCTGAGAGCAGGGCCTGAGGTGAGGCTGGGCTACCTCTGAGCACTGTTCTCACTCCTGGTGCTGCGGGAACTGAGTCCAGCCCTCAAGGGAGCCGAGGAGGAGGCCAGGAAACAGAGCAGCCGCAGAGACGCTCGCCTGCTTACCAGGAACCGCCCACTCCCCAGAGGGTTTGGCACAGAGCATCCTCTGACCATGTCCTGTGAGCCTACCCACCTGCCAACATGAAAGTGCCCAGGAGGAAACTGAGGTGGAGGGATGGGGGGGTGGGGGGGAGGGAGGCAAGACTCACAGCAGGTGGCCTTTGATTCATCAGATCCATCGGGACACTCCTCCTCTCCGTCACACTTCCACCTCTCCGGGATGCAGTGGCCATTGTCACAGGTAAAGTCGCTGTCTGCGCAGGTCCTCTTGGCTGTGGGACAAAGATAAGAAAGAGGGTAAGGGTGAACGCTGAATGCTCTTCTAAGACAGAGGCAGGAAAAAGTGGGTAAGGCGCATGCTCGGCCTAAGACGTGTACCACCGAAGCCCCTGAGGGTCTGAAGCAGCTCAGGCCCAGCGAGGCCGCACGGTGGTTCCGCACCACCGCATCTCTCTCCACTCCTCCTGCAGGCAGGTCTCGCCTCTTCCCCTGCTTACACCCCAGCGCACAACCAGACCCTCTGGGAAAGCCCCAGGGAGCTCATGACCATAAACCCTAAAAGGAGACGATGATTTTGTGGCGGGATGAACTAGGAATTTTGTCCTTGAAGTTGCGCCCATGATGGAGCACAGGTCCCTGTCATGGAACCCTGCAGGAAGCTCATGTCCAGCATCAGGGTTTCCGAACCCTGCCGGGCCGCCTGCCATCGGTGTGAATTTGAGGACACTACTAGCCTCCGAATTCCCCCTTGACCTTAGACTGGGGGAGCAGAAAGGCTGAAGGTGGCAGGAAGCTAACGTGTGAGGATGAGCCATCGGCCCGGGCGCACGGCAGGCGCTGCCGTCAGATCAGCCATTGCTGTTGTCTGGATAGTAATTAGAAGAGGAAGAAAGGGGGTGCCGTGTGCCCATGAGAGCTGACATCTCATGGCTCATAGCAGAGCAGGGCTAAGAACATGAATACCATGTCCAGCCCCAAGCTATTTGCTGCCCTGTGTGCCTAGTTCTGAAAGAAACTGGGTTTAAGGGTCAGGGTGGAGAAGAAGGCCATGTCCCAAGGTTGCCTCCTTGTGGTTTCTCCGTGTTGTCCTGGTGCCGGGCACTAATTTCATTATCTATCATTATATATATATATATATATATATATATATATATATATATATATATATATATATAGAGAGAGAGAGAGAGAGAGAGAGAGATATTCATATTCTTCAGAAAAGGGCAAAGCAAGGCGGCTGTGCCAACAGGGAACATGCTGGTGAGCTGGCGGCCTGCCCACCCTGGGAAGTGTGGAGTAGACGTTGGAGGACTTGGCCTTTGGCTCCTTGCACCCTTCAGGTACCCCAGGGCCTCAAAGAGTCAGCGACTTCTCAACCTCACCTGCACTCAGCTCCCACGAGCCTTACCTCCCTGTGCGGGGAGCTGGCGGCCTGGGTTCGCGCTTTGGCTGCACTCTGGCTGCTCTGCTTTGCCATGCACTCAAGTGAGACACTTTCCCTTCCAGACCTTCCGTCTTTGAAGGGGGTTGTTGGTAAGACACATTTTTTTTAAAGATTGATTTATTGATTTATTGATTTATTGATTTAATGTGAGTACGCTGTAACACTGTAGCTGTCTTCAGACACACCAGAAGAGAGCATCTGATCCCATTACAGATGGTTGTGAGCCACCATGTGGTTGCTGGGAATTGAACTCAGGACTTCTGGAGGAGCAGTCAGTGCTTTTAACCGTTGAGCCCAAGACTCCCCGGCCCAAGACACCATCTTTAGATCGTGGTAGATAGTCACAGGCCAAGAGGCCCCAGAACTGGCAGAGATAGCCCAAGAGGTTCCTCAGGGGGCCCAGGCCCTGGGAGTCCTCTCCCGGAATGACAGTGGAACCAGATATGATATTGGGGCCATCAGGTCAGTGCCCCTCTCTCTCTAGCAGCTGGAAGGTCTTCCTCTTCCCCCCCACAACTTCCCAAATGGCCCCACCCTTACTACTGTTGGTCCCTACGCACTATTAATACGTCCCTCTCTGCCAAGGCTGTCATCTGAGAATCCTCACACTGCTTTTCCATTATAAGCTTGGATGGTATTTCCATCACCTCCGGTCTCTGCCGGGGGCTTCCCCTGAGTTGCCATAATCCTCTCAATGGTCCTCTACAGCTTTGCAAACTTGGTACAGATGGTAGATATCTGGGGCTTTCGGTTGTGCGGCCTCTGTCCCGCTCCTCAGCTCTGCCATTGAGGACAGAGCCCTGACAGAAAAAGTAGGTGGGTGCACAGAGCTGTGTTTCAGTAGAAGTTTGTTTTTAAAGACCAGCAACAGGCTAGTTTTGGCCTGTGCCCTTCAGTCTGATGCCTGCTGCTTTACGTCATCATGGATCCTGTGGTCTGGTGTGACTTACTTTTCTCCTGTCTTTCCACAGGAACCACGTCAGTTTCCACACAGGACCCAACTTGGGGCAGACCACAGAATACCAATCCCTGACTGGCATCTCTGCTCTTACACATCCAGGGTAGGGCTCCTCCCCCCTTGGTACACAGTCCATGGCCTGGGGTTTGCTGCGTTTCGTTTGTACTTTTCCCTTCTTGTGGTCCTCCGGCTGCCGGGCAGGGTTTCGGGAACACTGACTGTCTGCTTTGACTCCGGTCCATGTCTGCTTTGCTCTTCCATGGTATCCTCTGGCCATCTCTATTCTGAGTTTTCTTCATGTCTTCCTGAGATGGATGCCTCCATTTCTTATTCTTCTGGCTCTCTTAATGCTGCTGGGTATTTTACTCAGGAAATCCCAGGACAAACAGCCTGGTATTTCATCACTTGACAGAGATGAGTCCCAGCCAGAGCTCTTAAGTTATATGCCTAAGGTCACATGTGAGTGGGAACAGATCTGAACCTGTCAAGTCAGCAAGTTTCCTCCAGCACAGTCCTCAAACAGTGGCTGGCATATGTAGCAGAAAAGGCCCTCGAGAACCTGGAGGAGCCTGTGAGAGCCCCACTATCCAACAGGCCTGTGCCCCCGGGAATGCCGAGGACAGCTAGCCCAAGGAGCCGCAGCAAGGGGACGAGCCTGCCAAGGAGCAAGATGAACTGCTTAAGGTGGTGCAGGAATGCTGTCACTCACTGGGCACAAGACAGCCAGATACCATCCCAGGGCATTCTGGGAATGCAGGGGAGAGCTTGCTCTCTCTGTCTGCCAAGCCTTGGCAGACACTGGGCATGGAAGCCATAGCAGCCAAATGCCAGAAATGGAAGCCGGGGCTTAGCTGACCCATGGCCGACTGCAGGACAGACTGGTTCAGGATCTGGGCCGGTTTGGCCATATTCACCCAGACCTAGACTTGGGCCTCTCACCCCCAATCCTACAATCCCCTCACAGCTACCCTCGTAGCTGCTGTCAATCTGTTTTACAGAGGAAACTGAGGCTTAAAGAGGTGAGTGGGTAGGGGGAAGAAGGACTTCGGGGTCTGTGTGACAACTGCAAAAAGTTAAAAGTCCCTTTCCACAAACCTGCAGCCACAAGGGTATTGATTGGCAGGGGAAGAGCAGAGACTCCTGAGACAGAGGCCCCTCAAATCTCAGGGACCTCGTAGCAAGACAACCACCAAGCACAGAGGCTCCTGCACAAAGGTGTACCCTTGTCATGTGCCCAGAAGTGTGCAGTCAAAACCTGGCCTGTGCCAATCCACACTTGGGTAAAGTACCACCCTGGGGAAAGGGAGGTAGACTTCCCTGTATGATCACTTTCAGGCTAGCGACTACACTAAGCCACACTTGAAGTAAGTCCCTCAGTTAGATCCCTGTAATCACAGGGAAGGATCTGGCTCTGGATCAGATGAATTCTGCCATGGCCACCTCTTCACTAGGTGACTGAGTGCAAGTTCTGTTTCCGAGCCAGTAGGGCTGTGGCTTTCCTGTGTGTCACTGCCACAGGACAAAAGGCAAAAGAACTCAGGGAATAAGCTCAGCGTCATCTGGTCCTCAGTGTAACCAGGCTAGCTCAGCCCTGCCACTGGAGAGGCCAGGCAGTCGGTCAAGCTGTCACTGAAGGCCGGGCCAGACCCTACTCGCCTGGCCTTGGCTTTGGTTCCCAGGGCAATTCCCCAGCTGGGCTCCAGGCTGTGGTTCCCCGTTTCCAGGGATTTCTGTCCCTCCGTGCCAGTCTGCCCCTTGGACAATGCCCACCTCTGTGAGTCCCTGTACTCCACGCCGCAGGAGTGATACATAGTCACCCAGGGTCTGCGACATCATAATCTGGTGCCATGGCAACAGATGGACTGCCACAAAGGCCCTGGGATTCCACGGGTGGTGAGGAGGGGCTTACCCCAGGGAAGAGCAGAGGACAGTGGGAAATCCAGGACAAAGGGAACGGGAGCCACTGCTATGTCTAATGAGAACGCTAGCCAAGGAAAGCGCCAGACAGTTCGTGGTCAAAGGAAGTCTTCTGCCACCTGTGGCTCTGTGACCTTACTCAGGATGCACTACTTCTCTGAGCCTCACAAGACACACAGGGCTGCTAGAAGGAGCGACTGGGCTAAGGATGGGGCTAGGGATTCATGTACTGAGAAACGAGAGAGGAGAAAGTTACAGCCCTGGCCCCAGCGGAAGGGTGTGTGTGGTGCACGGTGTCAGTCCGCACATCTGGGCCGTGCTCCTCCTCAGGCGATGGAGGTGTGGTGCTGACTGGTCCTTCGGCAGCTCCCAGCCCCTGCGTGCTCCTGCAAATTACCGTGCTCACTCATCACCTCCCACGGCCGCCCCCAGAGGCGTCCTTCCCAAAACAATACACATCCTCAAGTGAGGATCCCACCCACGCTCCCGTGCAGAGACGCGGCTTCAAAGAAGCCAGCTGCCAGCTGTTCCTCGAGGCCAAGAGAATGTCCCACCAAGACACAGTTCCCAGATGAGTGCCGGTTCAAGGCCACAGCCTGGGTCTGTGGGAGGCTGCACTTGAGCTCAAGTATCTGGGTCCACTGTGTGGCCAGGAAGCCTGACAAAGGCCACTGGAGGCAGAGTGTGCCCAGCGGAGGTGCCTAGGTGAGGATGGGGGGTTGGGATGAAGGGTGTTCTGGGAAGGCTAACAGGCCTGGACTGGAGGACCCAGCAGAGTCTCTAAGGGACTGGGGAGGTAGCAAGTCTCATGGAGCCTGAGAGCTCTACCAGGCTAGCAGCCGACTCGCTCTGCCTGGCATCGAACCGTCCCTTGGAGGCCCAGTTTGACCTAGCTTTCCTTGAGCTCACTCAGGGCCCCACTGAGTGTGTGGCTAACGACAGCAGCCAGTGACGCCCATGGCTCTGTTTGCTTTGGGATTTGGTAAGGCTACACAACATGGACCAATGGCTCCTAGCAGAGGAAGACAGAATACAGGCGGAGAGCCTGGGCGGCCATCTGCTCAGGTCTTTGGGATATACTTTCCGCCTTGGAGAATCAAGATGCCACCAGTGTTAACAAAAGACACACACACACACACACACGCACGCACGCACGCACGCACGCACGCACGCACGCACGCACGCACCCACTCAAAAGCCTGCAGCAGATACCTGGCTGGCTGTTTGTGCCAGCACATCCAATCTTGTCTAATGAAGATTCGCGCTTTTGGATGCTGTGTCTATTAATTTGGGAAGCACTAGGTGATGCAAGCTCCTGATCCTGGGGGAAGACGAGGTTCCTTGGAAGCAGAGCCTGGCCACACAGGCACCCAGCAGAGAATGGTACCCGGCCAGCTCACGGTGGGGCTCTCCTACCAGACCATGAGTACCAGGTGTTCAAGAGCACTCAGCAGTGAGGAGACTGTTTGAGGGAGGGCTCAGGACGGGGGAGGGGACCGAGGCCAGTCACCTGGGCCAGGGAGGGAGGGAGGAGATGTCAGGGATGCAAATTGTCTACCCTCTGGTCTCCTGAGCTCCAGACAGAAGCAGAGCAAGAGACCAATGAGAAAGGTGGCGTCCAGCTCAGGACTGCAACCGAGGGACCTGGAGGGAAAGGGAAACCAAAGACATAAAGCTTCCACCCCAGAACCTGCCCAGAGGGACGCACTCGGCTGCTTCCACTTCCTCTCAAGCCTCGGCCAGCACGGGAGGCCTGGCCCTGCCTGCAGCCAGTCCTAAGGCAGCTGGGCACTGTACCCTGTTGGGGAGATGAAAGAACTGCTCCCCACAGTTACCCTTCAGCAGAGCGGCAGAGCGCGCCAGGGCCTGAGGTTGCCAAGACAACTGCTGCCAGCAGAATGAAGATCCGGGGTGGGGGCAGGGGGCGTGCCAGCCCGCCCCTGGCCTACTAACCTGGCAGGCAGATTTAAATGACAGCCCAGGAAGCTACTATTAAACTGTCACCCCAGTCAACAGGACGACAGACTGAGAGTGTTCTCCGACTGCAGCAACAACACAGCAGGAGTGAGAGGGGGAGGAGACGGTGGCCTGGGGCAGCCCGCACCCCCTTCCAGGAGGCCCTGGCCTGCAGGCTTGTCCACCCACTGCCAGAGACACCCCCACCTCCCAGGCTGTGGCGGGTCCTGGCATGGAGCTGCAGCTCGGTGCAAGGCCTGACAAAGGTTATTTTTCACACTTAAGAGGAACCTTTTCCCAAGTGAAACTCCACAACACAGAAAACAGATAAAAATGAATCTGTGCTGTGGAATCAGGGCAAGAAGTGGGGAGTCCCGTTAGCCGTTTCCCCTCCACAGCCCTGCAGGAACCTTCATGAAATTCTGGGAACTGAAACCTCTCGGAGCTACCTTGTGGTCCAGCAGCTCTGGGTTCAAATCCTTACCCCTCTCCATCCAGGCATGTGATGTTCCCATCAGCCCTGAGTTTAAAGATCCTGTGGGTCTGACATTCAAAACAGCTTCCCTGTCTTAGGCACTAAAGACTCTGATTCCTAGTTGTGGTGCCTCACACCCTGAGCCCCTATACTGTCTAGGTGTCTCTAGCAGACACTGCCAGTCAGAGATGTCAGATGAAGACAGCATAGCCGCATCCCCACAAGGGATGTTTCCGTAGGTCCTGGCAGCCACACTCCAACAATCCGCAACTCCAGGCTCTTGGTGGTACTGGGCAGCAGACAGCTGCTAGAGCCCTGACACACACACCAGGAGTAGCACGTGGGGCTGAGGCCCTTGGTTCAGTGCTGCCCACCTGGATCCAGGACTTAGGCCACCTCTATCCATCAGCAGGTGACATTCGCAGACACCTGAGTCCTTTCTCCTTCCACCTGCAGAGAACGAGGAAGACTCCACAGCTGCTTGCTGTTTCCTGCCCTGTTCATTACAGGTTACATATTCTATCGAGGGCACATCAGGAGTGAAACAAAACCACCCCAGACACCCTTAGGGAGGGGCGGGGAGGCCAGCCAGAGGCCATGTGGGAGACACCTGCAGGAACACTTGTGGGGATGGTGGGGCTGGGCCTAAAGCATTAGGGTCACTTGGTGGCCAATGTCATCACCATGACTCCAGGAGCATCTAGTGCTACTGTCTCCCAGTGAAGAGAAGGGTTTTCCTGACAGCCTCAGCTGGGGACCTTAGAGGAAGGTACCATTACCAGATGACAAGAGAGAGTGTCTAAGAGGGAGAGAGAGAGAGAGAGAGAGAGAGAGAGAGAGAGAGAGAGAGAGAGAGAGAGATGAACAGAAAATCACAGCTAGCAGCATCTGGGCTAGGACACAAGCCCATACCTCTCTCCCTGACCTAGGTCCTTCCCCAGTGTCCTCAGCCTAGGATCTCCCTCAGAGACTATCCCTAGCCCCACATCCCTAACTACCAAGTGGTCTCTCCCACTCTGGGTCTTACTTTCCTCACCTGAACCAGCCTCTAAGGACTCCCTCCAGCTGGTGGTCTAGCCCAGTGGCTCTAAGTCACACACGGGCACCAAGTGTGCTCCAAGGCCCCCCCAAAGGTCACTCAGGGCTTCCCACAACAACCCCTCCTTCCAGATCCAGCACATCCCAGTTGGCGTTGGACACTCTCTGACCCCCGTCTGGCGGTCACCAAGGGAAGTCCAAGCTCTCACTGGGGTATGTGGGACTCCCAGTCGCCACAGGAAAGATGAGCAGCTCGCAGGGAAACGACAAAGGCATCTTCCTGTCCCAGTGATTTGTGGAAGCAGGCAGTATTGAGCCAGGGACAGCTGGGGGCGGGGGAGGGTACACAGGGAGACGTGGGTGGGATGGCACCCGCGAGGGTCTTGGGCTGGTGCCTGCCCATGCTGCTTGCAGGCACAGGCGCTCACCCCATGAACACCGTCTTTAAGGATCAGGTCAGCCCCATCCCGGAATATGGACTGCCCACCTGGCACTAGAATTGTAGGTCCGAGGGGAAAAGCTAGAGGAAAATTCAGGGCATCCCCAAAGTCGAAGCTTCCAGAGGGCAGGAGGTAAGGTTGGGAAATCCTTTTAGATCAGGGGTTCTAGCCCAGGGTCTGGCATGGCTCCAGCTTTACAACTGCCACTGGGGCAGAGGATATCTGACCTGTCTCAGGCTCTTCTGACCAGAAACCTTCCTGCCTAAGCCCAGCCAGGAGGTCTGTGTCTCTCTCTCTCTCTCTCTCTCTCTCTCTCTCTCTCTCTCTCTCTCTCTCTCTCTCTCTCTCTCTCTCTCTCTCTCTCTCTCTCTCACACACACACACACACACACACACACACACACACACACACACTCTTCAGGCCTGCCAGGTCTCCGTTCCTTATCTTTGGGAACCTGTTCTTCCTGCCATCGGCCTCCTGATGGGAGGAGAGGCAGCTCTGTTACAGTTTGCCTACAGAAGGTTCTAGATTGCATTCTAGCCTTGTTGCCAATATTCTGAGGGACCCTGCACAGGCTTCTTTAGGCTTAAGTCCCCATCAATGAAAAGGCCAGAATTCCCAGAACAGAACTTGGCATCCAGTGCCAAGAAAGCCAGGCCATAGGAGCCCAAGGACCCCAGGGTGCAAAGGGTGAGGGATGGAGGGCTTGGGTACCACTTTACTGGTGGCTGGCAGTGCCCCCACCTGACAAGGCAGAAGCCAGTGGATCCCTGCTAGCATGCCGCCCCTCAGTGGATCCCTTTTCCCACCCCAGCCCCAGCAGTGTGCACAGGCCAGCTCCAAGGAGAGCAGTGGAAGCCCGGTTATGGTTATGCCCTACCACACAGCTCTCCCTCCATCAGCACCACACAGAGATACGCTGCGTGGTGCACAGCTTCCACTCTGGAAGGACTCAGGAGCCTCTACGAGACAGGACCAGGCAGGGTAAGTCATCGTAGAGGCTCAGCACACGGTGACACAGGCACGGCTCCCCCACCGACCCCAGCTGGGACCAGGGGAATGTACACCCTCATCAGTTCAGCGCAGTGGAAAAGCTCTTTGTGGACCGGAGAGGTCTGCAAAGCCAGGCCTGGGCTGGGGCAATCCTCAGCACTACTCTGGGTTGCCTCTGGCTTCCCGGGGGTACACTGGACAAGTCCCACACCCCTTGTAGCTCAGTCTCTTCCTCCTGTAGTCGTCAGAAAAGAAAAGGCACGGTTTGTCCATGAGCCCAATTTAAGGGCTTGCTCCAGGTGCCTGGAGGTGAAAGCGAAGGGGACAGATGCAGAGTTCTCCAGCTGTTGGCCAGCTGTGGGCCAGCATGCCAGCTGAGGCCGGGCTTCAGGTAGATGCCCAAGGGATGGGCCCTGAAGGCAGGAACAACTGAGGAGCTTAGCTCAGGTGGGGACCAAAGGGGAGTTTTTAGGGGACACAGATGAGGGGGAAAGTCAGCTGAGCTCAAAGGAATACATCAAGGCAGACGTCCCTACACGGTCTGTGCCAAGCTGAGGTAACGGGGACCCCAGGCAATGGCCATAATGCAGAATGGGATTGATTAGAAGCAAGGGCGGGGAGGCTGGGCAAGAGGGCTTACACCGCTAATCACAGCTCTTAGGAGTCAGGTGGGTGGATTTCAAGGCCAGCCAGGGATACACTGTAAACCCCCCCATCCCCTCACCCCAAAAAAGCAACTGCCCATCCCCTCACCCCAAAAAAGCAAAAGTAGAAGAGGACACGCACTTCCCCTCTCTGGACCAGCTTTACGGCATGGGTACCGAGGGGGTGGGGTGGGGGGAGAAGGCTGCCTGAAGAGGACATCTTCAGTTGGACCTCAGAGAAAGGGGTGATTCGGGTTAGGCCAGAACTCACTCTCTCTCTCTCTCTCTCTCTCTCTCTCTCTCTCTCTCTCTCTCTCTCTCTCTCTCTCTCCTCTCTCTCCCTCCTCCTCCTCGTCCTCCTCGTCCTCCTCCCTCTCCTCTCTCTCTCTCTCACTGAGGTCCTATACATTGGCTAACCCAGACCTCTTGTGTTTACTGAGACTCCAGCCACAGCTGTGCAGCCCATGGTGACAGACAAGGTCCCGGGAGGAAGCTGTACAATGACAGATGAGTTCGTCTCTCCGGCCCTTGGTTTCCTTGTCTAGAACACAGGGCTAACATTTTGGGGGTGGAGAGACTTGGAGGAGATATAAATATTGAAATCACGTAGTGGACTGGATAGCCCCGCGAGGCAGTTTACCATCAACGCTCGCCATCTGGGGCTTGAGGGAGAGCCGGTGGCCTTCCTTCTGGGATGGCTGAGGGCTCAGAGGGACAGGCCACATATGTGGCTCAGATCCCACGAAGTGCTAGATAGAGACCCGGCCATGTAGGGCACAGCAGGCAGGCAGGACACACCTAGAACTTGGGCCTTGGAGGCTACCTGGCCCAGTCCCCAACTTTATGGACAGGGAAACGATGCCAGAGAAGCTGGGGCCAACCTGGGATGACACTTGTAAAGTAAACTTAGCAAAGCAATTCCTCCCTCACAGGACCCAACACTGAAGAGATGGGGGGGGGGTGCTGGGAGGCAGCTCGGCTGAGAAATCGCCTGCTGAGCAAGCAGGAGCGCCTGAGTTTGCCCCCCAGCACACATATTTTTTTTTTAAAAAAAAAAAAGCCTTGTATAACTCTAGGAGGGTAAAGAAAGATAAGTAGAACCAGAGAGCGTACTGGCCAGCCAGTCCAGTCAAATAGTGAGCTCTGAGTTAGTGACATTCAGTGAGAGACCCTGTGCGAGCACAGTATCCATCCACCTGTCTGTCCGTCCGTCCGTCCGTCCATCCATCTGTCTCTCCTTCTCTCTATCTATCTCAGAATCCCAAAGGGGCCACAGAACCACAGATTTAGCTTTCCATATTCCAAGATAAAGTTCTTAGAGCCTCAAAACACAAAGCTAGACTACTCGGGCCCACTGGGCCAGAATGTGGGGGCACTAGTCCCAGAAGCTTTCCCACTCGGCCATCAGAGACGCTCACAGGCAAGCTGCAGCACCCCAGAATCTCTTGTCACGGGATCTAACACAGGTGCCAGAAGCAGCAGGCATGGCCGCCCCTCCCCCACCGCAGGCACAGGAATCCCGTTCCCACCGCTGACATATGGCGGGTCTGTGCAGGCAAGGGGCTGAAAGCCATCCCTCCTGAACAGGGAGGGAAATAAGTTCTCAACGGGAGACCCCCACTTTGTACAAATGGATTCTTCACCCTCCTCGTTCTTTGGCTCTGGTCAGAAAGAGTCTCAGGGAAGTGGCAAGGGGCCAGGAGCTGCTACGGAACGACTTTCACCGGCAGACAGGCTGGTAATGGGTTTCGGTGGGAAAAAGGCAGGAGCAGGCGATTCATTCCAACTTGCTGTGTGATAAAGAAAATTAAGGCATAATACTGAGAAGGCAGTGCCTCTGTTAACCTGTGCGGAATACCAATTACTTCAAGCTTCTCGAAATTGCTAGAAATAAAAAGAAAACCCCAGAAGAGTGTGACTGTGGCCCAAGGCTCATCTGGATTAGGCTGTTTGTTTGCCCTGGCACCGCAATGATGAGAGTGAGGGAAAATTCCCCGTTACCTTGGAGACGGCTATGCCAAAATGGGGGTGGGGAGGAAAAGCAAGCCCACGTGCAGCCACTGGCCTGCTTGGCAAGCGCTGAGGGTAGAGGGGATCCCCAGGTTCCCTCGGGGAGGGCGGGGTGCAGAGGCTGCTAGGCCTCCCGTTGTCCCCCCCTTCCACGGCACCTTTGGTGCTATGCGTAGTATCTGGGAGGACCTGCAGAGAGAATATCTAGTGTATTGCATAGATTTATCACCTGTCAATTAAAAACCTATGGCCTATAGGAAAGGGTAGAATTGAAGGTGGAACATCCGGGAGGCAGAAGGAATTCTGGGATAGAGCCAGGCGCGGGAGATTCACACTGGGAGATGCGACGAACGCTTGGTGCCTGAGCACAGGTAACCAGCCGTGTGGCAGGATGCACGTTCAATAAATAGGTTATTATAGTTATGATCTAGTCAGAGAAGAGCCTAGCCATGTGGCCAATTTAGATTTTGAGTCTGAATCTTATTTCTGAGAGCACAGGGCTGGGAGAAAGCACTAGACCTAACTTGTACAAGGGCCAGCTTCATTCATCCTACTCAGTGGCAGTCTCAAGTCTCTACTGCTGGAAGCCATAGCATGGGGCCGGGGGGGGGGGGTGCTTACTGTGTGCCAGGCACCTGCCAGGTACTGGTGAACTCTGAAGTTAGGGAAGACTTCAGGGGATCGTGTCCCTGGTCCCGGGAGACAGCCAGAGGACAAGCAGCACAGGTGGAGTGAGTGACCAGGGCCGGATGGAGCTGAGCAAGGCGTGGGCTGAGGGAGGGAGCCGAGGCGAGGAGGGCCGACACCCGCAGCCTCCCTGCTCACAGGCCTCCGGCCCACACCTCGCAACCCTACCTTTCCTCGGTGCTCCTTATGCAAGGTAAAGATACTAACTGCCTGGAGCCAGCCTGCTCCCCAGTAAGACGCCCCACTGTGGCTTGCATGGAGCTGAAGCCACCTACCACGCAAGCATTGCCTGCACCACAGAACAGACCCATTCCCCGGGGTCTCCCCTTTACGTTGCCAGTTCCTTTGGGCTCGGATATTCAGGAGAGTCTAATTTACTGGCTGCTGTGGTCTTCCTCCTGCCAGGAGCAGGTTACAGGTCCCAGGACTTAAACCCTGCCTCTGCCCCTGTGTGACCTCGCGCAGGTTGCTCGGCCTGGTATATATAATGTACGCTTAGATGAGGAATGTGACACTTGGCCCTGACCAAGTGATGGCCAGTCATTGCTCCTTAAGGTACAGAGCCTATTACATACAGACCCTCTCTTCATTTGGTGCTGAGACACGAACCTAAGGCCTCACACATGCTCTAAAACTGAACCACACTATCTGTCTGTCTGTCTATCATCTATCTATTTATTTTGGAGACAGGGTAGCAGATCACGTTGTTGCTCAGGCTGGCCTTAAACTCACCGTGTAGCTAAGGATGGGCGTGAGCTTCTGACCCTGCTGCCTCCACTCTCAGGCCTGATATGCATTGCTAAGGACTGAGTCATGGGCCTCCAGCACACTAGGCAAGCACTCTCCTAACGATCAACCTGTCGGTCATTACTTAGTTCTTAACAACTCTCCTCAAGTTCAGAGAGGGACAAGATGGGCCTAGATCACACAACGAATGAGTAGACCTACTAGGTCCAGTGCTCTCCAGCAGCTCAGGGCCCCTCCTCTAAGGAATGAGAACACAGGAGCTGCAGTGGGAAATCTGAGTTGGGTCCTGGTCAGTCTTGTGAAGTAAGGGTGGTATCCTTTCAGCAACCTCTCCAAGGCCCCACGAAACTCTTAACAGCATAAAAGATGTGTAAGGCACAAATTGCTGGACAGGGCAATAGCCTAGTGGAACAGAAAAAAAAGAAAAAAAAAAAGAAAAGAACTGTCACAGGGAGTGCAGAGACTGGGCTCCAGTCCTGTCCCTCCATCCTGGCTCTGCTCGGATGGGCCTGGGCTTCCCCATCTGTCAAACACAGCTCAGGATTCCTGCCCCCTTCCCAATGCCAGTGTATACCTGCCAAACCGAGCTCCATCTTGCCTCCTGCCCAGACAGTCTGTGATCACCGCCTCTGCCAGGAAGGCTCAAGAGGCCACCGGGCACACAGCCCAGCCGGGTTCCCGTTGCTCTCCATCCAGGCCTGGGCCGAGACCACACACAGGGATGTATGTTGAAATGGACATGCAGAACCTCGGGCATGGCACAGTGCACACCCATGCAGGTGAGCACGCACGCACCGAGACACGCTCAGCCACTGCCACACTCACGTGTGCCCCTCACACCAAGTCACACTGCGCACACGATGCAGCACATAGGCTGCATACCCACACACGCACAGGTGGCTTCCTGTGAGGCTCACACACTGCAAAAGAACTAGGCAGAGATCTGCCTGCCTCTCCTGTGACAGCCAGATGGTGGGATTCTCCCACTGGGCTACCATTTAATGCTCTAATTAATTAAAAAAAAATCCTAGGCACCCAAGGCCTGGATTTGTTCCAAATGTCGCAGGCATGACCGAACCATAGGCCAAGGAAGACAGCAGGGCTTAGGGGGTGGGGATACATTGTACCTAACAGAGGCCCCGCCCCTCACCTTGCCACCGTGGGCAAGGGCCATCTGCCCTACACCTCAAGCTGGGCAAAGATTACACTGTAGCATTCCTGGATTTTCACCTGGTCCTGGGGAGCTCTGTATCTGCTGGACAGGGAGCCTGAGGTAGGTCTCAGACTGCACTGCAACCTGAAATGTGTTTGCCAACAGAGGTGGACCCACAGGCACATCCAAAGCCGTCTTTGCTGAGTCCTACTGTGCGCGGGTCCATGGGAGGACACTAGAGCATGGCAGTCTGCTGTGAGACAGGAGTGAGGCAGAGCCGAGGCGCTAGGCTGACGGGCTGCCAAGCTCCCTGCTCTGAGCTGAGGCAGTCAGCTGGAAGCAGTCAGCTGACCTGAGTCTTCCAGGGAGCCATCCCCTCACCCTCCACACACACACACACACACACACACACGCACACGCACACGCACACGCACACGCACACGCACACGCACACGCACACGCACACGCACACGCGCGCGCACACACACACACACACACGCACGCACGCACGCACGCACACGCACACGCACACGCACACACACCACCATTGCGCAGGCCATGAGGATGGAGAATTGAGCGCCAGGCCCCCTCCAAGCCTTTCCCAGTGTGGCCTTTGCTTCTGAGCGGTTGGGAAACTCGCAGTAAATTTACCGCCTCACTTATGAGTAATCTGCTGTCAGAGCTCTGCGTAAGCGCAGGGCTGAATAACAAGGCTTAATTAACGTTAATGTTGTGACAGATCTCAACCTGAGTGGGGAAACCCCTCATATCCTGTACCCAAGCCCCTGCCTGCTCTCTCCTGCTCTTGTGGGAGGTGAGAGACTCTGCAGGGGTCTCAGAGGTAGTGATAGACAAAACGAAGACTGTCTCTAACACCAGATTAGGGTGGGGGTTGGGGGTCTTAAGGAGAGAGAATCAGTTGTTCAGGATGTCAGAAGCCTCGATTATCCATGTCCAATAGGGCTGGCTGTCACAAGGCCCTTGAGAGCCAGGCCTCAGGCTCCGAATCCTCTATCCCTTCATACGCGTGTGACCTTAGCGGAGTTTCCCCACCTTTTGGTGCCTCACAGAATAAGGCCACTTAGTAGCCACTGTCCACTGTGACCATCAGTTCTCAGTCCTCTGAGGTGGGGACCACTATGGCCCTGTGCAGACAGGACACCCTGACCCTAAGAGGGAAGCTGACCCACCGACTCTCATGCTGTGTGACTGTGGGAAAGTGGGTCATAGTATGGCGGACTGAAGCGCCCGCCGGGGCCATCCATTACACTCACTGAAAAGAGCACCTCCAAGAATCCAAAGAGCCAACGTCTGTGGGGGAAAGGAAAGGTTAGGCCCTGGGGCTGTCTTGGGTTGGGCCTAGACCTGGCAACAGTGTTTGTGGAATGACTTGGTAAATGACACGGAAGGAAGAAGGGTCAGTGGGCATTCCACTAGGGTGGCCCCGAGCCTGGTTTCCAGCCACTGAGCACGGAAGCAGCACATCCCCTGCTCAGGAGGCGTGCGGTCTTCCATTCCCCTCAGCTGTCCAGCTGAGCTGGCGCGAGGCAGACACACCGTAATCTATCATTAATGATTCTCATTATTAATAATAATGAGGGAGCTGGAGAGATGGCTCAGCAGTTAAGAGCACTGACTGCTCTTCCAGAGGTCACGAGTTCAATTCCCAGCAGCCACATGGAGGCTCACAACCATCTGTAACAGGATCTGATGTCCTCTTCTGGTGTGTCTGAAGTACACTGAGACAGTGTACTCATATACATAAAACAAATGAATCTTTAAAATTACATATTAATGAGAAGATGCCTATGCCCAAGGAAGAGGCCAGGGCCTTAGGCCTGCCTGCATACATCTTGGGTTACTTTAGGCAAATCACCTGTCAGTTTAAGAGCCTTGGGTTCCACCCCAAAGTGGACCACACATTGACTTCAGAGACAGGAGGGGCCCTGGCCTTAGGTCCTCAGTTCCAGATGTGTAACTACACAGCTGGAACTTGGTGCTAGAGACCTGCTTGGGAGTGAGCTGGAGCACAGACGGAGTCTACCTACAGAACCCTTATTAGGCCAGGGGCCCGCCAACGAGCCCCAGCACACCCAGCCCCTGCGCCAGGAGACCCAGCCCCTTACCTCCTTGCTGTACACCCAAGGAAATCACCCATTACTTCCTACCTCATCTGTGAAGGAAGGATAAAGGCAGGGTGCTGACAAGGCACGTGGGAGAGCCGAACAGGCGCCACCCAACACAAGCTGAGGGCTCAGTAGAGACCACAGCCAACACCCCGGGGACCCAACACCCTGGGGACCCAACCCTGCCAGGGGTCACAAAACCTGGGATGACTCAGGAGAGTCTCAATGTTCACAGAGACGCTCTGTGTCAGGAAGACCAGCCAGAGGCCCCGGTGGACCCCATGGAAGCCTGGGGTGCCTGAGGCCTCAGGACAGACACAGACACACAGACCATTATAAGAACTCAGGACTGCAGGAGCAAGGCTTTATCTCAGAAGCTATGCAAGCTAAGAATTCATCCGCCTATCCACCCACCCAGCTACAAGCATCCCCACCCCACCCCCCTCCCCCAAACCCCCGCCACTCTGTGCCCCCTGGGGATTGGGAGAGAGCCATGGTTGCTTGCTGAAACCACCCTAAAGAAACTAGACACGCCAAAGGAGCAGATCAACCCCGGGTCAGGACTGTCCACTCTTGGGATGTGTCAGGGCCCAGAAGAGAGGCAAGGGGCATGAAGGCAGCCTGGTAAAACCCAGACAGCACACCTGGGGTGGGCGCTGGCCGAAAGGCACCCTGCTTGAGCCCCTCCCCCCCACGATCCAAAGGCCTCCAGTCCCAGGCCCTTCCTTGACCACAGCACAGTGCCAGTCCCGGGAGCCCCTGCCCACCCCCAACGCCCAGTGAAGAGAGTAACATCTGTCCTTGGTGGGGAGGGGCAGGAGCACAGCCAGTCGAGGCAGGTGTCGGGTTCACCCCTTGCCCACTGGCCTGCCCCACAACATCCACGCGTCTGTAACCCACCCCCAAGTTCCTGAGGAGGCCAGGCAGCCAGACCACCAGCTGCTTCCCCTCCCTACACAAACCACGGACACAAAGCACCCTCCCCCAGCTCGGCTCGCCTGTGGTGACAGCCTCTTG
This sequence comes from Apodemus agrarius, assembly GCA_964023405.1. Classification (NCBI taxonomy): domain Eukaryota; kingdom Metazoa; phylum Chordata; class Mammalia; order Rodentia; family Muridae; genus Apodemus; species Apodemus agrarius. The sequence goes on from OZ030009.1 coordinate 46,107,827, forward strand.
GCACCAGCTCTCCCCTCCCTCCATCTGTCATGAATCGGTGCAGACAAACTGAGAACCAAAGAGGAAGTAGCGGTGCTGCATGGACCCCCTCCCTGCCTTCCCAGTGCTCCTGTCCCCCCTCCATTCCCCCCACCCCCGCACTTCCCCCTCACCTCCCATCTGTCTCCATGGTCCCTACAGATGAGGACACTGACAAAGTAGGTCTACAGAAAGGATGAGGACAGGCTACCCAGAAACACCCCTGACAGCCGCCATGACCATAGATAGCATGGCCACCCTCTTGTCTTCCCCTTCTCCCTAGCCGTCAAGAGATGCTGCTGAGATTAAGAGCTCAGTGTTCCCATCTGTATAATGGGTATCGTAATTTCTTACCACGACACCCCCCCCCCAAGGATTATCATGAGCTTCAAGAGCACACATGGAAAGGGGCTCTGTCCACTGTGAAGCTTCAAAGGGGACAGATGGCCTGTGTCTTTGTTTGCCGTTGCCTAGGGTTTCAGTGCTGCCTTCCCCTGGGAACCACGAGGCCACAGCAGGACTTGATGGATAAATGTCCTGCCGAGTACCGATTGCAAGGAGATCACAGGTGGACCCTTCGGGGCTACAGAGTCTCTGAGAGGTGAGCAGGGTAAGGGTGAGGAAGCCAAAAAGCCATCATATGCTGTGCTGGAGGCAGACGGTGTCTCAGTGCCTGGAGTCCTGGACCTCTCCTCAGCACCCAGGATGCCCAGCCATGCCCAACCTCCCACCAGGCTCGTAGCCTCTCTGCACTCTCCAAACTGTGGAGTGGAGACCAGCATTTTTGTTTTCAAGTGAGCCATGCCCAACTGGCTCCCCAGGCACCTGGGAACCCCTGCGGTAGGGCTCCAGGAGTGGGGAGCAGCGGTCAGGACTTGTGCATGCGGGAAGGCTGGTCCAGTGTTCAGGACTGAGGGTTCCCTTAGACGTGAGACTTCCATTTTTAACCCTGAGACGGTTCTGAGCAGACCAGAATGGGTGAGTCACCTTTTATGGGGGAGCACTTGGCAGAGATAAGCCATAGGCTAACATAAATTTCCCTGGAAAAGCCTCCTGCGGGACCCACCTGTGAGAGTCCCTGTGGAGCGGAAGCTCTGGTCTGACCCCAGCCACAACATATAAGGGAAGGTCATAGGTCCTCCACGCCTTCATGGTGGCAGAGGCTGATAACACAGGAGCCAGTAACCCTGGCATAGGGCCCATGGCACGTAGCCAAACTCAGGGGACATTGGAGGAAGAAGCACAGGGCTCCAGTCTCCTTCACACGTCCCTGGGACTCTCAGCAATCCTATGCCCAACCCCAAGTGCCAAGGGAGCCGACATACTGCAAGAGGTAAAGAGCTCTGGGCATACGCAAGGCCCAGCGTCACCCTCCACTTACCCTGATTCTCCCTTCCAACACAGGCATTCCCCTGCCCCTGCTCCCACGTGTCTCATATACATTGTGAACCACAGATTATTATTAGACCATCAGAGAGCGACAAGGACAGAAATAGAGAGAAACCTGCGGGGCGAGAAGTGTGTCAGAGGAGCACCCTGGAAACGGCGGGTCAACAGGTAAGGGAGGGAGGGACTTCACAGGCGAGAGGGAAGAGCTTTTCACGTGGAGATGGCTGGAGTACGGTCCTGGGCTTTGGGGCAGGATGGAGACCTGAGGCCACAGAGGGGGCAGGTGCATGGTAAGTTGCAACTGGCTCTGAACATCATCAGAGGAAGCTGCCAGGCAAGGAGGGGGGCAGCCTTGCCCCCTTCAGAGTGGCCCTGCAGAGCGGAGGTTAGACAGGGGGCAGACGACCGAATTCAAGGGCATACTATTACAGAGTCTGGGAGGGTGCACGGAGTGGGGGGCATGGACTGGCAGGTGGCAGGCAGCAGGAAGGATTTGGGGGACCACAACAGATAAGGATGCAGGGGATGGAGATTTCCAGCTACAGCCCCTCATGTACTGTACCACGGCTGTCACAGATCTCAATGCTGCTGCCCAGGAAGCTAAACTTTCGGAAGGGTGCCGCCTTTGCCTCCAGGCACAGCGCATCTGTCCTCGGGAAGTCGGTCACGTTACGGGAGGCAGGCAGGCCAACGTGTAGGAGAGTGGGCAGCCTGTGGGCTCCACACTGAAGTCAGAGAGCTGGAGACCTTCCGGCGGGATGAGCCTCCCTGCACGGGGGCAATGGCCGGGTGGGGAGGATCCAGAGTGGACTTGAGGGAGGAGGGAGCAGCCTCTGTGAGCAGAGGCTCCCAAAGCAGCTGAACCCAGAAGGCAGGCGGGCAGGACTGGCTGGAAACACTGAGAGAGTAGCGAGCAGTCAGCAAGTCTCCTGTCTCAGGAGGCGCTGGACCCTACCCTGGCTGCTGAGAGATTCCTGTATGAGCTGGCCGGAGGCTGCTTTACTACCCAACGGCCAAAGCTTGCTCATGCGGTGCCTCGGGACTTTCATAGGGACATCTCTCTGAGGCTAGGCAGAGAGGCTGTCAGCAGCGCACAGAACAGCACGGTCTGGGCCTCTCCCCTCACCCCTCCCCATTCCCAAAGCTAGGATGCTGGGGCGGCAGGGGACAGAGGGGTGAGGTGAGGCAGCCCTTCAGCCCTGCCTGTCACGCTCGGCATCACTGGCCAGTGTCCTCCCTGAAGGGCCCAGTGCCCTTCCCTTCTTGGGCACATCCAAAGGCAGGGCCAGCCATGCAACCTCCTCCGCACGCGCTGGGTCCCTGAGGCCCTGCGCTCATTTCTGAACAAGGTTCCTGGAAGGACTCTCTCTAAACTGGGCCAGTAAGTTCCAGTCAGGGCCACAAGAATTCGGGGTACTAAAGAATCTTCCTGGGGGCTCCCTGGCTCCTCCCACCCCATTCAACAGCGGCACAGGAGGCAGTCTCTCAGAGATGGGTTGAAGACAGGTTTAAAGGGATGCCAAGGCTTGTTCCTGTTGCTTCTGCTTCCATAATGGATCCCACTGTCAGAGGTAGTTCGTGACGGGCTCCACGCGTGATGGCTGAACTCCCCAGAGAGGTCAGGCAATTTGCCCAGAGTTGCTCAGCGACAAAGTGTGGAAGGTTGGACTTGGCCTCACTAGTGGGTTGAAGCCCTGAGAAGAGTTTTCACCTCTGGGCTCCCAACGGGCCGTGCGCTAAGCTGAGATTGCCGCAGGCCTACTTAGGAACAGGGGCTGCAGCTCAACTGCTGCCCACAGGGGCTCAAATACCGGTCTCTGAACTCTCCCCAGGGAGGGCCACAGCTTTACCAGGGTCCTGCAGTTAAGTCACAACAAAGGGCAGCTTCCTGGGTCTGAGGGTGGGGCTGAGATCCTGGGGTTGAGGAGCCTGCAACAGGGTCTCCAGCAGCACCAAGGGTTCAGGCCTGGGTTTCTGGAGAGAGAACTCAGCACAGAACTTAGGGGCAGGAAAGACCCAGGCCAGCGAGAGAGAAAGGCAGAAAGTGCTGAGGTAAACTCATGACTGCAGTCCACACGTGTGACCTCCAACCCATGGTGTATTTCTGGTGCTTTCCATGAGATAGGCATTACTTAATCCCTACACGGGACAGTCTGGGGGTTCATGTTCAAGGGACTTACCCAGGGCTGAGGCTGAAACTAGCTGACACTGTGCCAACCACCATGGCACTAGTACCAGCTGGCCCAGCACCTACCAGGGACGTACACAGGTGAGGCTGGCCGCAGGAAGAGGCAGCCTTTCACCTGCCGCCGATACCACGTCTGCTCTGGCTAGCTCACAAGCATTCAGAAGTCACCCCGGGCAGCTCCGCAAAAAGTAAACAGGCATAAAGAACTCCCAGTGGAGATGGGGGAAATGGCTCAGTAGGAAGACACCTGCTGCGTCAGCACCGAGACCAAAATCCATGTAAAACCCATGCTGGCCTCGGAACACAGCATGTGACCTGTAACCCCAGCACTGGGGCAGAAACAGACAGACCCAGGAGCTTCCTAGTCAGGCAGCCTAACGGTGACAGTGTCGGGTCTCAAGGGAAGAAGAGCAACACAGGAAGACAACCAATATTAATGTCTGGCCTCTGCATGAACACACACACACACACACACACACACACACACACCCACACATACACACACACATATCACACACCCCACATACACACATACATATCACACACACACATATCACACACACATACACATACCACATACACACCACACACACACATACAACCAATATTGATGTCTGGCTTTGCATGAACACACACCCACACCCACATATACACATACATATCACACACACATACACACACCACATACACACATACCACATACACACCACACACCCACATACAACCAATATTAATGTCTAGCTTCTGCATGAACACACACATACACGCATCACAATACACACACACCACATACACACACCACATACACATCACACATATACACATATATACATACGATACTACACCACACACATGTACAAATCTCACACACACCACACACAAAACCACACACACACACCACACACACATACACACATCCCATATATACACATACATACCACAGCACACATATATACACACCCCACATAGCACACATACATACACTTACCACACACTCCCCCCCACAACCCACATACATACATACACACCACATATATCACATACATATACCCTCCCCCGCATATACACCACATACACGCCCCACACACATAAACACTTACCATACACACACACACACACACACACACACACACACACATGCTGTTGACATGGTTTCCTCTTTGTGTGTACAGTTCAGACCTGTCCCCTCAGGGTTGGGCAGAGCTCCTCGGGTCCATAGGGTTGGTTCTCACAGCTCCCCGTGCTGTCTCTGGATGTGAGTCCCTAAAGCTCCTGGGAGCCTCCATACTCAGGACCTGACCATGGCGAACTCCAGCTCCTAAGAACACCCTGAATTTCAGGGGGAAACAACAGAATCCTAGAGGATTTGTGCTGAGTAAAGCCTAGAGGTATGCTACTTCCAAAGAGTAGAGACCCCCTCCCCAAGAGGTCCATGCACCTGCCAAGGGCCACTTGGCAAGGTGGGCCTGCGGCCTGGCCCCCAGCTGTGGATAACTACCTCAGTCCGCAGGGAGGAGCCAGGTAGCACGCTGCGGGCTGTGGCCTGGACTGCAGACTCGCAGAACGGGCTGGGAGCAGATTGCGGGCACCTTTCTAGTTACAAATAAATCCCAGCCACAACAGCCTGGAAGGGGCGGGGGCTTTCGCTTGGTTTGGACCATCTTAGCAGGGGTAGGAGGAAGAGGGTCACCTTTGGTTTGTCCAGAATGGTCACTTCCCTCCTGGTTGCATCTGCCCCCAAGCAGGCATAGTCAAAAGAAGGGACGTTTTTAATTAAAAATTTTTTATACACTATATTTTGATCAAATTCTTTTCCCTTCCCTCCAAATCTCTCCCAGATCCTCGCCACCTCCCCACTTCTCAACGTCATGTTCTTTCTGTCTCTAAAACAGACAACAAAACCCTGGACTTTAAGGGTCCCGGGCAGCAGGTGGTAGATCAGGGTCTAGGAAGTGGCCATGGAGGAGGGCTGGCTTGACTGTCCTTGGAGTCAGGCTATCAGGAAGGCCCACGCTGCCTCCGGCTACTCAGCCAGACAGCTTAACCTGGGCCTGGTGGGACCGTCCTGCCTCTCATCAGCTGCCATGTCCCTGATGTCCCCCTGGACCCACTGTGAACCAAGGGTGAGCTGCCCTGGGCCCCACAGCAGTCAGGGTGGGAGCGCGGAGGCACTATTGCAGCCTGGTCCCCTCCTTCCCTCCGGGCAGCTGACCTACATCCATCTCTGGAGCTGCTCTCTCAGCAGCTGCCCTCTTGCTGCGCCCTTGGCGGAGGACAGCGGCGGACATATGCAGGAGTCGTGCTCAGGAAGGGGCTGGGAAATTCATCCACTGGTCTTCACACCTCCATGCTGTGGCTGCTTCAGAACGGCTTGAGGGGCAGCCGAGCCTCGCTTGTTTGTTCTCTTCCCTGGTACTTTTCCAGCCCAACCAGAAACTTAAGCATACAGAGGGGAAAACAGCCAAAGAAGCACTTTGCGGCTGAGTTCTGGATCTCTCTACAGGCCCAGACCAATATCGCCCATCCCCAAGGCTCAGTCCAGGCCTGAGCTCAGACCCAGGCAGGAGTTGGATGCTCAGAAGTCCCAGCAGCACAGATAAAGCAGGGACCGAGGAATGACGGGAGAAATGAAGTTCAGATGGGGGAGCCACTTGTCCAAGTCACACGGCCAGTTTGGGACAGAAACAATAATCACCGCATATCTAAGCGGGAGATGGGTTTTACTAATGCGTTGAGACAAATGAAGCAATAGTTTGGTTATATTGTGGGTTTTTTGGTGGTAAGTGTCCTTGGGCCAGAACACAGTTGTCCTTTATCTCTGCTCTGTGTGACCCAGATATGGCTACTTTGTCTATGTCATGGAGCTGGTACAAGATGCCCCTGAGCGTAGGGTCCTTTGGGCTGGCTGGATCCCAGGGCCATGAGGGTATACAGGCGTGTTCCGAAGTCATGGCCATCTTTTGTTGTTTGTCCCAGTACCATGTATTTTGCTTTGTTTTTTGTTTTTAGCTAGAGTCTAGCTATAAAGACCAAAGAATTTAGGCTCTGGCCTAAAATTCAAGATCCTCTTGCCTCAGCCTCCCAAGGCTGGGGTTACACAGACATCTCTATCCACAGGAGACCATGTCACCACACTATGGGCCACCCTCGTACAGTGGTATAATCCAGTACTTTAAAACAATATTCTATGTTACTGGCATAGGACACTATATATGATATGAGAAAATTATCTGAACAACGGGACCTCGTTTTTTGTTTAAGAGAATTTCTTCCATGTAATCAGAGAAGGCTCTTTCTGTAAGGAAAAATAAAAACAAATAAACAGAACCAACTGAATTTGTGGCTCCAGAGCTCCCAGTAACAGAGAAAGATCTGGAAACTCCTCTTCAGGGCAGTGGGGCCTCCTCACTGCCTTCGTCTGCGTGAGGCAGCCCTGAGTGTGACAGACTGGTGGCAGGAAACCGACAGAGTAATGGGGATGAAGTCCCTTGTAGAGCCCTCAGGCCAGGGTCCGGGATACCGCCGGGCGCCAGGGGGCCACTCCCATGGCTTTGGTGGGTGTAGTTTCCCAGGAAGACTTTCGCCTGTCTGTTCCACCATGTTCTAGAAGGCAGCGCTTAGGGCTGGAGAGATGGCTCAGCAGTTAAGAACACGTGTTACTCTTGCCAAGGACCCAGTTTGATTCCCAGCGCCCTCACAGTGACTCACAGCCTCCATAACTCCAATTCCAAGAGACGTAACACCCTCTTCTTACCCCCACTGGCCCTAGGTACTCATGTGGCATCTACATATATGCGGGCAAAAAAATTGGTACACATAAAATTAATAAATCCAGAAGGTTGTAGGTAAAGGCAGTGAGGGGACATACGAACTGGATGGATGGTGCTGGATCACTCAGTCATCAGGATATTCAGGAGGTCTGATAGGATCCCAGAGTCTATACTCCTAAGGTGCCCAACCCTCCTAGCTACGGGTCCTGGACTGGCCCCCAGTGAACAGAGACCAGAATGGTGGTGGGAAGCATGGAGTTGGTGCTGAACAGAGATCCCCTACGGGAGCCTTCTCTGCTGGGCCTTTCCCGCTCCAGGATGGGTGACATAGCAGCTTGAAGCAGGAGGGAGAGCTTAGGGGGTGGGAATTAAAACAGCTGCAACCAGGGGTCCGTCCTGATGGATGGCCACGGCACCCCAGGCTAGTATTGCTCAGGAGGGAGCCAGCACCCCCTAGGACAGGACTGGTAGAGATGCCTAGAACACTTAGAAAGGGAGGCTGTGGCACACCCATGGCTCCGGCACAGGGTCCTGACTGATGTGTGTGAACCCGTCTCTTCCTCTGACTGCAGCAGATCCCACAGACTCCTACCCCTGACCAGTCAGGTGGCTTAGGGTAAGTGACTCGGCATTGTCTTCTATGACATGCGATCACATACTGTCAGGCCTTGCCTACAGGTCTTGTGTAAGTAAGACCCAGCAGAGAGCACATTCAGGAAGCCATGGTCACAGAACAAATCACTTTACCATGCCTGCCAGACAGCCTGAGAGGCCGGGCAGGGCCCAGCCAGGACAGTATATGCCTGCAGTCCCCAATCCCAGAGCCCAAAGCTCTGGGGTATGGCAGGCATGTGTCTGTCCCTTAGCCAGACACAGAATAGAGAGGTGTGATGTGGGTGTGCAAGAGTGGGAGGGGGGATTCTGCTCTTCTTCCTCCGGTCCCACTCAGGAGATGAACACCCAGCTTCGGAAAAATGGGCCCCGACGGCACCAGAGGTCTGGAAGCCAGGAGGCAGAGCGCAGGTGACACCGTGACAACGAGCTGACACTGCTTTCCAGGGCCACGGTCAGGTCCTCGGTTCTCAATGGCACAGCTAACAAAGCCTATGAGGTTAGGAGAGGGGCCTGCGATGGAACTCCATGGGGTCTCCAGAGAAGGTCCCTCCCCGTTCTGTTCCTCAGGCCAGAATCTTGGAGGGAGACAGGACGAGGCAACGTGTCCTTTGACCCCAACAGAGTGGACAGAGCTGAGAGAGAAGCTGAATTGTGTTTGTAATCATAGCACTCGGGTGGCTGAGGCAGGGAGATTACTGTGAATTCAAGATCAGCCTGGTCTACAGAGAGACCCTGTCTCAAGAGTAATTAATATGGAAAGGGGGACTAGTAGGGGAGGGAAGGAGGGAGGGAGGAGCTAAGGGAGGGAGGGAGGAGAAGGAGATACGGGAGGGGGAGGAGCTAAGGGAGGAGCTAAGGGAGGCGGGAGGAGGAGGAGAAGGAGGAGCTAAGGCAGTCATGTTTCATGGCAGAGCTCCAATCCAGAAGCACCAGGCCATATGCAGCACACGAGCCATTTCTCTCTAAGCCTCTGTTTCCTCTTTAAAATGGGAATAAGAATTAAACAGAGATAAGAAGAGATGAAGAAAATAAGCTGCCCAACAGCCTGCAGGCCAGTAGCCAGTCCCTGTTAGTGGAAAACTCCAGAAGAAGGTATCTATTCGGGAGACCCTGGTGCCAAGCACGGGGCTAGCAATGAGAAAGAATGAGACTACAGAGAGGACAGGGTAAGGAAAGGTAGCCTGGGAGAGGAGGCACCTGCACCTTCAGAGACCCAGCTGGGGCCCAGCCACCTTCCTGGAACAATGAGGGCCTTGGGGACATGACCATTCACCCTGGGCCAGAAGGCCACCTGACTATACCCTGAGGGGGTGCTTGTTCCACTAGCCCTCTGGGTCCTGCTCTTCCTCTGTCCCTGAGGTCCCTCGGATTCACCTGCTACCTCATTCCCCGAGGAGAAAAGCTATCAGGCAGGCAGGCAGCGGCAGCAGCAGCCGCAGAAGGGGAGGAAGAGGCCACACAGCCATGAGCCAGCTGCAGTCTTGGAAGCTGAGGGGACTCTGACCCAGGAGGGGCCATGGAACGCCCAAGGGGAGCCCTCAGCACTCTCAAGGCCAGCTGGAACAATCCAGCAGCACAGGCAGCAAGGCAAGCTCGGGGCCTGTTGGCAGTGCCACGGGCCACGGTAAGCAGACACAGTTAGGAGGAGAGAAGGAGGAGGCTGCCCACCAGGACCTGCCCTTCCCAGCCCCAGGATACTTTCAGAGACCAGCCACATCTGTTAGATTCATTTCTCCCCCAGTCCCTCCCTGGATACGTTCTGCACCTCTAGGTGGTCTTGGAGCCACCTCCATTGTGTCTGTACCATCATGCACTGCCTGAAGACACACACACAAACACACACACACACACACACACACACACACACACACACCACCACCACCACCACCACCCCTGCCTGAAGCCACACCCCCTTCTGGAGCCACACCCCCAGCTGGAGCCACGCCCCCGGCTGGAGCCTTCAGAAACTCTTGTCATGGAGAAGGGTTTGGGTGCCTGCTGTAGTAACAACCTTAGAGATATTCAGTGGGTTTCGCCCACCATGTTACCCACCCATCAACGGTCTCCTGCTCACCGGGCACATTAACCACACATCTCCGGGAAGGAGGGACTATTGTCATCAGGGTCACTCAGCCAGGAAGGCTCAGCTGGGGTTAGCTGATCCAGGCTGCAGAGTTGGGATCTCGGTATTCCCAAAGCCCCTTATCTCAGCCTGAAAGAAGAGTGACACCTTCTTCAAGGAGAGACTCCTTGTCCAAGTCTCAGACAGTGGTTCTCAACCTTCCTAACGCTGCAACCCTTTAATAGAGTTCCTATTATTATTATTATTATTATTAATGATAGTATAAGATTATGTTATTGCTGCTTCATAACTGCAATTTTGCTACTGTTATGAATCATAATGTAAATGTCTGTTATGCAGAATATCTGATGTGTGACCCCCCCCCATGGGGTCATGACCCACGGGTTGAGAAACACTGGAAAAGCAAGGGAGCCTGGGAGAGAGCAGTGTCCTGGGAAGGCAGACAGCACACACAAAGGCCTGGAGGTGAGAAGCGGAAGCAGGAGACTGAGCTGCAGCGGTGGCCGGACTCAGAGGAGGACGCAGGAAAAGGCTGGAGGGCAGTGGGCACAGGCCCGAACAAGGAACAAACAGGCCACAGTTCCAACTCCATCCTCAGGGTGGAGGTGGCAGAACAGCTTGGTCAGACAGGAAAACCACGGTCCAGAGAAGAACAGCTCTCTGTCCATGATGCCATCTATCCAAAGGAGCAATAAAGTGGGGCCTGGTGTCTTGGGTAACTGCACCCCACAGCCAAAACGTGTGCCAGCCAGGACCTGTGGCCAAACTGTCATCACTCATAAGGTCACCACCAGGCAAGCTCTGGAATCCCTGTGGCCTGGCCAGGACCAACTAGTGGGCCTGAAGCCTGGGAGGCCGGGGGATGGCGGCTCTTCACCGAGTAGGGTGGATGGATGGCGGCAGATGGCTAAGCCTAGGGAAAAGCAGGCGAGTACAGAAAGGGTGCGTCCTGACCCGATCTCCCACAAAGCGGCCCAGCGGCCCAGGAGCTGGGGCCGCCGCGGGAAGGGCAGAAGAGCCTCACACATCTCAAATGGAGGCCTGGGAGGACGTGTGCAGGTCCTGGGGTTACGTGCCTGAATGCACATTGAAGCACTTTTACTTGAACACCCTGTTCCTTACCCCTCTGAGCTTCCACAAGGTGGAGCTGGCTCGAACCGCTCAGTCTCAACCATCTTACAAACCGAGGAGCACCAGCAGAGGCACATGGCCTGGCCGGGGCTAGCTGCCTGGCACTCCCCAGCGCTCAACAAGTATGAATAGGTGCTGTGTTGGATGGTCCAGGAGCAAAGGCCTGGCCGGAGACCAGAATCCCCACCTCTGCTCCCAGACACCAGGAAGCAACAGGAAACCCAGGCGATGTGAGCCCACAGACTGGAGTCCCACCCAACTTCCCCTGGCTGGAGCCCGGGGGCGTCAGACCCTTCCTCCGCTTTGAAGGCACACTGGGAACTGAAGCCCCAGTAAGCTTCCCTTCCCGAGCCCGCCAGCCGTGGGCCAAGGGCCCCCCCTGAAGATAAAGATCAAGACTTAGAAGACCTCAGTGTGAGCTTCAGAGCCAAGGACGAGCTGTATGACTTGAGAGTCGGGTTACCTCGCACTGGTGGTGACCTCGGTAGCGTGGGGTCTGTCCCACCTTTGTATTTGTTGAGATAGGGTCTCGATACATAGTATTAGTTGGACTGAAACTCACTGTGTAGACCAGGCTGGCTTCAAACTCAAAGAAATCCTCTTGCCTCTGCCTCCCATCTGCTGGGACTAAAGGCACGCACCACCATGACCCACCGGTGTCCCTTATTTTAAGATGACAAGTCTCGAGTGACTCTTGGAGAGATGAGCTCCGCAGTAGCCTCCTATAGGAAGCCCGTCTCAGCCTCCTCAATGCAAAAGCTCCCTCCTTCCCTCAGCCCCCTGGGTACTTAGGCTGCATCAGAAGCTTGGGCTCACCGTGCCTACACTGAACATGTTTACAAATTACAACTCTGCCCCCACTCTATTTTGGGCAAAGAGAGGCCCAGCAACCAGGCCCCTGTGGACAGAGCAGACAGGGAAGTATCAGGAGTGGCGTGAGTCTGGGCATGCGGCCTGGAAGGGTGTACCCCTTGTATGTACGCGACTGTGACCGCAGAGGTCACAAGAGGGCATCAGATCAGATCTGGAGCTGGAGTTACAAGAAGTCGTGAGATGCCGGGCATGGGTGCGGACGCTTGGAACTGAACTCTGGTCCTCTGCAAGAGCACTGAGTATTTTAACTGCTGAGCCGTTTCTCTAGCTCTGTGGAGAAGAATTTCCAAATACCTCCCCCTCCCCTTCTTGCCAGCCCCATGAGACTTCACATGCTCCATTATAGAACGGAGATGGAGAGACAGGCATGCTGGGGGGCACCTGGGAAGCAAGCTCAGTAGAGTCAAGCCGCGTGCAGCATCCTTTCCTCTCCGCCCCATCGGCACCACAAAGCGCCTAGAACCCTGCCTCACCCATCTCAAACCAAAGCAGCCGCCACCCTTGCCCGTCATACCTACATTATACACCTTCATAAGTGAGGACTAGCAGGCCCCCCGTCCACCCGCCACTCCCCACTACATCGGTTCATGCTTGAGCTAACAGACAGGTAGAGCTCTTGACCAGGTTCTGCCATCCAGCCTGCCTAAAACACCCCATCTCTCCAAGCCACTATCTGTACCTATAAAATGACAAGGAAAACGTCACCACCACACTCAAGAGTCAAGGGGATAGATATGAGGATTCTATTTCTGCTCCCTGTCCTGTGGGTGCCCCTCTAAGAAAACCACAACAAGTCCCAGGCATGAGATTCCCTCTGATATTTTACCCAGCCACAGCCATAGCAGAGAAGAAGGATTAGGCGGAGAACTCTGGTAGAGGATGCCTAAGTCCAGGCTTCCACTTGGCAACTCAGTAGCCACAGTGCAGGTAACTCAACCCCCAGAGCGAAACCACTATGAAGAGTGTTAGCCCTCCACAGGCTGCAGCTACAGCTCAAATGGGAAACTGAGGCAGTCAGGCTCTGTATGTCCAAAAGCCTGCTCTAGGCTAGTCCAGAGTGAACCACCAGGCTGACTGGTGGACAGTCAGAAGAACTCAAGGAAGACCTCCGCCCGCCTGCGAGTTGGACCAGTAAGATGGCTGGGCCAGCGAAGGCATCACAGACAGGCTGGAGGACGCTGAGTTTGAAGCAGAGACCCAACAAAGTAGGAGAGAGTTGACTCCCACAAGTTTTGCTCTTATTTTCACATGCATGCTTTACACATGTACCCCACCCCCCAAAAAACGTTAAGCCAGGAAGCCTCAAGGACTTAACAGACTGCTCCCGAGTCTTGCTCAGCCTATGGTTACTGAATGCTGGGTGTGTGCCCACCTGGTGCCCTCGCCATTCTGACACTGTGATCCCACACTGCTGGGCTGGCCTGCTCCTGTACACACAACATCAGCCGGCAGGCAGACAGCAGGCCTCTATAATGGCAACGACAACGGAAAGGCCTCCTAGCTAGATGTGCCTAGAAGAGTGTGGGTTCTTGGTTCCAGGAACTACATTCCGTTCACAACAGAGAACGCCTGCCTGCTGACTCCGTTGCCGCCGCGGGCCCCAAAGCCACCTGAATGCCCGCCCGCACTAGGGGGGACTTCCATCAGTTGCTCAGGGTGTACAAAGGCCACGCTCAGCAAAGGCGCTGGGGCTCGCATTTGCCCTGCCTTCTCTGCCTTGCTCCGGTGGCTTCCAGGAAACGCACTCTTCCTCCTGAGCCCCTCCTTGCTGTTGGCCCCATGACTCACGCCCAGGCTGGGGTGGCAGGAGGAAAACGCTCTCTTAAGGGTGACTCGACAGAAAGGCAGCGGGCTGTGACCAGGACCTCAGCCTACTACGCGGAGGATGCGCGCGGGGGTGCGGCCAGGGCGGGCCAGGGCAGGACCTAGAGCCCTTTACAGCACACCGCCAGCCCCACGATTGGCCGCTCCGGCCACAGGCCTATGGGGTGGTCCTTGCGCAGCCAATCAGTGGCCCCGGGGAGCCCATTCATTCATAAAACCTAGCAAGGAAAGATCCCCCTCGCGACCCGAGCGGCGTGGAACTTTGAAGTGCGCGCGCCCAGTGGGGTCCAGATTGGGGATCCGATCCACAGTGCTTAGAGGTGTGCAGGGACTGCCGCGTCCCCGCCCACAGTCTCGGGCTAGTAGCTCCAGCAAGCCGCGCTGGGCTCCACCCTAAGGAGGACACGCCTGTCATCCGGCTCCCGCCGACAGCTAAGAGCCACCCAGCCCAGAACAAGGCTGCCAGCCTGGGGCAGGTGGCCCCATGACGGATCCAGCCACGTGCGCAGCGAGCGGAGCATGGCGCCCCCCGCGGTTCCCCCTCCCCTGGTCGCCGCGACTCACGGCAGTCGTCCTCGTCGCTGTTGTCCGAGCAGTCGTTGTCCTCATCGCATCTCCACACCGAGGGAATGCAGCGCTCGTTCCGACACCGAAACTGGTCCTCTTCACACTCCTTGACCGGCCCTGCGGGGGTTGGGGGTTGTGAGCTGGGTCACTGCTCAGGAGCCCGCTCCCCACGGTTTAGCCCTGACTGCCGAGAAGTCCAACGGGTATAGGAAAGGGGGAGATATCGGTGAGCTCCGGAGCTCCAAGCACCTTAATTTCGAGAGAGGACAGGATGCCACGGGTCCTCCACTGCAGGACCGACTGTTGGCACAGCGAGACCCGACACAGGCTTAATGAGCCGATGGCTATACTCCGCCTTCAGACACACTTACCCTCACACAGCGGACAAGTCAGGTCCACACAAACCTAGCCTGAGGGAAGCCCCGCACACTGGCTACGCTCGCACCGGGCGCAGGGGCTCAGTCCCTTCGCGACCTGTCACTCTCCTCGGCCCGCAGGGGTCCCCGGAAACGCATTGTCAGAAAAGATATCGCTTCGCTCATCATCGCTATGGAGCGCGCGTGTCAAATTAAACCAAACCCCAGACCCTGAACGACTACCCCCCGCAAAGTTCACGGGTGGGGGGGAGATGGCGGCGCCCATCCCCCAAGAGGATGCCCGGAGCCGGGGTAGAGCTTCTATAACCAGAACCCGGGGAGGGGGGGCGGTCCAAGGCAAATCCAGGGAGCTGGGGTCCCCGGAGCCTCTCTCGCGGGGCCTCTCCGCACAGCACCCCCTCCCCCCGGCCGCGCTTTGTTGGCGGCGGCTCCGAGCCGGCCCGGGAAGCGCTGTACGCACCTTGGCCGCCGGGCAGCGGATCCGCTGCGGAGAGATGCTGAAACTGAAGCAGCAGCAGCAGCAGCAGCAGCAGCAGCAGCGCCAGCGGCCGGAGCGCGCCCCGCTCTGGGCGGCCCATGACGGGCCCGGGGCTCCGGCCGCCGCGCCCCGAGACCCCCGCGCCGCCGCCGCGCCTCAGCCCGCCAAGTCCTTGCCGCGGCGCCGGGGCTGCCGCTGCCGCCGCCGCCACCACCACCGCTGCCGCCCGCCCCGGCTCCCCGGCTGCATTTCAAGCAGGTTCGGTGACGCTCGGCGGCGGGGCGGGCTCAGGCTGGGCGCGCGGCCCCGGCCCTGGGCGGCCGCCGCCGGCGCGCGCGCTCCCTCCCGCCGCCGCCTCCGCCCCACGCTCCTCCCGCCGCCGCCCCTTCTCCTCCCCCGCCTGTCCTTGTCCCCTCCTCTCTCGGTCCGAACCCCGCGACCCTGCTCTGTGTGCGCGCAGGTGCTGGGAGCTGTAGACACAAGGAGGAGCCCGGCTAGGCTCTGGCCTCCCCGGTTTCCCCGCGGAGGTGGCAAGCGGGAGAGAAGGAGGCCTAGGGTGGAGAGCCCGGGCTCGGGAGAAGGAGATGTTCAGCCGCACAGGCCGGTGCAGTGAGCGCGCCGAGCGCGGGAAGGCTGAAAGCATTGCCAGGGAGAAGCTAGGGGTCGGGCGAGACCTGTCATAGCTTCAGATGAGACGAGTCGCTTTCTGCGACCGTGTGCATCTGTGATTATTACACACTGTGCGATCCTGAGAGAGGTGAGGGTCTGACGCACAGATTGTTATCCATATTCATCCTTCTTTGTTGGCCCCGCAGAGGAGCAGATTAAAGGTCCAGACGGCATGGCAAGGTAATCCTTGCTGCAGAGGAGGGCAGGGACGGTGGAGGCCCAGATGTTTCATCCTTGCCGCCAGAGGCCGCACATATAGTGTCTCTGTTTGGGCCCCACTAGCCTCTGCACAAAGAAGGCCCCTCCTCCCCTCCTCTACCGTGTCGGAAGGGCAACACTTAGACTGGGTTTCAGCCACCTGCCGGTGGGTGAGCCTGGCACAGGAGCACACAGTCTCTTCAGAGAGTGAGATTCATGGGCACTGGTTGTAAAGCAGGCCTGCTGAAGGTGCTAGGGTCCAGTGTGTGTGTGTGTGTGTGTGTGTGTGTGTGTGTGTGAGAGAGAGAGAGAGAGAGAGAGAGAGAGAGAGAGAGGAGAAGGAGGAGGAAGAAGAGGAGGAGGAGGAGGAGGAGGAAAGAAGGAAAGGAAAGGAAAGGAAAGGAAAGGAAAGGAAAGGAAAGGAAAGGAAAGGAAAGGAAAGGAAAGGAAAGGAAAGGAAAGGAAAGGAAAGGAAAGGAAAGGGCGAAAGTGTGGGAAATGTGATTCCCATGCCAAGCTGAACGGGTGCATAGCCCCGCTGTGCTGTGTGTGGTGAGGCTCAAGGCTGCAGCACCATAAATCCGGTACTATCCCCAACCTCCCGATGTTACAAATTAGTTAGAAAAGAGAAATACAGAAGCAAAAAGGAGTTCTATCAGATCATCATAATTTCGATGAGAAAATAACCGATATGACGGCATGGAGGGGATTTAGAGAGGTGATCACCTCAGAGGAGGTGACGTTGCACTGACAGCGAGGAAGCCGTCCACACAACGGTCAACTGCAAGGCTGTTCTTGGCAGAGGAAGAGCAATGGAGAGGCATCGCGTGGTAGTTAACTAGTGCTTCAGGGGACGCTTTGGGCAGTCTGCAAGGCCCAACCACAGGATGGCTTTGTGAGCCACAGTAAGGAGTTTGGATTTTGTCCCAAGCACAGTAATACCCACTGTGACACCCTCAAAGGTTAGGATGGAACCCTTCCACAACCCAGGGTCACCCATCTAGCCTCACAGGGCTTCTGCTCTGCACTGCGGGGAAACTCAGCCCCATTACCGGGCCTCAGGGAGGCTGGGAAACTGGGGAGTCTTGGTGGTTTCTTCTGTGCTAAGATTATTTTTTGCGTGGAGTAAAGTTTAGGCTATAGCTCAAAGGGATGAGAGCACCGGCCTTTGGGCCTGGCCTGCCCCTTCCTTCCCTGACTATACGAATGTGGTTACCTCCACTTCTTGGTTCAGGTTCTCCGTATAAAAGATGGCATGGGGAAGGGGGGCCGCAGTGCTTACCACGCAGGCTGAGGTGAGGTTTAGATTACATGTGGTGGTGTGATGCCTAATAAATATTAGTTACTGTTACTATAATTCAAAACATCCTCCTCAAAAACCTCTGATAGCCCCAAACCTCAAAAAAATACAAATTGCCCAGCCTGGGAATATAGCTCAGTGGATACAGGCCTAGAATTTGAACTACTTGGGGAACTACAGTAGGAGGAGCACAAGTTCAAGGCCTGTCTGTGGTACAGAGAGTTCAAAACCAGTCTGGGAGGCCTCCACAGCAGGCTCCAGAGTGCTCCTCACACGGGCCTGCTCTGCCCATGGGCCTGCTCCTCACACGGGCCTGCTTCTCACATGGGCCTGCTCTGCCCACGGGCCTGCTCCTCACACGGGCCTGCTCCTCACACGGGCCTGCTCCTCACCTGCCCCCGAGAGCTTAGTTTCAGACCTCTTCTGACTTGTACCCTCTGCGTGAAACATTCACCTAGGCTGGTGTCTGTCCATCCTTGGGCTTCTGCTTACATAGCCTTCTGTAAAGAAGCTTCTAGTCTCTCTACAGAAACTTCTGAACAAGTTTCCCATGTCCCAGTGGGGCAATCTCACTGAACTGCTGTCAGATCAACTTCCGGGCAGAGGCCTTAGATCAGAAAGGACTTTCTAGTCCCTGCTTTGTCTCCACTTGGGCTTGTTAAAGAGTGGCGGACCCACAAGTTTGTCCCAGGACCAGAAAACCTGGTTGGCCTGGGGCATAAATGATAAAACTCCATTCCTGCCCTTAGGGTCTCTGGTCTAGGGATCCAGACAGCTTTAGAAGGACAGTGATGAAGTCACAAGGGGATGAGCAGCCCAGAGAGAGGGTTGTTCAGGGACATCGGGTTTCCACCCATGCCACTCACACAACAAGGTCAGAGAGCAGGGGCCCAGCTGAGCTGAGAGCTCGGAGCTTTCGCCCTGTGCCCTGCCCCCACCTTGCAGCCTCAGTCTCCTTTAGTATACTGTGGGCCTGTTGCCCATTCTCCTTGACGGGGTTCATGATATGAACTTCACGGGTTAGACCACTCGATATCTGAGTGACCTCAGGGAACTTTCTTGGACTGTCTGTTAGTTTTCTCTTCTATAAAGTATGCATATGGTCCTGTGAGGTGGCTGAGGAGGTAAAGGTGCCAGGCACAAAATGTGATCCCCTGAGTTTCAGCTCTGGGACTCGGGACAGGAGAGAGCCCACTCCCTCAAGCTGTCCTTTGGCTTCCACGTGTGTACCGTAGAGCACATGGGAGCACGCGCGCACACACACACACACACACACACACACACACTGTAATAAACATTTTGACAAATAAATCGAGTAGTAAATAAATGGATTAGGAATGGAGTCAGTCAGAGTGGTTTATGCCTATAAACTCAGCACTTGGGAACCTGAAACAAATTCGTCATGTTTGAGGCCAGTCTGGGCCATATAAAGACCTTGTGTCAAAAATAAAATTAAAAGGGACTACCACTTAAGAGCATCAATTATCTATTGCTATATAACAAACAACCCATAAACTTAGCAATTTAAGACAAAATGGGGCCGGGCACGGTGACACAAGTCTTTAATCCCAGCACTCAGGAGGCAGAGGGAGGCTGAGCTCTGTGAGTTTGAAGCCAGAATGCTCATCCCAGTGAATTCCAGGACAGCCAGAGCTCTGTAGAGATGCCGTCTCAGAAAACCAACCAGACAAAAAGACAATGTGGGTCTGGAGGTGGGAATCGGGGAGCAGCTCAGATGGGGGCTGTGTGGTCCTCCGAGGCCCACCTGGGCTGGATGGCTCCCTCGAGGGGCTGGCGAGTCCTCAGCAAGAGGGCTTTCTGGAACGGCGTGAGTGTCCTCATGGCATGTCAGCTGGCTTCCCCTCAAGACCAAGGGACACAGTATTCTTTAAATTAAGCTTAACTTTCCTCTTAATTAGCACACAGAATAACAGGCTTCCTTCCGATGTTTCCACCTATGCTTAGTGACGCGTGAGCCTCCCCACTCCTGCTGGTCTGTCTCCCCATCTCCAGGACCCCCTTTCACTCTCATATCACATGCGTCTGATACGCTTGTCACCCACTTTCTTAAGTTCCCCTTTCCCCTCACGGACCCCTTCTGGGTTCCCCCCACACTCACATGCACATGCATACTCATGGGTCCAAGCCGGAAGCTAGCATCCATGACGGAGAGAATATGGAGATGTCTGTCTTTCTGGCTCACCTGGACACCTCTCCAGTCCCGTCCATTTTCCTGCAGAGATCATATTTCATTTTTCTTGTGTGTATAGGTGCGTATCCTATGAACATGTGTGTGGAGGCCAAAGGACTCCTTTTATAGACATACCTCAGGTACCGTCCATGGTGTTTCTTTGACTTGGGTCTTTAACTGGCTAGTAACTTGCTAATTAGACTGGCCGGCCCTCGTGCCCTAGGGAGTCCCCCTTTTCAGCTCACTCAAGCACATGGGATTACAAGCACACAGCACCATACCTGGCTGTTTATCTACGGGTTCTGGAGATCAAACTCAGACCTCATGTTTGCAAGACAAACACTTTATCAGCTGAACTATTTGCCCAGACCCATAATATCACTTTTCTGTGTAGCTGAATAAAATTTCATGTGTATATCTATCATATTTTCAAAGTGTCAATCAACAAATGGGCCACTGAACTGGACATATACTTTTCAAAGGAAGAAGTATAAATATTCAATTAATATTTTAAGATGAATTCAACATTTCTAGCCATCAGGGAAAAACAAACTAAAACCACTTTGAGACTCTCTTCTCTTCTCTTCTCTTCTCTCTCTTTCTCTCTCTCTCTCTCTCTCTCTCTCTCTCTCTCTCTCTCTCTCTGTTTCTCTCTCTCTCTCTCACTGTAGTCAGAGTGACAATCATCAAGAAAACAAATCTTAGGGACTGGAAAGATGGCTCAGCAGTTAAGAGTACTGACTGCTCTTCCAGAGGTCTTGAGTTCAATTCCCAGCAACCAACATGGTGGCTCACAACCATCTGTAATGGGCCCAATGGCATCTTGTGGTGTGTCTGAAGACAGCAACAGTGTACTCACATATATGGAATAAATAAACCTGAGAGAGAGAGAGCACTGACTGCTCTTTCAAAGGATCTGGGTTCAATTCTCAGCACCCACATGGAGACTCATAACTGTTTGTAACTCCAAGATCTGACACCCTCACAGACAGATAATTCAGACAAAACACTAATGTACATAACATAAAATTAAAAAAGAAATAATTCCAATAAAGCTGCCGAAGATACGGGAAAAGGGAACTCTTACTCACTACTGTGGGAGTGGAAATCAGGAATCAGTGTGGAGGGTTCCCAAAGAGTGAAGCACTGAACTGGTCCGGCCTGGCTTTATAACGCTGGTGCACACACCTAAAGGACTCTATGCTTACGGCAGAGAGACCTGTCCATCCATATTTGTTGCTGCTTTATAATGAAAACAAGGGAATCAGCCTAAATGTCTACCAGCAAGTGGAAATGCGGTGCGAATACCCAGTGTCTCTTCTGGCGTAATCATGGATGTCACACCGTCATTCCTGCAATGCTCTGATGATTGCACGGGTCAGCCTATTCACACGGGAGGGAACTCAGGCATATGACCCCCAGGACACAAAGACCCTGGGGAATGCCTCCCAGGCTGGCTGCTGCCTTGTCTGCTGGGGTGTGTGCACTCAGGTTAACATAGCTGGCGCTCTTCAGAGGGGTCCGGCACACAGCACACTAATTGTTCTCATTACCGCCATGGTCACTGCTTCTGTCACGTGGAAGGTTAAGCACCCTAGAAGGACTCTGAGCAGCCACCGTTGACACAAATACCATTGACTGCAGGACCGTTTGTAGAGAGGCAGACACTCAGCAGCTCAAATGTGCTCAAGAGGCACAGAAGAGAGCAAACCCCATCTCCATCTCCTGCTCCTCAGCCACAAGCTGTCAGGAGGTGCCCCTCCTCCTCCTCCTCCTCTTCCTCCTCCTCCTCCTCCTCCTCCTCCTCCTCCTCCTCCCCCTCGCCTTCCTCCAACACTGTCTGCTTCCCTCCCTTTAGGTGTGCAGTCCCTGGGGTTGGATTAAGTCAGCACTTCCTGTGTCTTCTACCATACCCATCCCACTATCCCACTTAAATGACACTCCCCATTTCCACGAGTCTCCTCAACTATCCCTCTCCTACAGTCCTCTCTCGGGATCCAGGGAGAGTTGGTCCAGGAACACTCTCTCCAGGATACGAAAGCAAAGGCAATAGACAGCCAGCCCAAGCGGTACAATCCCAGCCTTTGGGAAGCTGAGCAAGAGAGGAACGAGTTCCCGGGCTAGCCCAGGATACACACAAAGGCCCTATCTCAAAGGGAGAAAAGACAAATTCCTAGCTGCTAACGTCCCTTATATAAAATGCCTCCATATTTGCATATGACCTAAGAACATCTTCTCGAACACTCAGGTAAGTCGCCTGTGACACGTTTAAGAGGCCTAACACAATGTGAATGCTCTGTGGCTGTTCTGTCGTATTGCTTAGGAACAAGAGGGAATGTCTGTATGTGTTCTGTAGATACACTGTTTTTGTACAGTATCTTGCTGTCTGAGGTCGGCTGAATCTGAGGATGTGGAACTCATATATATGAAGCACCCACTGTGTTTTCCTAAAATCCTTGCACTTAATAAACCTGGCAAAAATCCCAAGCAAAAATCTGCATGAAATCACACGTTTGATATGTGGATTGCATTTCCGAACACATTAAAACGAGTGTGACAGTAAAGACGGAGCCTCCATCAGGGGCTTGCTTTCCCGACACCCCGTTTATTCTGGGAAAAGGAATGCCAAGACCATAATAGAAGGTGTTCCTCAAGGTGTTTTGGAAGTGTCCTTGGCACCCACAACCTATATCACAGGACCTTCTACTGGGACACACTCAGAATTTTTTGCTTGCTTTTGATTCAGATTACTGTTCTCCTTATCTTTAAAACAAAGTCTTTTTTTAATTTTAGATTTTTTTTTTTTTTTTTTTTGAGACGGAGTTTCTCTGTGTAGCTCTCTGGCTGTCGTAGCACTTGCTCTTTAGACCAGGCTAGCCTCAAATTCACAGAGATTCGCCTGCCTCTGCTTCCAGAAGTGTTAGGATTGAAGGCGTGCACCGCCATGTCCATATCTGTATCTGGTGAATTTAGTTTATTTTACTGTGCACAGGTGTTATGCCCGCATGTGTGTCTGGGTACCACATGCATGCCTGGTGCCTGTGGAGGCCAGAAGGGGGGTGGATCCTTTGGAACTGGAGTTACAGATGGTTGTACCCACCTAACATGGATCCTGGGAACTGAACTTGGCTTCTCAGAAAGAGGAGCCAGAACTCAAAACCTTTGAGGCATCTCTCCAGCCCTTAGTCAAAGTTGTGTTTGCACACATTTAACGAAAACGTTAAGACACTGGGTCCCCACTTCCCTTTCCCTCTCCCACAGGCAGCTGCTTTTAACTTGGGGTTGAATTCTTTGTGGGGGCATCTACATCAATAAATAACACGACTCATTCTGTTGCTTATATTTCCAGGTACTTCATTTATTTAGTGTGTGTGCACATGTGGACCACGGCGTGCCTGTGGAAGTCACAGGATAACTCATGGAGTTGGTTTTCTCCTTCCAGCACGTGGGCCCCAGGAATCTGACTCAGGTCGTCAGGCTTGGCAACAGACGCTCTCACCAAAGTCATCACTGGCAAAGAAACGGGCAGCCTGGCTGAAATCATTTCTCTCTGCCCTTGATGGTGGACCAAGGCTTTGAGTTCCCACCTTGATCTCCCACCAGGGCAACAGGAATCTGAAGTGTAAGTTCCCTCCTCTCCTCTGAGTCTCTCCGGCTTAGAGTGTTTTATCATAGCAACAGAAATGAAACCAGAACCACCATGACATTGACTGTCTGCGTGGTTGTGAAACTGTCACCATCTTCCACACCCATCAGTAGTTTGCACCGCCACCCCATCTCCCGGCATCACCACCCCATTTCCTGTCTCAGTCAATTCAACAATGCAATAAGTAGATTATTGTTGCTTTGGGGCTTGAGTGTTTCACGTATGTCTTAAGGTTCTTCTGTGCCAGCATGCTCCAGGATTCCATCTATTATAGGGATACATTATATTCCATATCTATTCCACATTCCTCTAACCGTGTGAGCCCTGCACTGGTTCTACTGTGTCGTCGCCAGTGCTGTCGCAGCGAACACACGTGCACACACACCTGCTTTCAGTTATTTGGGATATGTCCAGACACGGACTTGCTGGGCCGTGTTGTGACTGTAGTTTTAATTTTTGAGGAGCCACTGGGCTATTTTCACAATAACACG
Source organism: Apodemus agrarius (assembly GCA_964023405.1). Classification (NCBI taxonomy): domain Eukaryota; kingdom Metazoa; phylum Chordata; class Mammalia; order Rodentia; family Muridae; genus Apodemus; species Apodemus agrarius. The sequence goes on from OZ030009.1 coordinate 46,131,635, forward strand.
TCCATTTCATGTTTCCAACCAAAATGTACAAGGTTTTCCAGTTTTCCCCACACCAGACAAAAGTTGCTAGTTTACGGATTTTGTTATTTATTTTGTTTGAGTTTTGAAAATATAATAGCTGGCCTAATGAATGTGAGGTTGTTTTTTAATTGCGGTTTGAATTTGCATTGCTAATGATCAGTGATAATGAGCATATTTTCAGAAGCTTTATTGCCCATTTGTTTAACTTGTTGGATAAATGTCTATTCAAGTCCTTTGCCCAATTTTAAATCAAGACAGGATAGTTTTGTGGTTGCTATGATTGAGTTATAGGACCTCCTGGATTTCCTACAAAGATTTATTGAAGTGTGTGTGTGTGTGTGTGTGTGTGTGTGTGTGTAAATATGTGCATGAGAGTGCAGGTGCCCTTAGAAGGCAGAAGAACTGGAGTTACAGGCAGTTCTGAGCCTCCAGACAAACGTGCCAGAAGTTGAACTCAGGCTCGTTGCTAGTGTGGTGGGTACGTGTTCTCACCACTGAGCCACCTCTCCAGCCCCAAGTCCCATATTCTGTCAGCCCCTCATCAGACTACACTTGCAAATGGCTTTCCCCTTCTGTAGATGATTCTGTAGATGGCCCTTTTCTCTCTGTTGATGTAAATATTTCTTTTAAATTTTGTTGTGACCTAATCTTTCTATTTCTTGTTTGTGGTCGATGCTTTTGTTATTGCATTTTGCAAGGCTTTTTATAGGATAATAAAAAAATAAGTAACATGCACAGAGTGGTATGATTAATATTTTTCCTACACAGCTTAGTGTTTAACTTAGAATTAATAATTGATATTTTTTCCTTTAGTGTATTATTAGTCAGGGTTCTCTAGAGTCACAGAACATACGGAATATCTCTCTATATTGAGGGATTTATTGTCATGACTTACAGTCAACTAACCCAACAATGGGCAGCTGTGAATTGACAGTCTAATAATCTAGTATTTGTTCAGTCCCATGAGGCTAGTTGTTTCAGCTGGTCTTCTGTAGAAGTGGGTTCCAACAGATGTGCTAGCCAGCAAATGCAAGCAGGAGAAGAGGGAATCTTCCTTCTTCCAGTGTCCCTATGTAGGTCTCCAGAAGAAGGTGTGATCCAGATTAAAGGTGTGTACCACCACGCCTGGATCTGGGACTTGCTTTGTCCCAGGCTGACCTTGAACTCAGCCATTCTCTTGTCTTTGTCTCCTGGGATTAAAGGTGTGTACTACCTCGCCTGGGCCTAAGCCTTTCGTGGCCACTGTGCCCCAAGATCTCCATGCCAAGATCCAGGTCAGAAACTTGTGTCTTCCAGCCTCAAGATCTGGATCACAGGTAAAGCCCTCCAATTCTGGATTGTAGCTCATTCCAGATATAGTCAAGTTGACAACTAGGAATAGCCATTACATTTAGTATTAATTTCTTGCTCATTTCTGAGTGTTCATTTCTTACCCCTCTCCAGTCTCCCTCATTTGTGTGAATCTCCTCAATACAACCACATGCAGTAAGTATCCTAGAAGCTCTCTTTCCTGCATGAAGTCCCTAATAGTCTCTAGCTGTTTCTTCTTGGGTTAGTCTTGGGGGATGAGCTCTCAGGTCCCATGAGGCTTTGAGGTCACCTGGAGCTTTTCTGACTTCCCTCCTAGATGGGACTCTTCATGTCCTAGCTCCCAGGTGTCTTAGTTAGGGTTTCCATTGCTGTGAGGGACAACCATGACCAAGGTCATTTCATTGAGGCTGGCTTACAGTTTCAGGGTTCAGTCCACTATCATCATGTCAGGAAGCTTGGCAGAATGCAGGCAGACATGGTGCTGGAGGAGCCCAGAGTTCTGAATCTTGATCTGAAGGGAGCTGGTGACACAGATCAGAAGAGAAGCAAGGATGAGGGCCACATGCTTGAACCCTGGAACTGTTATGAGAAGGAGAAAGACCAGAGGGACACTCTCGCTACATGATGTCCCATATTGCCTGAGGACTCTGCTAGGGAGAAAGCCATCGCCAGATACAGCCCTCGAACATGAATGGGCACCATGAGTCAAAATAAACCTCTCTCCAGTAAAACGTACACAGTGCTGTGTTGGTAGCAACAGAAAGCAGGTAGAGCAGGGGTCCCTAAGCTCTTAAAGGCCTCACAATGCTAAAAGCATTTCATATTTGATTGACAATTTGCCAAGTACAGAATTTTAGATTGGAAATCATTTTCTTTCTGAATTATGAAGGCTCATCGTCGTTGTCGTCTACAATTTTTGTCAAAAAGTCCAACAACATTCCGTTTCCCAATCTATCAAAAGAGCTCTGTTCTTTCTTACTCAGTGTGTCTAGGAACACGTTTGCTTCTATTGATGGTGCTGGGCACGTATGGGTCCTCTTGTTCTGAAGACATATCAGCTTTGATTTGAAGATAGTTTTCTGGAACTAATTCTATAGAGACTTTGTTCTTTCTAGAGATAATTACTAAACCACCTCCCGTCCCCCACTCTCTGTCTCCCACCCCAAGCCCCAACCCAACCCCCACTCCCTCTCCCTACTCCTCAGCCCCACCCCGCCCCACCCCCAGTGCTGCTAGCTTTTGTTCGGCTACTTTTAATCCCTTCTCATTTTCCCTTCTGGAAAGTTTCTGCTCTCTACAGAATTAATTTTACACTGATATCACACTTCCAAGAGCACATTGCTGTCCGGCTGCTCCTTTTTCATACTGCCTTCTTCTTTTCTCATGGGTACAATACTTTCTCCTGCTTCTTTGAAGTAACACATTGGCGACGCTTTGTTGTTGCTCCTGCTGAGGTGTTCCTCACCATGCCTAGACTCTGCGGCCTCCAGCACAGCCCTCTTCCCCCCATTACTGAAAATGCTAGCCACATCCCGGGAGAATGTATCACAGCATGAATAATGAACAAAGCATTACCACCCAGAACATGTAAGGACATCTCACAGGTCACCAAGAAAACAAACAACTCAATTTAAAAAGAGCAAAAAAGATGAACAATCTTCACATCCAATGAAATAAAAATGGAAAGTAAACCTTAAAAAACAAAAACAAAAAAAAAAGCAGCTTATGCTTAATAGAAATCAGGGTAATGCAAATGCAGAGCCTGAGAGAGAGCCAGGCGTGATGCCATAATGCCTTTAGCTCCAGACACAGGAAGATCTCTGAGTTCAAGGCCAGCCTGGTGCTCCGTATCATATCCCATGGCAGCTATGAATAAATAGACAGACACTGACATTAAAATAATTTTTTTTAAAAAAAGAGAGAGAGACAGGGTTTTTCCACAAAAAAAGGAGCCGGATGGTAGAAAGTATAGTCCATATATTAATCAGCTCCTGTTTCTTCTTTCATTTTAAGGCGAGATCTTACTACCTAGCCTCAAATGTATCATCCTCCTAACTTAGGTGGGGGTCACAGGTGTACACATTACAGCTAGCCAGCAAGTTTCCTTTTGCTCCTCCTCCTCCTCTTCATCTTCTTCCTCCTCATTATCCTCCTCCTCCTCCTCCTCCTCCTCTTCTTCCTCTTTCTTTTAAATGTGTCTGAGCATGTGCTGTGTGTTCAGATGTCCATGCAGACCAGAAGGTGTCAGATTCCTTGGGAGCTGGAGTTATAGGCGATTCCCAGCCATCCAACATGGGTGCTAGGAACCAAACGTGGGTCCTCTCAAAGAGTAGCAAGTGCTGTCAACAGATGAGCCACCTCTTCAGCTTCAAACAATATTATGCATTCCTAATTCAGTGTTAGTTGCTACAACCACTTTGGAAGACTGTAATTTCATTCCTGACTGCAAAGGCCTGTAGAAGAAAAAATAAAAAGAGCAGTTTATTAGCAGGTGGCTGAAATTATGCTAAGGTAACAAACTCTGAAATCCCAATGCAGTGGTAATAAAGGTTTATTTCTTGCTTGCACAAATACAGTACAGGTCAATGAATCTCCTGAGCACAGCAACTCACATATCCAATCTCCTTCCTTTCCTGGTGGCAGGGAGGAGGGAGTGCGGCGGACGGGCCTTGGGTCTTCATGAGGTCCAGGCTGGCATTGAACCAGCCGTATAGTAGAGAATGCCTTTGAACTTCTGATCCTCTTACCTCAATTTCCCAAGATGCTCAATGCAAATTCCTTCTTTTTTATGAGACCCTTATCTGCAACTCATGGGCATGGCGGGAGGCAGGGAAACGAGAAGTGTCACTCTAGGGGTAGTGGGAAGACTGGACCCAGGAATAGCAAACACCATGTCTACACACTCACCTTCTGTAAGGCCCCAGCTGCATGGTGTGTCTGTCCATTTTACGATCCTATAGCCCAGTGCTTCTCAACTTTTCCAATGCTGAGACTCTTTAATACAGTTCCTCTTGTTGTGGTGCCCCCTGACCATGCGATTATTTTTGCTGCTACTTCATAACTGTAATTTTGCTACGGTTTTGAACCATAAAGTAACTATCTACGTTTCCAGATGGTCTTAGGTGACCCCTGTGAAGGGGTCGTGACCCGCAGGTTGAGATCTGCTTCTATAGCAGACCCTCTTGGACAAGGTGATTCACTAGGACAATAGGTTCGTTTATCACACGGTCCTGGAAGCTGAGAAGTTTGAGATTCGGTGGTCTAAACTGGTAAAGTTGTCGTGCCGTGCTGGATGCCATCTCTGTGAGCAACATGCGAGTGAGAGGTAGTGGGTGCCGGGGGTGGGGGTGGGGGGGTGGGGGGGGAGGGAACACAAGAGTTGACCCAATTTATAACAGCCAGCTTTTGTGAGAACTAATCCATCTCTGCAGGAACTAATCCAGTCTTGCAAGGAAATGTTATCCCCCTTAAAGGTTTTGCTTACCAACACAATTACCTCAGCAACCAGACTTCCATATGAGTTTTGGTGGGAAGCAACCATAGCACTTCACCGCCTCGGGAGTTCAGGCTGGGAAACGCAGTTTTCCCGACGGCCTAGGAAGATGAAACAAAGGCTGGTGAGCCTGTGGTCACACTGAGTTCTCTAGTGCAGCGCAGAGGGGCAACTCCTTTGAGTTCAACATCAAGCGATACCAAAGGTGGGACTAGGTAAAGGTAATCAGACTCCCAGGGGGAGAGGTCCTTAGGGTCCCTCGGGGAGGCCAGGCCAGCTGGGGTTAGGTCAGGTCAGCTTCCACTTGCCTGCTTTAGGGTGTCTTGATGGTTCATAGGTCAATCAACCCTCACATGGGGATTTTCTAGTCTTAAGGTTTTCTTTTCATAATCTCTTAATCCCTTGGTGCCCGAGTGCTCCCCATCAGGGTCCACGATAGCCTAAGACTTCCATTTTCTTTGGTCAGGGGGTCTGGGAGCTTCAGGTCCTGCAGAAACCTGGGGATGAGACCTTTATATGACAACCAGCCACCGCCTGTTAAGACATGTAGGTGCTGGTAAAAGCAGCCACTGGTTTCCAAGGCGCTTTCAGATCTGGAGCAATTGGAAGAGATGGTGCCCCAGTCCCCAAAGGCCAGCTGTCCTCAGCAACAGCTCTTCTTCTACACCACCAAAGAAAGACCCCACCCACCTGGGTTGGCTTGGTCCTATCATTTCGCTTGGTAGTGGGAGAGGACAGGAAGTGTTGACCAGCTTAGGGGGCCCAGGGATTAGAAACACCCTGGGAAAACAGAGTCACCAGGCGATTTCCTTCATCTCTCTAAACCTCCATTTCCCCATCCTTTAAATGGGTGCAATTATCCCCATTTGTCAGAGGGACCCCAAGAAGGTACCATGAAATAATGACTGTAAAGAGGGATGACTGTGAGCCCCAGGGTCCAAGCTGTCAGGAACAGAGTGAACAGGAGGCCCAGGGGCTCCTGCTAATGAAAGCAGGGCTCCTTATCTAAGGCAAAGATGATGGAGGCAGAGCCTGGGCCAGGGACTCACTGGTAAGGGGCTTTAAGCACAACAGGAAGAAGAAACCACCACTGTGTAGTTCTGACTCCTGCAAGGCTCCAGGAAGTGTGAAGGAGGCCCTGGCAGGGATGGAGACCAGGAGGCAGACAGGACTCCCAGCATGCCCTGGGCCAGCTCAACTTCCTGTTTCTAGGGAGACAGATGGCTAAGCTCCTATGGCATTTTCATGCTGCTGACTTTCTTTCCAGAGGGTAGAGGTCACAGCCTGAACAGCCACTAGGTTAGAGCTAGAGGGATTTTGTGGGAAGCCACCTGGAACAGGAATTCCTGTGCCCAGGATCTTCCTGGTTCACCCGCTCCCAGAGTAATCCTCCTGTGGCAATGAGGAGAGCTGTAGGGGTCTACGGTCCAGCATGTCCAGCAGGTCCAGCATGTCTGTGCTGTACCCCAGGGAGTAGTAGGTTAGGCAAGGACTTGGGATCCAGAAAGTTCAGATTAAACTCTGACTCTGTCACACACACTTGTTGAGACCTCAGGCAAGACCCCTTACTTCTCTGCACCTCGTTCATAACAGGGTTCAAAAACAGTAACACCGGTGCCTGCTGATAGCGGTGATTTAGTAAACTAATATGTTCAAAATGCCTAGACCAGCACTTGGTAGCGTAACCGTGAAAGCATCTGCTGCTGGTCCGTTATTTATTACCTAATTACACTCTCGCACCACCCTGTGCGGCTCACTTCCTGCTTTCATTTCAAGAGCCAAGGCTTTAGGCTCACCCATGTTTGGATCTATGGGCTGTGTGTGAATCGGTCCCCGGCTGTGTGGTCTGGGAGAGTTGTTGTCCCTTGTTGAGCCTGATCTCCAGGCCTGGGAAGTGAGGTTGTTGTCATGAACCAATGCAATGGTGTAGGGAAGGCTCTCAGTCCGCCCAGTGGGCACTTCTGATGAGACACAACAGGGCAATGCAGGTTTGGCCAGGATCTCAGAGCCAACTAGTGGGTCTGACTTGAAACCTAGAAGGAGTTCTGTCAGGCTGCCTCTCCTGACCCTGGCTTCCCCCTCCATCCATAAGGCACAGAACTGAGAAGGTTGCTGGGTGGACCCTCAGGGCGGAGGACACAAGCGTGCAGCCTGCAGGTGGGTTCAAGGGAGCAGGATCAGAGAGATGACACCCCCCCACACACACACACATACAAAAGAAGAAAAAAAAAGAAAGGCTGGGCAGTGGTGGTGCTCCCATTTAATCCCAGCACTAGGGAGGCAGAGGCAGGCAGATCTCTGAGTTCAAGGTCAGCCTGGTCTCCAGAGTGAGTTCCAGGACAGCCAGGGCTACACAGAGAAACCCAGACTCAAGGAAAAAAATATCAGATGACATTCCCTGGTTCCTGTGACCAGGTCTGGACGGTACCAGGGACTCTCCCTGGAACCTAGTCCCTTACTGAAGCTTCCCCAGTGTGACACGCATTCTCTGCTCATCAAATGTGACCCTAGGCCAGTCTCATCTCCCCCCAGCTTTGGTGGTGTCACCTGGCCACCTTGTGACCTGGAGAAATGACCAGCCATGTATATGAATGACTAGCACATATTGAGCAAGTGCTGTGTTAGACTCTTTGGAACTTAAGTTAATTGCCTCCTTAGCCAGGTAAGGATGGAAAAGGTCTTTAGGGTCATATTACAGGGCAAAAGAGACAATAGGAAGATCAGAGCCAGGCACCTGTTAAATACTATATAAACCTTTGTGGTACCTCACAGTTTACAAGCCACCAAGACCCCTTCATGCCCCTTGGAAAAATGGGTGACAGTGAGCAGGTATTATTATTGTTGGTTTTATTTATTTATTTATTTATTTATTTATTTTGTTTTTTAACCATAACCACCCATCCACCCATCAACCCAAGCCCCATCCAATGGCCAAAGCCCCTGGACTAGGAGACTGGGGGCTCTTAGCATGACTGTGTAGTAGAGAACCCATTGCATGCCAGGGGCTGCCCAGCCTGCAGGGTGAGTGGATTGTTGCCTGCCTGGAATGGGAAACAATGAGATTAGATCTTCTAGTTTTTGAAGAAAGGTTGACAATCTGGATCTTTGTATGAAATCTGACCATTTCTCTCTTGAATGTCTTGCTGCCAACTTGATTAAAACAACCAACTCCTGTGCTGGCTGCCTCCTGTGGAGGAATGTTTGAGGCCTCTGGGAACCTGGGCTCAGACCCACAAACCTGTTTAGGGGCTGAGCCTGGAGTCAGAGCTATGGTTCCTGAGAGCAGCAGGAGGGCCAGGATGTGCTGAGCTGGTAATTTAACATCTGTGAACTGGAATAGTCTCCTTAGACTCACAGGCTCAAAGGGACAGGTGGAAGCTCAGGCGGTGGGGCTGGGAATCAGGAAACTCCAGCAGCTTCTTAAATGAGATGCCCCGCCCACACTTCCTGCCTGAACACTTGTGCTGACGTTTACTGCATTCCCAAGGGCAGGGTGAGGACAGCCTTGGGGAACAGCAGGAATTCTTGCTTCTCCGAGATCAGGTAGCTATCTGACCAGCAACCTGATAATCTCAGCCACAACACCAGGGCCGGACCTCAGTGATGACAAAAGCCAGAGGACATCACCACAGAACAGATTTGGTCCCGTCCTTCAGCTGCAGAGAGCCAAAGCTAGTTGGTTTTCTGTGTTTCAGGTCTGAGGGTCACCTCACCTGCTACCCCAACCCTCAAGAATAAAGTGGCAGCCTCTGGTTCTACACAAGAGGAGGTTCAGCTCCTAAAGGTGATCTAGGGCCTGGGCCAAGTCCGCCCCTCGGTTAGGACCTTCCTACAAAATGAGACATAGGGAATTGCCGGGTCTCTGAAGGACAGCAGGACAGCCTGCTTCTGCCTTTGTGCTGATCCTGGCTTCCCATAGCTCTGCTGCCTGGTTCCTTGTGCTTGGCCTGTACATAGGGGATAAAAATATCACCTTGTTAATTGCCTGTGAAGCAAATCTATTTCTGAGGCTGAGGAAATGGCTTGGTTAGTGAAGTCCTTATCATGAAAGCCTGAGGGCCCGAGTTCAATTCCCAGTATGCACGTAAGAGTTGTGGCCCTCGTGTGCCTGTAATCCTAGCAGCAGGGATGTGGAGTCAGAAGAAACCGCTGGCCAGTAATCCTGGCCAAATTGGTGAGCTCCAGGTTTAGTGAAAGACTCTCTCTCTCTCTCTCTCTCTCTCTCTCTCTCTCTCTCTCTCTCACACACACACACACACACACACACACACACACACACACACTCAGAGGGAGAGGGAGACAGAGACAGAGAGGGAAAGGGAGAGGGAAAAGGAGAGGTGGGGACAGGGAAAGGGAGAGGGAGAGGGAGAGGGAGAGGGAGAGAGAGAGGTTCATCGCTGTGTAGTGCCAGCTGCCCCCCTCCATGGCACTGAACCTCCCAGGGCCAGCTTTGGCATTGGGAACCTCTTCATAAAATTAATGCATTTTGACACTTGTGTGACAGACCGGCTTGGATCTTCAGCCCCGAAGTGCCCAGAGCAGCCCTTTCAGGTGAAACCTTCCCAGCAGATGGGCAGCCTGGGGCCTCTCCGGAAGAAGCTGAGTCCATCTTGCCCCCGTTCCAGGTCATGCCTGCATCCCTGCCTCACTGACTCCCGGCTTTCCGATGCTCTCTGGATCTACTCTGGCCCCTAAAGTCCCCCCTCCCACTCAGGAGAGTCTCCTAAGCCTAGACAGCACCCCCTGCCCCACTTTAAAGCATGCCACGGCTCCCATCATCCTCCAAGCCTTGGGCTGGCATTCTAGACCTTTCTCAGTCTAGACCTTGCTGTGTCCCCCTCCCTCCACCTCACCCCCTGAGGAGCACACTGGGACCCCAGCCTCCAGCCGCGCCATCGTTCTTTGCGTGAGCTTTCCCTCCCCAAGCTTTGGCACCTGCTGTGTGTTCTTCCTTGTATTCTTTCTGTGTTTGATGCTTGAGGCCACTTGCACATGGCTCAGTGCCACAGGCAAAGATAAGAAAGCAGCCATAACACACACATTCCCCTCCTGGGGCAAAGCTTCCAGAGGGGAAACCGGAGAACAAACAAATCCGTAAGTTAAAGTGGGTCAGATGGCATGGAGGACTTTCACACGCAGCGGGGGATGGAGACCGGACTTTGCAAGTCTGAGGATGTAGGTCAGTGTAGAACGTCTACTTTGAATGTACTCAGCCCCTGTAAGGGGGAAAAAAATTTTTTTTCCTGATTATATAGTTCCTACTACATAGTTCAAGGTTGCAGTTCGTGATTAGCTTTGAACTTAGAGGGATTCTCCTGCCTCTGTATTTCAAGTTCTCAAATTACAGACATCTTGCCCAGTTCTGGGATTTTGGAGCAGCTGGGAAGCTTGTGTGCCTGGGAGTTAAGGGGCTGAATCCAGTACTGATTTTGATGTAAAGTTACTGTTTAAAGTGTGAGAATGTTAGTAGGGTCCCTGAGGAAACCTGGAAACCCATTCATTCCTGACCTATTAGATATCAGACAGCGGCAGAGGGTAGGAGGCAGCCTTATCCTCCAGGCCGAGCCTTCAACCCAGACTCCTGGCCTACATACCTCACCGCCAAGAACTCTTGTGGGGGGAGAGATAAACTGTTGATAGCCTAGGCTATGTAGCTGAGGATAACCTTAAACTCCTGATTTTTCTGCTTCAATCTCCCAAGGGCTAAGACCATTCCTACTGACTCTGAGGCATCAGGCTACAGGCTGCTGAGTCCAGAGCCAGTTTGAGAGATCACTTCACGTGACCAAGCAAAGGCTGATGGGTAGAACTTAGGGGGCGGATAGGAAAATGTGAGGATTCTGGCTTGGCCTTCCAAGAGCCATGAGAGTGGCTGATCGTTTGTATGACCACTCCCACAGCAGTAGCCAAGGACTGTGGTCTGGAGCCAGGTTTCCTAGGTGCATTCCTACTTCATGACTGTGTTTAATTTGTCCCATTGGGAGCCCCTGACCGGGCCCACCATGTCTCTACCAGTGCTTAGGTAAACCAGAGGGCTTCTCTGCTGCTGATCTGTCAGAGGGTCCAGAGAATGGGATGGCTCAGCTGGTTCTTGGGGGATCACCAGGATGGGAGTCTGACCCAGAATAGCTGTCTGACTTTGGGCTCCATGAAAACCCACTGTCCCCAGTTTGCAGGTATAAAGGTGAGGCTTGCAGTCACACAGCTGCTGGGAGCTCATCTGGAGCCCTCTGTATCACCCCTCCAAGCACCGCCCGCAGGCCTTATATTCCCTGGTTCCTACATGGGGACACCAGGCCTCAGAATATAATGTCAAAGTAACCCACTTGCTTAAGTATGTATATACTGGAAGAGAGGGTCTTTGTCATCCTTGGGTCTCTGGTGGGACACAAACCTCTCGGTTTCTGTGAAATAAATGCTAATCTAGTTTTGGCCAGAGTTTTTTGTTTTTGTTTTGTTTTGTTTTGTTTTAAAAATCACACATGTGCATTAAAAGAAAAATATCCTAGGAGATCCCCTCTCAGGAATGGAGAGACCTAGTCCCTATGGCATGGACCTCTAAGCAAAGGCTGGAAGGAGCCCTGTGTCAGTGCCAGGCCCGGGCCTGACTGTGCCCTGCGTCCGTGCCAGACGAGGGCCTGACTGTGGAGCCGGCCTGTTTGTTTCATGATCATTTATGAAGCTCACACTTGCTTCAGGTTCTGGGCCCTCTGTAGCTGACAGCAAGAAACACTGACTGATGTAGTCTGTAGGAGTTCAGATAAAAATGAAACAGAGTCTGGACGCGGGGGTGTGGTGGGGGGAGGAGGCACTAAAGGTCCTCGGAGAGGGGACATCAAAACCGAGGCCAGAGGGGTGAGAAGAAAAGGAAAAGTGGGGTGAGGCGGGGCTTTGAACCCCTGGGAAAAATGTCCAGGCTCAGGGAACATCCAATGCCGGAGCCTGTGTCTGCAGTAGACCACGCCCCTGGCCTCTGGCCCCACCCAGGAGGCTGGCCCCTAGATTCTGCCCACCTTGATTCCCCAGCTCCTCAGTGGGGTAGGTTTGTGTGGCTTGAAGCCTTGTTGAGAACAGCCAGCTCTGCCCTCACTTCAGAGCAGTGGGTCGTGACCCCTATGGGGTCACATAGCAGATATCCTACACATTACACTCATAACAGTAGCAAACTTACAGTTAGGAAGTAGCAACAAAGTAATGCTATGGTTGGGGGGGGGGTCACCCCAACATAAGGCACTGTGTTAAAGTGTCGCAGCGTTAGGAAGGTTGAGAACCATTGCTTTACCGCCTGACTTTCACAGTGCGGTGCTGGTACCACCAGGCTGCCCTGGAGATTGGGGGAAGGTTGCAGAGGAGCAGCTTATCTTCATGGTGATATATTCGTTTTAAAAATGAATTTATTAGCACACCAAACCTGGTATTACTGCCAGGGACTCTTGGGGGAAAGGATTTGTTTATCTCAATTCGAAATTGAACGCGCTCACACTCAGGATGTTAGTAATTGGAGGAGGCTGTCGGTAAAGGGGTTCATCTTCCTCGTTCTCAGCGGCTCTATATAATCCAGATAGAGCATAACAGGACTGGGGGAAATAAATTGTTCCGTGTGGGGGAAGGAAGCCGGGGCGGCCTCGTGCATGTTGGGTAAGCACCCCGCTGCTGAGCCACACCACAGTCTCTTTAAAAACAGCCCATCCTTTGTTCTCTTCTTGGTAGCAGAACACAGGAGTTAGATGTGCAGACTCAGAGCCCTCTGCCTTGGTAAGGTTTGTTCTCCTGTGGCCTTGAACAGGAGACAGGGACAATACTCAGTACCTCACCTGCCAGAGGCTGCGATGGGCTAATCCCAGGGAGTCCTAGGATCCTGAGTAAACTACAGCTGTGCTGGGGTTGGGCAGCCTGAGCGCCCCTGGCAGCATGGCAGGCTGCTGCGAGGAGCCTGAATCGTGAAGGGGTCCATCTACTGCCTCCTCTTTTAAAAATGTAGTTACCATGATTATTGTCTTGTATGGTGTATGTGTACCTATATCACTGTGTTCATACGTGTTCATGTGTTCACATGTATGCACCTATGTGCATACAGAGGCCAGATGTGCAAGTGAGAAGCCTTCTTCTATCAACCTCCACCTTATTTTCTGAGACACGGTCTTGCCGATACAGGTGTTCACACACTACAGATGTGTGTAGTTTGATATTGTTGTTTGAGACAGGGTCTCACTAAGTTAACTTGGCTGGTCTGAAATTCGCTATATAGACTCATATAGATCTGCCTGCCTCTGCCTCCTGGTTCTGGGATTAAAGGTGTGAGCTACCAGTCCTAGCTCTGTGCCCAGTGTGCTCGAGTCACCCACACACTCACCCACACACCCACACACACACTGGCCTGTTCTGCACTCTGTGCTGACTACATTTTGGTGAATCAGGCTTTTCACTGCAGGTATTGAGCTGTTAATTTTTTATTTCAATGTAAAAAATTTAATAATATCACTTTGTTTTTATGCTCATTTTTAAGATTGAAATCTACTTGAGGTGACTCACGCTGGGTTTTTCCTGTGAAAAATAATGAAGCATCCTTTTAGAATAAAATTTAAGAAGCAAGTCCAAATGGGAAAGAGTTGGGGGTATGAATATGATCAAAATACATTGTATGAAATTCTCAAGGACTTAATAAAAATAATACATTAAAAAGTATTGTCATATTTCTGTAAACTTCAAACTATGTGAAAGAAGAAGGATTATTTTTTAAATGCAGGCTTGGGATTTTTGTTGTTGTTGTTGTTGTTGTTTGCTTGCTTGTTTTTTAAGGAGCTTTTACCAAATCGTGAGTTGATTAAGGGACAGTCTTAGCTGAGTGTTAGAGCTGGAGATTGGCAGGCAGATGTGCGGAGTCCCTCGTGGCCTTGGTGGGGTGGGATGACATGGTTCCTGCCCCCAGAACAGGCCAGCAGGCGTGGGCCCCACAAGTGCTGTGGCCGAGGGCTTCTTTGTATAATAATGCACACATTTTCACATCCCTCCGAGAAATGTCCTCCCCGTTAATGACTGGATGAGTCTGGGAGGTGAAGGTGTGGCTTATGTCGGGGCAAAATGGTGAATACCATGACCTTCAGGACAGCTATGGAAAAGAACTCTAAAACATGAGTTTGAAAATAAATAATTTCTCAACTATGCAAAAATACAAGGATGCCCTAAGGAGCTTCGTAGATCTAGAGGAACAGAGGCAGCTGCACAGGAGCTGCACAGGAGCTGCACAGGAGCTGCACAGGAGCTGCACAGGAGCTGCACAGGAGCCAGCTTGTCAGAACGATACAAAAACAGATATAAATGCAAGCAGATTCCCGAGTTCAAGATCAGACTGCTACAGATCAGACTGCTACAGATCAGACTGCTACAGATCAGACTGCTTCAGATCAGACTGCTACAGAGGGAGCTCAGGTCCAGTCATGGTCAAAATGGCAATTCTAGGGCAGGGTCCCACCCAGCTATCTTATTGTCTGGGCTTCACAGGGTAGGGGAGAGGGAACCTGGAATAAATAACGTATTGATATGTAAATAAAAAGCTGGTCTTTGTGAGGAGAGCTGGCAGACAGTGATAGCAGTTCTTTTTTTCAGAATTGTTTTTCGCCGCGCAGTGGTGGCGCACGCCTTTAATCCCAGCACTTGGGAGGCAGAGGCAGGCGGATTTCTGAGTTCAAGGCCAGCCTGGTCTACAGAGTGAGTTCCAGGACAGTCTCAGAGAGAGAGAGAGAGAGAGAGAGAGAGAGAGAGAGAGAGAGAGAGAGAGAGAGAGAGAGAGAGACTTGGTTTAGAATGTTCTATCCAGAGAAGCCTGCCTGAAGAGCAAATACAGCTCCTTTAGAATTTTTTCTGGTTTTCTGATTTTGATAGAAAAACCCAAGAGCTACTTTTAGAATTTTTTAAAAACAGGATTTCTGACTTGGTTGGAAGATCCAAGAAATTTTTTATAGCAGCTTTCTGACTTTGGTCAGAAAACCCATGAGCTATCCAGAGAGCTTTTAGAATTTTTACCAATTGAGAGAGCTGTCTCAACCAGAGAGAGAGCTGTCTGTCTTGACCAGGAAGTTTTTTAGAATAACAAGAAAAAGCAGTCTAGAGCAGAGCAGAACACGGAGAGACTGCAATCTGAAAAGCTCTCGGGCAGACCTCAGAGAGGCGTCTAGGGAGCCATCTCGAGCGGAACACAGGCTTGGAATCCATGTTCGCAGCTCCCAAATCCCTGACCTAGCCAAGGCTGGTCCTTGGCACAGATAAGCAGAAACTTTGCTTTGCGGGGTCTGTTTCCTCCCAACCCTGACCAGAGGTTCACAGAACACCTCAGCAGGCAGGAGGGAAGGGGGAATTATGGGTGACAGGCCCAGAGCGCTTTGCAGCGGGTTCTAACCCCCGAAGCCTCTTCAGCCGCCATCCCCAAGCCACCACTGCCTGGCCTATTCTCCCTAGCGCCCAGCCTTCTACAACCTTCACCTAACAATCCCCACACACCAGCCACACATCTACCCCACCCTCAGCTTCTCCAGCCTCCTATAGCCTCTGAGCGTCCCACTGGCTGCGTCCCTCCCGTGGATAGGGAAAATGAAGGCACCACATCTTAGTCCCACAGCTGGTAGCCATACAACAGTGGTCCTCAACCTCAACCTCACTGATGCTGCCGCCTTTAATACCTCATGCTGTGGTGACCCCGATCATAGAACTATTTTTGTTGCTATTTTATAATTATAATTTTGCTACTGTTGTGAATCGTAACGTAAATGTTTTTGGAGATGGAGGTTTGCCAGAGGAGCTGGCCCACAGGGTGAGAGCCACTCCTATACACACTAAGCAGATTGGTGGAAGAACCTGGCAGTAAGAGGCTCCTGTACATACACACAACTACATGCCGTCCTGACCCCCCCACCCCCACCCATCCCACTGTCTTCTTCCCCCGCCCTCAGTTTCCTCATCTGTCCTCTGCCTCCTTCAAGAGAAGGGAAGAGAACAAGCAGTGCCAACCAGTACTTTCTGGTCAAACTGTAACGTCCACCCTCTCTAAGAGAGGACAAAGCCACTCCCACTGTCCAGGGTGGGCACCTCACTCCACTGTCCCCAGCTCAGCCACTGTGAGGGCAGTGATGCCCCCAGCACAGGTCACTTTTGGTCCTGTCATAGCTGTTTGCTGAAGGCAGGTGTGCTGTCTGGGGTGCTGGGTCATTCAAACGTGTCACTCTGTCCCACCTCTGCCAGAAGGCACAGACGGGAGCACCGAGGTCTGGGGAGGGAGAACCGAGGTCTGGGGAGGAGCACCTAGTCCGAGGCTATACCAGTTAGTGACATGTATGGCAGGGGCCTAATTGGCCAGGACAGGGAGCAAGAGGCCTTTTCTCTGGAACCAGCCTGTTTTCCAGGTCTGAGGAGCCTCCTGGGAGGGTCCTGGTCAAGGCCTCTGCTTGTCTAATTTTCTAGCCTAATTAAACACCTGCAAATCTATTTTGCTACCTAAGATACAGGAGGAGCCCTAAGGGAGCATCGGAGAGGGGAAAAAAAAAGCAACCATTCAAATCCAAGAAATAAACAGCCCTGAAGGAGTGCAGGTCAACAATTTCAATGTCCTATAATTTCAGTTCCCATCTGCCTCTTCCCAACCAGATAGTTGATATCTCTTATTCTTAAAGAAAGAGACTGCAGAATCACCTTCCTCCCCTCCTTCCTCCCAAGGCTTCCCTCGGCCCAAGAGGGAATGCCTGGTAGCAGCCCTAGTCTATGAGGGCCAGCGGTATGGCCGTGGGTGCCTGCCTAGCCTCCCTGGGCCGTCTTTCTTGCCTAGGTAAAGGAACCTGAATCTCCTCTCCTCATCCCACCAGTGGAGAAACAAGGGAGCATCTTCCCCAGCAGGCTCCAGCTACACGAAACTTCCTGTCATGCCCAGAACGTATCACAACAGAATGGGCTGCGGCCATTAGCTTTGGCTGTGTGGTAAGACAGCCAGTTTAAGACAATAAGCATTTACAAGCCAGCAAGCGCTCTGATCTCACTGGGTCTGTCGCAGCCGAGTCAAGACTTCCCTTCTGTGACAGATGGATTACAAAACTGGCTCCAGCCCCAACCCCAGCCTGTCCCTTGCAATGTGGCTTCCCAGCCATCCCCCCCTCCTCAGGAGGGGGCCATTTCTACCCGTTCATCTGGGCTGGCCATGCAGAATGAGGCCCCACTTCAGAGGCCTTGCACGCAGCTGCTTGCAGGCTGGGGCACTGTGTAGCTGCTAGAAATGACCTGGGCCAGGCTGCTGGAGGCTGAGGGGGGACCATGGAGGGGGGACCCAGCTGTCCCCGACAGCCAAGGCAGCCAGCTCTGCACCTGCCTGAGATGGAAGGCTTTGCTGGGACACTGGCCCTTCAGTGCAAGAGCTGAGGCAGTCCCAGGAAGGCTAAGTTAGCTGATCTCTCTACAGCAGCTTCACCAACTGAACTCCAGGGCAGAAACAAACCCCACTGAGGTCGGAACAGCCTTGCCGGCCCGTATGTCTGTGTGTTAAACCGACTTTTGTGCTTTGGAATGTTCTTACATATCAAGACTTTCACTGACCCATCTCTCTGTGAGTACTGTGAGTGACTGTCCTCTGAGGCAGGAGACTGCCACCTTGAAGCATTCATTTGTGCCCCCCACCTTACAAAAGACCATCCCAACTGGGCTGGCTGATGCTTTAACCCATCCCCCGCCTCTGCTATGCAACTGCTCCCCGCAACTGACAACTCCAGAGGGCTAGAGTACATGTAAGTCCGAGAAGACTAGAGAGGGGACTTGTCTGTGTGGCCACAGGGGAGCCCTCGTCCCTTCTGGGTACGGCTTTCCAGGTGGTGCTGTTTGGGGAGCAGCAACCTAAGTTCTGTCAAGAACTCTAATAAACTCATCGGTTCCCAGAGTGACCTTTGGTGGAATTGTGCCATGGTTTGTCATTGGGACTTTATCTCCCCTGGGAAAGGATTCTATCAACAGTGAAGAACTCAGCATTGCTATCTGTGGCTGTGCAGACTGTGCCCTGCCTGACTCAGGAGCAACAGATACAGAGGCCATGTTATAAAGGACACTGTTTAAAGCTGTGTGGGACCCACGCAAACTCTCCAAGGTGCTTAGACAAGTGTCACCCTCTCTCTGTAGCCCCTCTCGACTCCCCTGGACCTAATTTATTAGTGGAAAGGATTC
The DNA here is from genome assembly GCA_964023405.1 of Apodemus agrarius. Classification (NCBI taxonomy): domain Eukaryota; kingdom Metazoa; phylum Chordata; class Mammalia; order Rodentia; family Muridae; genus Apodemus; species Apodemus agrarius. The sequence continues at coordinate 46,149,651 of OZ030009.1, forward strand.
TTCTGTGCTAAGAAGCACACACACACACACACACACACACACACACACACACACACGCTTTAGTCTGGCACAGTTCAAAGGCCCTGCCAGCCAAGTGCACCCTGGGCAAGTCATTGTGACTTCTCTTGGAAATTTACAGTGATGCTGTCTGCCTCTGTGGCTGTGAGGAGAAAGCGTCTGGACAGGGCCAGGCAACAGTGTGCGCTGTCACCACGTGCCTTGAGAAAGAAATAGTGCATGCATCCCCCATGCCTTGCTGTCCTCCCTCCCGCATCCCCACCCCATGCCAGGTCCTCCCTCACAGCCCCCCCCATGCTGTTCTAGGTCACCACTCCTGCATCCCCCATGCTGTGTCTAGTCCTCCTTCCCACACCCCTTGCCTCCCTCCTGTGTCCCCAGAGCACACGGGGCCCTCCCTTCCGTCCCTTCGCCCACTCTGAGCCCTCCCTTTCCCTGGTGCAGCCACCTTCCTCCCTGGTCTCCTTGTTCCGAGGCTGCTCTGAAACCCAAGCAAATGCTGGGAACTGTGGCGGCCCTCTTGCCTCTCAGCACATGTGAGGTAAGGCTGAGGGGTCCTTAAAGGAAACTGACCAGCCAAACTAGTCAATCATGAGCTCTGGGTTCAAGGGAGAGAGCCTGCCAAATACACAGGGTGGAGAGCGAGGTCGACCTCTGGCCCCCTGTGCATGTGTACACATGTGCATCCTCACTTCCATGTCGCCACACACACACACACACACACACACACACACACCCCACATACACAAATAAATATGAAATTACATTTGTGTTGCTATCATAATAATCAGGACACAGAATGACTCCATCGTACCCAAGAGCTTCTTTTCAAAATATGCTTTTAAATTTTTGGAATAGCTAGTACATTCTAAACTTTGCAAGAAAGTATATTTAAGTACACAGATGTTGCTTCCATCCCTGATCACTCCTCAGATAATTTGTCATTGTTTGTTTGTTTGTTTGTTTGTTTTGGGACCCTTACATAACCCAGGCTGGTCTTGAACTCATGATTCTCAGCTTCCCCAGTGCTGGAATCACATATGTACAGCACCACAGATAATGTGTAGTCACTTGAACAGCCTTATAGGCACAGTGTATGAGTGTGTATGCACACACGTACAGCTCTGACCTATTTCATTAGTTTTTATCAACTTCATACGTGGTCAATCTATTTACTGGGCACAGTGTGACATTCTAATACCCTGGATTTTAGCAACTGGAACCAGATCTTGTTGTTGTTGGTGGTGGTGTTGGTGTTGGTGTTGGTGGTGGTGGCGGCGGCAGCAGCAGCGGCGGTGGTGGGTTTTTTGTACCTAGTGTATTTCGGAGATCTTTAGAGGTGACAGCTCTAACCTTCTCACCGCACTGAGATAAATGCTTGAAGTGTGTTTGCGCACTGACCCCTCAGTTTTGGTGCAGGAGAAATGGCTCAGGAGTTAAGACCACTGGCTACACTTCCAGTGGATCCAGGTTCAATTCCCAGGGCCCATATCTACCATCCACAACCATCTGTAATTCCAATTCTAGGGAATCTGATGCCCTCTTCTGGCTACCTCAAGCATTGCAGATAGAAGGCAGGAGGACACATGCAGGCAAAACATCCATATACGTGAAAATAAATAAATAAATAAATAAACAAATAAACAAATAAATAAGTTAACCGTCAGTCTTTTTTTTAATTTATTGAAAATGGAAGTAAAAGGAAGTAAAAACACTTTATGATAAAATTAAAGATTTATGCGGAAAATATTTCCAATAAACATGTTAAAATTGACAATTTTCATAGACAATTAAGGAGTAAAATGGTAGACATGTAAAACATTGCTAAATTAATTGAAATATGGGATAGAAACATTTTATGATAAAATCGAAGATTTACATGGAAAATATTTCTGATAAAATTGTAGAAAAATGTAAAAAAACATGTTAGAATTGAAGATTATCATGGAAATTTTTATAATAATGGTAGGCATTAAAGTATTCCTAAGTTGATTAAAAGTGGAATTATAAACATTTTCTGATAAACTTGAAGATTTACATGGAAACTATTTCTAATAAAATTGCAGAAATATATTAAAACATGTTAAAATTAAAGATTATCATGGAAATTATATAGATAAAATAATAGGCATAAAGATAATTCTAAGTTAATTGAAGGTGGAATTATAAACATTTTCAGATAACATTGAAGATTTACATGGAAAATATTTTTGGTAAAATTCAAGAAATAAATAGACATGTTAAAATTGACTATTTCATGGAAAATTTTACATAAAAATTGTTTGATGTAAAAACTCTTCCTAAATTAATTGAATGTGGAATTAGGAACATTTGTGATAAATCAAAGATTTACATTGAAAACATTTCTGATAAAATGGAGGAAATATATAGAAAGATATTAAAATTGAAGCTTATGAAAAATAATGCAGATAAAATGGTAGACATAAAAGAAATTACTAAATTAATTAAAAGGAGAATTACAAACATTTTCTGATAAAATTTAAGATTTACATGAGAAATATTTCTGTTAGTCTATGTCTTTTTATTGGGGAGTTGAGTCCATTGTTGTTAAGAGATATTAAGGAACAGTGATTGCTGCTTCCTGTTATTTTTTATGTTATTTTTATGTTTGTGTGGGTATCTTCTGTTGAGTTTGTTGGAAGATTACTTTCTTGCTTTTTCTAGGGTGTAGTTTCCCTCCTTGTGTTGGCATTTTCCACCAATTATCTTTTGTAGGGCTGGATTTGTGGACAGATATTGTGCAAATTTGTTTTTATCATGGAATATCTTGGTTTCTCCATCTATGATGGTTGAGAGTTTTGCTGGGTATAGTAGCCTGGGCTGGCATTTGTGTTCTCTTAGGGTCTGTATGAAGTCTGCCCAGGATCTTCTAGCTTTCATCGTCTCTGGTGAGAAGTCTGGAGTAATTCTGATAGATCTGCCTTTATAAATTACTTGCCCTTTTTCCCTTACTGCTTTTAATATTCTTTCTTTGTTTAGTGAATTTGGTGTTTTGATTATTATGTGCTGAGAGGATTTTCTGTTCTGGTCCAGTCTGTTTGGAGTTCTGAAGGCTTCTTGTATGTTCATTGGCATCTCTTTCTCATTGTGTCCTGGAGTTCCTGGATGTTTTGAGTTAACAGCTTTATGCACTTTTCATTTTCTTTGACTGTTGAGTCAATGTTTTCTATGGTATCTTCAGCACCTGAGGTTCTTTCTTCTATCTCTTGTATTCCGATGTTGATGCTTGCATCTATGGCTCCTGAATTCTTTCCAAGGTTTCCTATCTCCAGACATGCCTCACTTTGTGATTTCTTTATTGTTTCTACTTCCACTTTTAGATCCTGGATAATTTTATTCAGTTCCTTCATGATTGTTTGTGTTTTCCCGTAATTCTTTAAGGGTTTTTCGTGTTTCTTCTTTAAGGGCTTCTGCCTGTTGACCCATGATCTCCTGTACTTCTTTAAGGGATTTTTTGTGTTTCCTCTTTAAGGGCTTTTACCTGTTGACTGATGTTCTCCTGTATGTCTTTAAGGGAGTTATTTAAGTCTTTCTTGAAGCCCTCTATCAGCATCATGAGATACGATTTTAAATCCAACTCTTGCTTTTCCAGTGTGTTGGGGTATCAGGGACTTGCTGTGATGGGAGAACTGGGTTCTGATGTTGCCATGTGGCCTTGGTTTCTGTTGGTAGGGTTCTTGTGCTTGCCTTTCGCCATCTGGTGCTAGTTGGTATTCTTGGCTGGAGTTTGTTCCTCCTGTGGGCCTGTAAGCTTGTGTCCTTACTCCTCTGAGCCCAAAAGTGAAAGGACTGCTGGGAGATCTCTCTCTCCTGGCGAGCTATGCACAGAAGATTGTGGAGTCTCCCGGCTCCCCGGTACAAATGGCTGCGGGCAGGAAGACTTCTGTCCCAGCTGCTCCACTGATCTTAGGCCCTGTGTGCTCCTAGCTGGTCCCCTCCAGAGAGAAGGTGGAGATCTCACCTCTGCGCTCGCTCAAAAGTAAAAGCCTGCTGGGAGATCATTCCCTCCTGACAGGCAATGCACAGAAGGCTGTGGAGTCTCCTGGTTTCTGGTGCAAATGGAGGCAGGAAGACTTCAGTCCCAGCTGCTCCACTGATCACAGAAGGCTGTGGAGTTTCTCTGCTCCCCAGGGCCTTTAATTCCACTGGCTGGAATATTGACTCACCCTTAGTACACACAGTCTTTAGTTCAACTCCCCAACAATGGTCAGCAGTTGCTGTGGATGCAAGTCTAAGGATCTAGCAGTTGCTCAGTCCCACAATGCAAGCAGGCAAAGAAGAGAGTAACTAACCATCAGTCTTGAAGTTGGCATTACTATTACTACACCTATTGCTGTTGCTGTTACTGTTCTTATCGTGACAATCCCATTTGGGAGCTTTGGCTGTGGAAGGAAGTCAGTGGGCTGCCACAAACAGTGCAGTCACCCCAGGGAGGACCCAGTTATCTGGCTCTGGCTCCGGAGTTCCCAGGGATCCCCCGAATCCACTTCATGGTACATTGGCAATCTCCAGGAACCCCATTACTGTCAGACAGGGCCATTCATCTAGCTAGCCTCCTCTTCGTGGCCGTTATCTGCCGCCGTGAACAAGGCCGTGCGGGCACCTCTGTCGTTTGTCTTTCTGGACATGTGGAATGTATCTGTTGAATTAATTCCTAGGAGCTGAATGCCTGGGTCACGGGGTGAGGGCAATTTTATATTTGATAGATATGACTGGATTGTCTTCCAAGAGTCTATCAATTTATATTCCTAACAACAAGGCGGGAGAGAGCAGTCCTCTTCGCCCAGTGCAGGAGATGGCCGGGCACTGAAATCTGAGCTGTCTAATCGGAGGAACCATAACGTGTTCTTGGTGGCCTTTCTCTTTCTGTAATCGATTGCGGACATCTTTTTGCGTGTTTACAAGCCATTTGCATGTGTTCCTGTGCCCACTCTTCTCTTGGGTTACTAATCTTGAAAAAAAAGTGATTACTTTTTATAGACTCGTTTGTTTATTTCTCCTTATTCAATCCCATCCCTCGCTCACATGACATGTGGTTGATTTTAGTGCGCGTCTATTCCTTTATGGTTCCTGGTTTGTGTCATTTAAAGATGATTATGTGTGTGTACGGTAAGGGGAAAGTGTGTACGTGCTGTGTGCGCATGCCAATGCACGTGTGTGGAGGCCAGAGGGCAACTGTGTGAGATAACGTCCCCTTTTCCGCGTTTACTCGGGTGCTGAGATGGAGCTCAGGCTCACAGCCATCTTCTCAGCTGGGTTTAAGTTGTTTTGAGAAAGGGCTCTCTGTCCTGCACCCAGGGCAACAGAATTAATCACCCACATTTGCCTCAGCCCCCAAGGGGTTCATTTAGTACTTTTAAATCCTGGTCCACCCAAAATTAATGAAGTGGCACACAGGTCCTTTTTTAGATCTCTCTCTCTCTCTCTCTCTCTCTCTCTCTCTCTCTCTCTCTCTCTCTCTCTCTGTGTGTGTGTGTGTGTGTGTGTGTGTGTGTGTGTGTGTGAGAAGATGAAAGGCCAGCTTTGTGTGGTTGGTTCTCTCCTTCCACCTTGAGATGAGACTTAGGGATGGAACGCTGGTCGTCAGATTCACCCTGTCTGCTAACGAGCACCTTCATCCACTGAGCCAAGTCGCTGGTCCCTGATTTACCTTTTCCCACTCCTCTCAATACTATTATTAAACGATCCACTAAGATACTCGTTTGCAATAAAACTCATTGTCATCTGTGCTCTGTCTAATTCTGAATTCATCTTTTTTTTTGTTGGTTTTTTTTTTGTTTTTTTTTTTGTTTGTTTGTTTTTTTTTTTGTTTTTTTTGTTTTTTTTTTTTTTGAGACAGGGTTTCTTTATGTAGCCCTGGCTGTCCTGGAACTCACTCTGTAGACCAGGCTGGCCTTGAACTCAGAAATCCGCCTGCCTCTGCCTCCCAAGTGCTGGGATTATAGGGATTATAGGCGTGCGCCACCACGCCCGGCTGAATTCATCATTTTTAAGCACCGTTCCAGCTATCCCTTTTTATTTATTTTGGAATGATATGTGTATGCTAAATGCATGTATCTCTAAGTGTTCGGTGTGGTAAGTTGGGCAGTTATAGGTCCCTGTCGCTGTTCAACTCAGCGTTCATTATCCCTCCCCAGCTGGCCTCCTCTCAACCACCTCATGGGCAGCAGCCTTGAGGTTTCCCCCTCATATGTATGTTTCACTTCTTCTAAGAGAGATCTGCCCAGGTCAGTATCCAGATCTTATTCTTGTAATCGCTGCAGAGTTCCATCAGAGGCACATTCCACAACTGCCTAGCTCACCTCCTGTCCGACTGACTCCACCTAGGAAAACCGTTATCAGCGTCCAATACAAATCCTTCCACAGGTATTTGCTTCTTCATTTCTCATGGGTGAGATTGCTAGTCTAGGGGTAGGTGGTGGCGGTTTTATAAGAGATTCTCAGAGCTGACAATACAGAAGGGGCCGAGCTTGCCTAGTCTAGCCTAAGACCCCGAGTTCAGTCCCATGTACTAGATGGAAACAGACAAAACCAAGAGCCATCAGTTTATAAAACAAAACAAAACAAAACAAACAAAACAAAACAAAACAAAACACTAGCTGAGCATGCCTTTAATCCCAGCATTAAGGAGGCAGAAGTAGGTGAGTCTCTGAGTTTGAAGCCAGACTGGCCTACAAATCCAGTTCCAGGATGGCCAGGGCTGTTACACAGAAAAAACCTGTCTCAAAACAAAACAAAACAAAACAAAACCAAAAATAGTTATATGGTTTTATATTCCATTAAAAATGTGTAAGAACCTTAGTTACACTTATTTATACCTTGCTGTTTTCTTTTTTGAAGGTTTCTACAGCAGTGGTGCTCCACCTTCCTGATGCCAAGACCTTTAACTCAGTTCCCCATGTTGTGGAGACTTCCAACAACAAGATCATTTTCTTCACTACTACGTAACTGTAATTTTGCTGTCGTTATGAGTCATAAGGTAAACACCTGTGTTGTCCAATATTCTTAGGCCACCCCTGCGAAATGATCCACCCGCAGGCAGGCTGAGAACCACCGCTCTGCAGTATTCTGGCTGTGCTGGTGGTGGTCACTGTGCAGACCAGACTCAAACTCAAGAGACCTGCCTGTCCCAGTCACACAAGTGCTGAGATCAAAGGCGTGGGCCAGCACTCCCATATTTGGTATTTCCAGTCCTGTTGTTTCTAGCCGTTCTCGTATGTGTGGCCTCATTATGATACGAGGACGACTAACAGCTCAGTGGCACGTACTTCATTATCCTCTGGGCACTTCCCCACGCAAGAGTCTGCTCAAATCTGGGGCCTCTTTTCAACCCAGTGATCTTCAGAGAAAAGAATAGAATTGTAGGCATTCTCATATTCCTAGATACTGTGTTCCTGATTTGTGTTTTCTACCGATCTGGAGTCAGCCTATTCATCTTCTCAATGAGGTCTTTAAAAAACACTGTAATTCTCACTTGCATAATGTCAATAAAAATAATAGCGATATCAAGTGCTTATGTCACACCAAGAGCGATCGCCGCTCTTCCCCCCACCACGCCGGCAGCTCTTCCTGGAAGAGGTGAGAAGGCCTGCCCGCCGGGCGCAGCGCTCTCCCGGGATGCCAGCTCTTGCAGGCAGAGGTGGAAGGATCAGCGGTTCATGGCCAGTCTGAGCTGCATGGCCAGCTCTCAGCCAACCCCGGGCCACTCCCTCTCGAGACTGTGGTTTTCTTTAAAAAGGGAGGGGGTGAAACTTTTTATTTTTTAAAGTTTGTCTTATTCTTTGGCAATTTCATACAGGCATGCGGTGTATCTTGCTCTCTCCCCTCACGTCCTGGAAATGGACCTTTAATGACAGGTTGCATTTTCTAGTCTAGAGGCAAGGAATCTTTTAAGATATAGAAAGGGTTTATTTAAAAATGCAAGTCAGAGCTGGGGCGATGGCTCAGCGTGCCTATGTGCTTACTCTGAGGACTGAGTCCAAACCCCCAGGGCTTGTGCAAAAGTCACTGTGATCCTAACACTCCTTTGAGAAGGTGAGAGGCAAAAAGGAGCTGCATCCTGGGAGATGGCTGCCCCCGGCCTGTGCGGCATCCTGGGAGATGGCTGCCCCCGGCCTGTGCGGCAGCCTGAGATGGCTGCCCCCGGCCTGTGCGGCAGCCCGAGATGGCTGCCCCCGGCCTGTGCGGCAGCCTGAGATGGAGGCAGCCTGGCCTGTGCAGCAGAACAAAGAGTTGAGGATTAGCACCCCCTGTGATTGTACTCTGAGCTACACACCATGGCACATGCAGCACTCACACATACACACACACACACACACACACACACACACACACACGAGTGTGTAAATCGATCGATGTTAGGCATGTCTGTGACGGCCCATTGTACTGTCGTTTACTCTCTCACTCTTCTGCACCTGCCATGGTCCTACTGATGCCCCAAAACAAAACTCTGCTCTTCTGATACTGGAGTCTATGCTTCTCTGGTAATCCAAACACGTGTTCATCCACTCAGTCAGGTGGAATAAAAGAATGGCCACTTCTTCTCTCTGATCAGCAGTCTGGGCTTCGTCGCTTGGCTTTCTGTATCTTCGGGTGACAGGAACTCACAGGATGCCAGAAAGAATTTAGGAGTTGAAGCGGAAACCAGATGAAAAACTATGAAAATGATTACACCGGCCATTTCTGCACTGAGCAGGAGGCTGAACTCAATAAACTCTAAAGTGCCTTCAATTTCTCAGACCAAACCTTACGTCTGGCCGGGCGAGGTAGTTTGGTGTGTGAATAGCTGTTCAAATTGGTGTGCCTCTGGGGAGCCAATCCATCACGAGTGGATCTGAGACATTTTTCTCTCTTATGGTTATTTCATGTGCAAAAAAATAAATCCTCACTTACCTCAAAGCCCCCCGAAACATTCTGTTGTACGTGACTATCCTCCAAGGTGTTGGGGGTTCAGTTGTGCCCCTTTTCAAAAAAGGTCACCCCATCTTGGCTTGTGACCATTTACAGCCCTCCATGGAAGGGCGAGGAGGGTCATAAGGTCCTCACCTGAATTTCCAGACACTTCCTACCACCTTAATTGCACATGACCTGGGACAGGGGCCAGAATGAATACACCGGGGAAGATAATAGAGGTTTGATCTATGCAGGCATGGAACAGCCCTGATACATGCTGTGAAGTCTTTCCAGTGGCCTTTTGCAGGGAGGAGCACTCAGTACCCCTGTAAGTAACCTCACCTATGCTCTGTGAGGAAGCCAAAGGCTCACTGGTTCCCCAGACTGAATTTGGGTAGAATTATGCCTTAATTGGAACCTGAGGTGGGTGGGTAGACATTATGTATGCACTCCTTACCTAAGAAGAGAGTTTTAGCAAAAATTTTTTTCTAAAAACTTTACGATTATGGGTTTTCATGCAGGTTCATGATCTGTACCAATTCAAAATTTGTGTCTGTAGGAAGGTAAGGCTGGGTTTAATATTTCCTCCTATGGATAGCTAATTGTTTCGATGTGTTTGTCTAAAATGATCACTTCCAAAGAGGGGGTCTTGGTTCAAACTCGTTTGACCACGAGCGGGTTTCTGGCTTGAACTTGTTCTCTCCCATCGTTTGCTATGCTTCTGCTTTCAAACCACACTCTCTAGTCGGTCGGTGCCGGCTCCTCCAGCTTGTTCTTCAGTGAAGACTGTTTTAGCTACCGCAGGTGCTCAAGTTCTCATAAGTCATAGAGGTTTGATTTTCGTTTTTGAGAGTTTCCTCATGTAGCCCAGGCTTGAACTCGATCCTCCTGCCTCCTGTCTACTTCAGATAACCTTCTGGGATTAATTGCTTGTTAATTTTGCAGAGAGAGAGAGAGAGAGAGAGAGAGAGAGAGAGAGAGAGAGAGAGAGAGAACCAAGGCATGAATCATCAGAGGTCAACTTGGGGGGAGGAGAGGAGGAGGTATTAGTTCTCTTCCTCCACCTTGAGGGTTCCAGGGATCAAGTGCAAGTTTTCAGACCTGACAGAAAGCGCCCTTACCCACTGAGCCATCCCACCAGCCCCTGCTGGGGTTGTGTTGAAGCCCTAGGCCATTTGGGGAGCACAGACACCCTGACTGCACGTTCCAACACATCACACACGTGCGAGGATTGCTAATTTCTGTTAGCCATAGTCTGTAGTCTGGAGATACACAGAACCTTCTTAGATATATCTTTAGCATTCTGTTTTCTGATAACTGGGTGACATTTAAATTTTTCATTTTAAATGTTGCTTTTATAGCACAGCAAAGCACAATTGACTTTTATAAACTCACCTCACATCCCATAACTGAATTTACTCACTAATTCGAGCTTTCTACTGAAATAATGTCATTTGTAAAGCTTAGCATTTGGGGCTGGAGAGATGGTTAACTCAGAGGTTAAGAGCACTGACTGCTCTTTCCAGAGGTCCTGAGTTCAAATCCCAGCAACCACATGGTGACTCACAATCACCTGTAATGGGATCTGATGCCTTCTCCTGTCTGAAGACAGTTGTTACTCATGTACATTAAATAAATAAATATTTTTTAAAAAGAAATAACATTTTAAGTGATTTTCTACTATATTTATATTATTTTTCTTGCCTTCAAATTGCACTAGAGCTTCTACTTCAGTATAACATAGAAATGGTGAGAATGGACATCCCTGCCCCGTTATTGAAGGGCATAGAATTGGCTGTGGGACTTTTTAGACATTCATCACTACACAGAGAAAGGGGCCATCCACACTTCTAGTTTCTTTTCAGTTTTATCATAAATATGTTTTTAGTTTTCTCCGATGATTTTTCTACATCAACAAAAGCCATTATAGATTTTCTCCTCTCTTTATGAATAGGGAATCGCATTAACTACCCAGTATGAAGCTAGCTTGCCCTTCTGAAACAATCCCAGTTGACTGTGGTGCATTGTGCTGTTACAAATTGCCCTGAGGATCCCCTGTCCCCACCTCTAAGACACCAGGATTACAGATGGACCACAGTGCCCAGCTGGAATTCACACGGGTGGTATGGATCTGACCTTAAAGTCTTGCTTTATTCTCTGAGGGGGCTCCCCGGTCCTTCCTCGGCTGTTGAAGAAGCTGTTGGCTTTCACATGACAGAGTACTTCAGCTCATTACCTCTGTTTCTCAAGCATGCAGATCGGCCAAGTATCCTAGGCTGCCTTAGTCATGTGAGAGAATTCTAGCCAAGGGAATGTGGGTGGACGTGGTGGGTTTTGCTTCTAGATACATAAGATGCTTAGGCTTCAGTTCATGGGAGGCGTACGTAGCTCAGCCTCTAACTATTGCAGGTATGGCCTTTCATGGACTCATTTGTGTGAGTGTACTTGTGTGTGCACAGAGGCCAGGGCACAACTCTTCATAGTCACGTTTGCCTTTCTGCCATGTGAATCCCAGGGATCTAGCTCAGGTTGTCAGGCTCGGCGGCACGCGACGCGCCTTTAATTTGTGATGATGAGTCATCTTGCAAGCCCAGGCTGTAGTTTAAAGAAAGCTTACACTACAGTTCATAGCTGTTCCTTCCTCCTCCTCTTCCTGGCATGTGGTTTATTTGCTTCTGTGTGCCCACGCTGCAGATGCGGAAGCCAGAGGAAGTCATTTGAAATCTTCCTCTATAGTTCTGTGTCTAGTCCCTTGATGCAGGGTTTCCACTGAACCTTGACCCTTGGGCTGGCTGGCCATACTGAGCATTTCAAGTGGGATCTGAACTCAGTTCATCCTGCTTGCACCACAACTGCTCTTACCCACTGGGTGAGCTCTCTCTCTCTCTCTCTCTCTCTCTCTCTCTCTCTCTCTCTCTCTCTTTCTCTCATCTCCTCTCTCCATCCACCCAGTCCCTCAGACCCTATCACCCAGGAGGCTGCCCTGAATCAACTGTCCTCTGGCTTCTAGCTAGGATTGGCCTATGGGAAGGGATGACCTCCATCTGGAGTCAGGGAAACACTGGGGTTTCTGGGTTGCATATTGGCTGCCCAGGCCCTTCCCTACCAGGCTGTGTGTTGACTGGTCCCTGTGTGTTGGTCCAGGGGACTTGTGTCCCTGGGGCTAGGGATGGTGGCAGTTGTGTATACAGTTGGCCCGAGAGCCTCACAACCAGATTGTCCCTTCTGGTTTCCCTTTGCCTGTCATGTGCTGTGAGCAGCTCCTTTGTCACTCTCCTCTGATGTCACACAGACACACAGATACAGACGTGGCGCGCGCGCGCACACACACACACAGAGACACACACAGATACAGATACACACATACACATACACACACACAGACACACACAGATACAGATACACACACACACACACAGAGACACACACAGAGACACACACAGATACAGATACACACATACACATACACACACACAGACACACACAGATACAGATACACACACACACAGAGACACACACAGAGACACACACAGATACAGATACACACATACACATACACACACACACAGACACACACAGATACAGATACACACACACACATACACACACACACACACACACACACACACACACACACACACAGTGGAGCAATGCCATGTGCTTCTTTCCAGCAAAAGCCCACCAGTCCTTTCAATGCCCCCCCTGCCCTCCCCTGTTACAGGGCGCTGAGGTCTCCTACCTGGACTGCCTTCACCTTGGCTTCCCAGCTCACACCTCCCCAGCAGCTGCTTCCTTCAAATGCAGATCTTCAGGGCATCATGAATATTTAAAACGTTTCATCACAAAAGCAATACTTGCTTATTGTGCAAAATGTCAAAAGCTGTAAAGTGGAAATGGCTGCCTTCCTCCGCTCCGCCTTGGAGCCGCCACAGGTACCGGGCACATGCTGTACTGGTACCGGGCACTGCGGGTCCTGTCACATGCTTTCTGTGCATGCGTGAGGATCCGAGTGTGCGCCTCAGTCATATCAAGAGGCCCAGCGGTGCTCGTACACTTCTTTCAGGAGCTCAGCCGTCCACATACATAGTTTGACGGTCTTGTCTCTCAGTCCCAGTAACGTATATCAGTGTACAGACAGCGTTCACTGTGGCCTTCTCGCACCCGTATACAATGGCTCCAATCGCATTCACCCCCTTTGCCCTCATTATGTCCTTCCCCATTCCCATTGCTTTCCTCCCCCCCAAATAACCTGTCTTAGACTACACCTTTACTGAACAAGCTCTAGAGTCGGGCAGTGGTGGCACACACCTTTGACCCTAGCACTCAGGAGGCAGAGGCAAGTGCCTCTGTGTGTTCAAGGCCAGCCTGATCTACACAGTTCCAGGATAGCCAAGGCTATACAGAGAAACTGTGTGCTCGTGTGTGTGTGTGTGTGTGTGTGTGTGTGTGTGTGTGTGTGTGTCTGTCTGTCTGTCTGTCTGTCTTGTCTGTCTTTATCTGTGTATCTGTGTCTGTATGTGTCTTCCTGAGTCTGGCTTGTTTTTTTTTATCATGATCTCCAGCTCCATTCATTTTCATGTAAATGATATAATTCCTCCTTTTTTATGGATGACTAATACTCCACCTTTCGAGGGGTGGGGTGTCCTGGTCTGCTCGTCCACTGGCTCCTAGGCAGATTCTATGAGGTTGACAGGGAAGAGCGCTGCAGTAACCACAGAGGAGCAGGGATCTCTGAGCCGTGCCGACCGGGATCCCTCAGATTTAGTCTCAGGAGTGGGGTGGCTGCTTAGTTCTCTGTGGTGTGACTCTGCTACTGTTTTCTGGCTGATCCACACTTTTGGCGACTTCCCAGGGGGTTGCCGAAGGCTTCCTTGCCTGAGTGTCACTATGCCTGGGAGTGGCCATTCCAACAGCAGTTACCTGCGGGGTCAAAGGGCGTGCATTTAGCATTGGAAGAATGTGTCAAATTGTCCCCGACATGGTTCTGTATCTCCATCAGGAAGAACACAAGGATGTCTGTTCATGCTTATTGGTCCTAAATTTTAGGGGAAAAGACCCACCTGGCTAATTTCAGTCTAAAGAGGTGGCATCCTGTCCCCAAGTGCCCGCCGCACAAGCAACTTCTCAGAGAAGACAGAAGAGAGTGTGGGTGGGGAGGAACCCACAACACAGTGACTTCAAAGAAGCTCAACGAATGCCACCCAAACCACTGGATCAAGAGCAGTGACAAGTCACAGTGACAGGACATCCTTGTCATAGAAAGGTGGGAACCACTCCGTCGTAAGAATGACTCAGGCCGCCAGCCATGGTGTCTCAACCTTTGATCCTGGCACTCTGGAGGTAGAGGTAGGTGGAGGAGTGCTCAGGAGTTCGAGGCCAGCCTGGTCTACAGAGTGAGTTCTAGGACAGGCTGAACTACACAGAGAAACCCTGTCTCCAAAACAAAATAAACCAACCAGCTAAACAACCAAACAAACAAAGAAAGCAAAGGATTACTCTTGCCTGAATTATAGAGGATCTTTGTGAGTTTGAGCCCAGCCTGGTCTATGTGGTGAGTTTTAGGCCAGCGGGGACTATATAATGAGACCCTGTCTTTAAAATGTCTCCGCCTCTGTGGCCTGTTTCCTAACTCTGCTCATGAGAAAGCAGGTGTCCTTCCAGCAAATGGATTCCACCAACACCAGCCACGATCTCTCACCTGTCAAAGTGATCTGAGACGAGGCCTGTCTGGAGATTGTCAAGACCAGAGAGCAGCCTAAGGTCACGTGATGGCCCCACAGGATGTAGCCTCCCTGACTGAATGCCAGAGAAAGGGCTTTAGATTACAAACTAACACAGTCTGAATGGAGCATTGACTTTAGTCAATAATGTGTCAACACTGCTTCATTAGTTGTAGCAAATGTCCCCAAGCCAAGGTCAGATGCCAAAAAGGAAGCTGGGGAGTGTGTGCCAGACACAGGCTTCCCGAACTGTTCCGTTTAGCTGACTATTGTTCAGCTTTGCAGTGGGGTGAGCGAAAGATGCCCCTAGTGGAAGTCCTGCATCACGCCTTTGGAGACAGGAGTGCAACCTATTAATGCTGGGCCACCAGAGAAAGTCACACCCACAACCGGCCCAGACACTGGGAGGGGGGTTGGCATCTAATCATGTCCTCAGAAATTCCACTTGGGTCCCCTGTGTCTGTACAGCCATTCACCTGCTATATGATATTCCTAAGTTACAGGAAGCACTCAGTAAGTCTGCCATAACTGGGGCTGTGTGGTAGAGGGTTTGGCCCAGGAGCTGGCTAATGTGAGAATTCCGAACCTGTAGGAGGTGGGCAGGCTGTGCCGAGATGTCCCCGCAGACAATGTATTATTATTATTATTATTATTGTTGTTGTTGTTGTTGTTGTTATTATTATTATTATTATCATCATCATCATCATCATCATCATCATCATCATTATCATAGAATAGAGTTTATTCAGGGCCTGGGAGAGGAGTTAAGAGAGGAGTGGAGGCAGAGAAAGTCAGAGAGAAGGGGAGAGTAGAGAAGCAGAGGCTGCTATGACCAGGTGGAAGGGGGAGGGGAGAGGAGGGGAGCAAAAAGGCAAGAGGCAAGAATAAGAGCGACAACGTTTTTTTTTTTTTTTTTTTTTTTTTTTTTTTTTGGTTTTTCGAGACAGGGTTTCTCTGTGTAGCCCTGGCTGTCCTGGAACTAGCTCTGTAGACCAGGCTGGCCTCGAACTCAGAAATCCACCTGCCTCTGCCTCCCAAGTGCTGGGATTAAAGGCGTGCGCCACCACCGCCCGGCGCGACAACGTATTTTTAATTTAACAAAGTTCTCAGTGTAATGATGAGTTTATCAAGGCGTGATTCTATTTTAAGTTGAAAATCACGTATACCACCTTCTTGAATTTTCCAGAAATTTAAAACAGCTCTGTGATAAAAAGCAAAACAAAACAAAAACAACAACAACAACAACAAAAAACCCACCACCAAAACCGAAACCAAAACCAACCCTCTACCCGCCCCCCCAAACGGCAGTAACAGCAATAAAATAAAATGAAAAAGAGCCGGGCGGTGGTGGCGCACGCCTTTAATCCCAGCACTTGGGAGGCAGAGGCAGGCGGATCTCTGAGTTCGAGGCCAGCCTGGTCTACAGAGTGAGTTCCAGGACAGCCAGGGCTATACAGGGAAACCCTGTCTCGAAAAAAAAAAAAGAAAGAAAGAAAGAAAGAAAGAAAGAAAGAAAGAAAGAAAGAAGGAAAGAAAGAAAGAAAGAAAGAAAAGAAAAAGAAAGAAAGAAAGAAAGAAAGAAAAAGAACCAGTCTAGGAAAAGCCTCTTTCTGGTGTCCAGTGGCCTCTGATTTCCCCCCAGTGGCTTCTGATCTGACCCTAGTGGTCTCCATCTGTCCCCCACCCACGAGGCCTCTGATCTGCCCTGACCCCTGTCCACTTGGATCTTCTTGGTCTCCTGTAGAACCCTGCACTCTCACTATATCTGCAGAGCTTTTCCCAAAGGCTGGTGTAAGCCATGATCTTCCCCTTGGCCTGACCCTCCCTGGCCTCCTAACATCTCTTGTTCAAGGTCAAAACCCAAGGGAAAGGCCCCTCTGAACTCCTCCTGCTCAGGCAGGCAGTGCCGTGCACAGTGCCTGGGGTCTTGGGGAGTGAGCTTCCGTGGGAGGCCGGTGGGAATGGAGCTGGTGTGGGCTCCTGTGGCTGTTGAAGGAAGCCTCCACAAGCTGCTTGACTTGAAACAACAGGAACATACTGCTGCAGGCTTGGGTCAGACACCACGATGGAGGGGCTGTGGGGCCTGGCTCCCTCCGCGGACTTGGGCAGAGATGCCTTCTTTGCCTCTCTCGGTTTTGGGCAGTTGCCAGCTTCGTTGGCTCGTGGCCCCATCACTCCAGTCCGCTGCCTTCTCCAGGAGAATGTCTCTCACTTATGGTCTCTAAGGCCAATGAGCCGTGTCATCTTATATAATGGGAGACAGACCATCTTTCCGAATAAGGCATCTCCAAGGGCCACCCACGC
Organism: Apodemus agrarius; assembly: GCA_964023405.1. NCBI lineage: Eukaryota > Metazoa > Chordata > Mammalia > Rodentia > Muridae > Apodemus > Apodemus agrarius. Next base: position 46,166,606 of record OZ030009.1, read on the forward strand.
TCACCTCACAGGCTGCTGCTTTTCTGTGGGCTGAGCCTTTGCCTCCTCGGGGTAGAAACTAGAGTACTGGGCACGGGAGGATCCATGGGGACCGTCTTGGGATGGCTGTGTGGCTGGAAGCAGGGGTCCCTGTCACATGCTGGGCTGTCTGCTGCAGACCTTGAGATGGACATTCATGTGGGGCAGAATTAGCGGGAGGAAACCGGAATACAGCCAGTCTGACCGTGTGTCTGGTAACCCATCTTGGATGGAAACGCTTGGATCCTTACTCCTGGCTGTGATCAGCCTCTGGGGAACTGGGCTAGGGACACCTCTCCTCTTAGGTCAGTGGGTTAAAGGCAAAGCCTTGTGCTGTCCACATGGCCCCGTGAGGTAACGTGGGTTACCTTCACTTTGCAGAACAGTTGGGGAGGCTGGGTTTTAGTTCAGCACACAGCTCCCTGAGTCTACCCCCTGGGGATAGGAGAGCCAGGACCAAACCCAGGCTCTCAGCTAAATGCTCAGGTGTGAGTCCTTGATAAGCTGGTGCTGGTTCACACCTCACCCTGATTGTCACTTCACTGCCCAGGGCCCTGTTCACCTGCCTCACGGCCCCTCCCGTTATTTGTTTCCTTAGGACCCTGACAGGGTGACTGGTCCTCCCTTTCTTCCCGCTGTGCTCCAGACCATGGCCCTGGGCTCTGGGACCACTCATGATTCCCCAAGCACCGCCCGAACCATCTCTGCCCCATGTCCAGCTGTTCCCGGGCCTGGAATGACTTGTCTTCTTATTCATTAGTAATGAATACATTAGTTAGACATGCATCAAGCTGACACAGACGGCAAGTTCTGTGTCCACTTGGCACACAAGCCAGAGTTACTTGGGAAGAGGTAACATCAATGAGAAAAATGTTCCCACCAGCTGTCCTGTGGGCCAGCCTGTGGTATATTTTCATGATTGATGATTGATGGGGGAGGGCCCAGTTCATTGAAAGTGGTGCCTCCTCTGGGCTGGTGGCGCTGGGGTGTGTAAGAAAACAGTCTGAGCAAGGCAGGAGGAGCAAGCCAGTGAGCAGCACTCCTCCAGGGCCTCTGCGTCAGCTCCGACTCCAGGTTCCTGCTGTGACATCCCTCAGGGGTTGGACAGTGCTGTGGCACTGTAAGCTGAAGCAAACCCTTTTCTCCCCAAGATGCTTTTGGTCAGTGTTGTACCATACAATAGAAGCCCTAACTAAGACAAGGGTGTAGCGGTTCATTTCACCGATACACAGCCACCCGGCATCCTTTATGCTCTTGGTTACTCGGCAACGTGACAGACTGTAAACAGTTGCTCTTGGGAGCGGCTGAGGGACAGTGGCAGGGGAATGGGCGCGTTCAGTGGATGCACTTGTTTCTTTTTCTTCTGAGCCACAGACACTGCAGACTAGCGGTACTTTCCCCCAGGCTCTTTCGTTTTCAGCTTCTCCTCTGTAAGTGAACGGTCATGACCATTCCACACAGCAGATGGCGTGGGGAGTGAACGAGGCGGAATCTCGAGGCCTGGCCCGCAGCAGGTTTTGTGGGCTCATCGCTCCCTTCTTTCGGTCTTTCAGGTGGAAGCCAGGGGGTTCCCATCGAGTTTTCTATGCAGCAACAGACACGCACATTTCACCCTTCCGCTTGCTCACAGGCTCCTGGGGAAAGAGAAAACAGGGGTGTGAAGTGGACCTGCCCCTCGCTGGGGACAGAGGTCGTCACTGCCACTGTCTGGTCAGACCCCAGCCCTTGCTCCCAGTGGTCTCTCCTCCTCCCACTGTCCCACCCACAGGCTTGTCCTGGGGTTCAGCCTCTCCCAGTCTACTTTGTGACATGCACAGAGCTCCCCTATCCAGGAAGCCTGGTCACCTCCGGTCCCTGCAGCCTTGGCTAGAACCTCCAGTGATGGATCTAAAGTTGGCCAGGTCCGCTCTGACAGCCCGGGGTTCTCATTTCTTCACTGGAACAACCCTAGTCCCACAGAACGCCACATGGACTAAAAGAGACCCTGGCACTCTATTGAGTGATAGTCACAGTGACCTCACCTATGTCCCACTGGGATCGGGAGGGGCAGAGCAGGGACTCTGGTCTTCACGGACAGTGGGACAACAAAGGCCTGGGAAAAAGCAGTTTCCTAAGACAGACAATGTCTCGGCTTCATGCCTGGCTCCCTTATGCCTTCAGTACGGCAGCCCCCGACACTAGGGCTCTCCCGCGAGGCGAGGACCTGCGGGTCCCCCATTTACTTCTCTTTGGGGCCCAGGTGGCCGCTCTGAGGCTGTGGTTAGGCGGACAAAGCCTGGCTGCCCCACATGCCCCAGATTAGGAGGCGGTGGCTCTGGGAGGCAGGGCACCCATCCAGGGCCATGTAGCCGTCCCACGGAAGCCAGGCCTTCACCTACTTGGCTTAAGCCATCCGCTCCACATTGTCTCCCAGAGATCCCACATTTAAAGGATGAATGGAGCCCACCCAGTTAGGTACCCTCTTGTCTTTGGCACTTTTCGAAAGAAATAGAAGTCTCAGCCGCCTGTTCCTGGGCTAACAATCCCCCCTCCCACCCCTATTCCTCCCCAAGGTCACTGGGTCCTGCCCACCCTCCCAGCTGGTGGCTATTCTGCTGCTTAAATGGTTACACAAAAGGAGCCTCAGTGCCAGCAAGTGTTGCAGCTGCTGGCGATTATGGGAGCAGGAACATAATCTTGCAGACAGGGCTCTGTTCCGGTAGGGAGGTGCATAGAAAGCGTAGACCAGAGCAACACACCATCACCAGCCACTTAGATGTCAAACACTTCTTAGGAAATCTTGCCTGTGAGGAGGGGAACCTCTGAGGAGAGGTGAGAGAAAGGCCAGAGGAAATCCCCTCAGCAGAGCTCACTGGGTAGGGACTGTGCGCTTTTGAACGGCTTGTCTGGGATGGGTGTGCCAAGGTTCCCACCTTTCCAGAGGCCAGGGGACCCACGTGGCCTCAGAGCCACATTTCATCCTAGACCAGGGAATGCTAAAAACAGAGGAGGCCGGAGCTGCTGGGAGCTCACAGCCCCGCCTGCTCTGCTGCGACACGGCCCTGGCCCCAGAACACCCAGCCTTTTCCTTCTTTGGTCCCCAGTGTTTCCTCTGGCAGCAGGACACCTCCCGGGGTCCTCCGGGGCGCCCCCAACCCTCCCTCTACCCCACTCCTATGGGATCCCTGCTCCAATCTTTAGGGAGGCGCTCATTGCCTAAGCTTAGCAGTCTTCTGGGATGGGATTTCCTGCTGTTCACAAAGTACTATGGCCTCCCCTAGCAGAGTTCTGGTCCGGTCAGGAGCCGCTGACCTGAGCCATATCACCTGGTGTAAGTCACAGAGCTCTCCCTCCACTCCCTGCTGAGGCCTGTGGGGAGGCGACTGGGAGGGAACACCTCGCAGGTGCAGGAGCACCGGCTGGCTTCCCCATCCCCCACCGTGGCTATTAGCCTGGGGTTTCATCTCGGCCTCCCAGAAAGTCACTTCAATAATTTATATGGATGTTATCACAAACCCACTTCTGGCATCACGGGAAGTGTGAGAGAGAAGGAATCCCGGCCAGAATGCCAAGTAGGGTGGGCAGCCTCACCTGGCCGGGGAGGGGGGTTGGGCTGGGCCCCGCCAGTTTCTTCTGCTCAGGCTCGCCTATACAACTGGCAAAGGATACCTGGCCTGCTACACGGGCCCAGGCACTGTCGGAGCCCGAGCTCTGCTCAGGGCTGGCAGGAGAGCTGTCAGGTCGTTCACTTCCCACATCCCTCAGCCCCTCCCTCCCTCCCTCCCTCCAGTCCTCCAGTCCCCCCTTTCACAATTTGGGGCATGAGTGCCACTACTGGTCTAGCAGGGAGCAAGACAGGCCCTGAGCTCACGGGTTTGGAGTTTTGAACGGGGTTGTCAAGGGTAACTTAGGATGTAAGCGAGTATACTGAGAAACTCAAGCAGGGAGACTAAGGTAGAGTGGGCTGAGTGAGCGGGCTACCTCTGCCACAGGCCAGGAAAGACGGCCGTGTGGGGACAACTAGGGGCAGAGAGAGGGGGGGACAAAAGTGACAGAGGGAATGGATACTTCTGAGAGAGAGAGAGAGAGAGAGAGAGAGAGAGAGAGAGAGAGAGAGACACGGGGTGGCAGAGTGCTTGGCGTGCTTTCTATACTACAGTGGTGGCAGGTATTCTGAAAGGTCTGAGGTGGGGGAGGGGTGCCTGCCCTGCTTGGAGTGTACGAGGGGTGGGTGACCGACTGGGTGATGAATGGATCGGGGAGGAGGGGAACTGGTAACAGCACACATGCGCTCAGGCACGCGTCTACGCGGGCCCCCGTTGTGGGGATACAGTGTGATTGTTGTCTCGCTGTGATGAGCACCGTTGGGCTAAATCTTTGTGTAGCTTCCTCCATTATTATCACAGCGTATGCTCCCTTTAGGAGTGGTGATGATTAAGAGTCTTAGGACTTGCCACAGCTCTTAGTGCCGCAGGGACAGCAGGAGAGGGTGGCGGCCTTACACTCTCCAGTCAGAAAGCCACGGTGCCCAGAGTGAGGAGAGGTGCCCCTCAGGCAGGTGGGTGAGTCTGGGTCCCTGCTCCCAGCGGATCTCTAGTGAGGTAACCCAGTCTCAAAAGAACACCCATGGTATGCACTCACTGATAAGCGGATATTAGCCTAGAATCTTGGGACACCAAAGACACAATCCACATACCAAATGATGTCCGACAAGAAGGAAGGAGTGGCCCCTGGTTCTGGAAAGGCTCAAAGCATCAGTGTAGGGGAATACCAGAACAGGGAAGTGGGAAGGGGTGGATGGGGGACCACAGGGAGGGAAAAGGGCATGTGGGACCTTTGGGGGGGCAGGGAACCAGAAAAAGGGAAATGAAATGTAAATATAGAATATATCCAATAAAAAAAGTTTTAGTGTGTGTTTGTGTGAATACCTGTGCACATGGGTCTGTCTCAGTGCACGTGTGAGGTCAGAAGACAACTTTCAAGAACTGTCTTCCTGCAAGTGTGGGTTTCAGAGCTGAAGTCATCAGTCTCGCTCGGCAAACGTGCTTACGAGCTGAGTCATCTTGACAGCCCGAGGGTCTTCATTCTTCACCAGGGCCTGGGAATTGGCTGCTCTAGAGGATCTCATTTTGAGATGACAGCCCTATATTGATGTCCCTGTGAGATGGCTGTCTGTCACGGGGACTCCTCTGTCATCAGCCTTGACCCTATACCATGCCTCAGTCACTCCCAGGCCCTGTCACTCAGGACCCAAAACCCTAGGCAGGTGAGGGGCTGGATGCCAGCTCAGGGTGAGGGCCCTCTTCCACTAGAAACAGGGTCTTTTCCCCTCAGGCAAAGGGCGAGGCAGATGTTCTGGGCCCAGGAGGTTTTCTCCCCTACTCTCTTTCCTGGGGCTGAAGCCAGGCAGGGAGCAGGTGCTGAGACTTAGATAAGTAGAGGCCGCACAGGTAGGCACAGAGTCCGGCAGCTTCGGAGCTGGGCCATCGCATGGTCGCCACATTCAGTTCTAGGTCCAAACTGAATGGCCAAGGTCTGCAGTCCAGCTCTAGACTCCTTAGCTAAGCCTGCGAGCCTGTTTGCCCATCTGTGAAATGGGAACGATGATCAGACTTCCTCCCTCATAGAACTGAGATGATAATAAGAACAAACGAATAGGGCTGGAGAGATGATGGCTCAGCAGCTAAGAGCACGGACTGCCCCTTCAGAGGTCCCGAGTTCAATTCCCAGCAACCACATGGTGGCTCACAACCATCTGTAATGGGGATTGGGGATCGGATGACCTCTTTCTGGTGTGTCTGAAGACAGCTACAGTGTACACATGTAAATGAAATAATTTTTTTTTTTAAAAAAAAGAACAAATGAATACTACATGGCTATCACAAAGAGCTAACAGTTTAAAACACATGTGTCAGGTGCCAAGTGCTACTGATGTAATCTTTATAAAACACACAGTGTCGGGCGGGGCTTAATAAAGTCAAGTGGATGAATGAACTCAACATCCCCTGTGGCTGAGGACAAGCCGTCCAGGCCCTGTGCTCCAAAGGCAGGGTGTGCTGCAGCCTGGAGGTGGGAAATCCAGCGTGCAGCCTGGGGCTGCTGTAATGTGTGTCATGATTGCTTTAACCTGTTCCCCACAGTGATTTGCTTTCCACAGACAACTGACCACAACGTCTGATGGTAGTCGGGCCGCGAGCTCGCAGCCTGAGTGAAGCTAAGAGGGAACACAGCTCCCAGACAGCCTCTCACACCCTCTGATCAAATATTTAGGCCATCGGAGTCTGCCTGCAATATTAATGAAGTGGGCCAGAAGCCCTGGCTGCAGCCAGTGGAGGGCTGGGGCTTCAATAATGAACAAGGGCCTCACCTGCCAGGAGAAACGCCACTTAGTTATTCTAGCCCACGAGCAGGACAAAGACACCACAGGAAAAAACCTGAGAAGTCCCCAGGGCCCCCTCCCCTTCATTCCAACACTTGTTAACATCATAGTCACAGTGTGGAGTTGGTGGCAGGCACTGGGACACTTTTATTTTTCTTGATTAGTTTATTTTGAAGGGGGGGCCATGTAGCCCAGGCTAACCTGGAACTAAGTAGCTAGGAATGGGCTCCGTCTCCCCATCCTCCTGTCTCTGTTTCCCAGGGCTGAACTTACAGGCTTCACAAGGGTGTGATGCTGTACCTGGCTTTGCTGTTGGGACTTTGGCTTTCTTCTTTTTGGTTTTGTTTGTTTGTTTTGTTTTCTGTGGTACTGGACAGTGCTCCCAGGGTCTGAGCATGCTCGGCGAACCTCCTATCAATGAGCTACAGTCCAAGCCCCGGGAGACATTTAAAAAAAAATTCACACAATCATGTCCCTGGGATATTCTTTTCTAGATATGTAGATGAAGGAAATAATCAGGATGTGGGGGAATGCTTTGTGTTTAAGAGTATTAATTATTCATAGTAAGAAGCTGGAAACATCCCAAATTCTAAATGGCAAGGGATTGGCTAGGGAAATAATAACATATCATCTTGGCAAACGTTGCATAGCCATTAAAAGTGCTGTTTACAATGGGGACTCGTGGTATTATCGAAACACAAGTCAATGAAAAGAGCCCAGCAAAGAGGCCATGTCCAGCCCCAGCCCATTATTAAAATCACTGTTTACACTTTGTTTCTCAGGCCTTGCTCTCCTTGTCTGAAAAATAAGTCCAACGCTTGCTGTCTGTTTTGAAAAGGAATGAGCCCTGGAGGGCAGGCTCAGGGGTTAAGAGCATTTGCTGCTGATCCGATCCTGGTTCCCAGCACCCACCCACACTGGGCGCATCCTGACTGCCTGTAACTCCAGTTCCAGGGTGTCTGCCTCCACAGGCACCTGCATGCACACACAACATGCACACGTACATAATTAAGAATACAAGTCAATATTAAAAGAAATATGATCATATTTGGAGATGGTCTGGAACAGTATAGCGGACTGGTTTAAGATGTACCAAAACACTGGCAGCCGCTACTCCAGAATATTCGTGGTAGACTAAGTGTGGTGACTAATTTTCCTCCACTTTTGCCATTTCCCCTACTTTTAACAGCATGGGAGCTATTTCTGCAGCAAAGGTATTTTTAATGACATGTTTTATTTATCTGAGAAAAGCACAGAGTGGCTGCAATGTGCCCAGCCATGAGTCACAGAGACCAACAGGACACATCTCTGCTGAATCCCGCAGGCTGGCTAACCATGCCTTTCCTTGCTGGGGGCAGGGAGTGGTGCTTAAGAAAGCTGGGGGCATTGTGTAGGTACTTTCTAGGAAAGGCCCGAGATGAGAATATGTTCCAGGAACATCCAGGGGTAGGTTGAGTTAGTAAAGGGACAGCTAGGAAGAAGACGGGTAGGGACAGGGCAGGAGGGGTCTGGGGTTTAGGTGTTACACCCAGGTTACCTGAAATTTTCCTTTGGTTTTGCTTTTACAGACAGTCATTTGTAGCTCTGGTTACCTTAGAACTTGTTATATAGACCAGGCTGGCTTTGAACCTATGGTCATTCTCCTGCTTCTGCCCCTGGAGTGCTGGGGTTACAGAATTTTGCTACGGTGGCCATTTTGGGGGTTTTATTTTGTTTTGTGCCTGTCCAAGATTTGAACAAGTTCATGGTATAGCTTGCTCAGCTGAGAAGCAGGCTAGGGGTGGGGATCAAGGAGGAGGGGGGCACCTTGGTGGAGGGTGGAGTGAGATACTGAAATCTAAGGGTGTGCTTGAAGATCAGATGGATGGGTGGACAGAGATGGGGGAAGGATTCAAGGTTTCACGTCTTGCAAGTGGAAGAGACCCTGTCCCTGCTGATGGACTAGGAGCCGGAGAAGGAAGTGAGTCTATTTAAAAATGAAACAGACTCGGAGAGAGAGGGAATCGTTTGATCTTCAGGACTCCAGAGGCAACAGGAGCCTGTGGAGGAGTGGCCGGGTGAGGGGTGGGAGGAGCCGATGGGAGGCTAGCCTGGTGAATAATGGAGGAGGCTGAGCTTTGATGGCGGGGCAGGGCGGGACTGCCCAGGAACCCCCAGGGATGCCCATCCCTCACCCCCAGCCCCCTTGCCAGGCTTCCTCTGTCTGAGCAGGACCGAGTGTGGCAGTCAGTCCTGGAGTCCCAGAGCCTCTCTAACAGGGATCTGCCCAGCAGGACTTCCTGCCCAGCTTTCTTCCTAGGTGGCACTGGACTGCTGCCCTCACACTTTTGAGGACAGAGAGAACAGACTGGGGACAGGAGAAAGGGAGCCCTGTCACGGTGGGGCGGCCTCGGCCGCTGTTCACGTGCCCACCCTCCACTATTGCTTGGGACCCGGGAGTCCGAAGGCTCTGGGGAGACAGGGGACGGCCTTCCTTGCCTTGCACAGAGGCCAGTGAAGGCAAGCCCCGGGAAATCTGGGAGGAGCGCTGGGCCTCGGCCTTCTGCCTCTCTTATGGCTCAGCGCTCTCCAGTTTCACTGGCTCTTCATCTCCCACAGACCCGTTCACCTGTCTGTGGAAGGCCCCTGCCACGATGCACGGCTCACCCTTCTACCGCCCTGCCTGGGCTCCTTTCTCTGTAAAACAGGGCGTACCTGCCTGATAGCGGAGGGGAGGGGCACTGGAAGGCCCTCCGAAGCAGGCAATCCATTCCCGCTGCCCCGCAAGAGTCGATTCTCCGATTCTCCGCAGCATCCTGTGCCCCTCCCTGCCTGTCAATAAACTTGCCCTCCAGCAGCCGGCTCTGGGGCCCACATTTTGCTCGCTGTCCTTCTGGAAGGGGAGGGGAGGTAGTCTAAGTCAGGAGAAAGCAACAATGAGCACAGACTCAAGGTGGGCCCCGAGGTGCACTTCCCAGGCCAGGGAGGTGGCATGAATCTGCATGAAATCCTGTTTCTGGCCGGGAAAGGCCCTTTGTTAGCTACAGAGTGCACTGCAGGTGTGCACTCCAGTGCAAGCCTTGCCTCTATTGTCCTGGCTTGTTTGTTTAATACTGGGGTCAACACCATGGGGTGGGAGGAGCCATCACCGCTCCTTTAGAGGACAGGAAGCCAGCATCACAGCTAGCACTGGGTGCCTGGCACCTGGCTCCTCCAAGGCCCCTTGCCAGCCTCCTCCCGGTGGCTCTGATGCCTGTCCCCGCCGAGGTCCAGGCTGTTGTGGTTCCAGGCTGCTGTGGACCCTCAGAATCTCTACCACCACTGCCTGCACAGCGTGAGGACTGCACCTCACAGGATACTGGACACCACTAATCTAAAGGCCATGACTCCCTCCCTGTGAGCTGCCTCCTGCCTGGGCTCGTGAAAAGCAATTTAATGTGTGTCAAGTACTGCAGGAGAGAGGAGAGCTGCACCCCACGGACGCGGCTGCGGGCAGCTGACTGAGACACCCGGTTGCCAAGCACAGGCACTTGCAACCTTTGATTAAAGCTTGCATTTGCAAGTGCCCCTGTGCCCAGTGCCTACAGCTCCTTGCTTCGAGCTAAGGGGTCATGACCCTTACCACTTTGGCTATGTGGATGAGCCCAGACTTACTTCTCCCAGGTGCCTGTTAGCAATCCCTCCAGACTCCGCCCAACAGTTACTTAGCAACAGTTTTTGTCTCCGCCCACCAGGTACCAGCCAGGAGCCAGGCTTGTAGGAAGTCCTCTGGTTACCTCTCCCTGCTTCCCGTCTCCGTCCTCTCTTTATGTCCTTCTCTGCCCTCCCCTTTTCCAGATCTTCTTCCCATCCCATCAACAAACCTTCTTCATACTAGCGTGGCATTACCCTGCCACACTGCCACAGTGTCTCTGCGGTCATAGCCCAGCCTAGTGGAGCTTCTGAATTTCCCAGCCAGTCTGCTCCAACCGCAGTACCCTGTTGCACCCAACGAAAAGCATGATGGGCCTTGCCTGGCAACCTTGAGTTCCAAAGCAAGGGTTTCAGCCTGGACACCGGAGAAAGCAGAGGGCAGAGCTAGGCCAAGCCTACTGGAAAATCTCAGCAGTTTGGGGAAAGGCTTTGGGGAACTTTCCTAATGCGTATGAGTAGTGGGTTACACAAGAAAGCAGGACTGCTTCCTTTCAGGTTGATATTAAGGAGATGGAATTTGATCTGGCTCAAATCCCTGCTGTGATGTTCTTGGTTCCAGAAATAGGACACACTCCAACATCTTTCCACCCACTCCTAATCTTACCCAGCTACCTCCACCATCCATTCATAAATCCGTTATCTAAGTTAGGTTTCTATTGCTGTGATGAACACTCTGATTTGGTCCACACAGTAAGGTCATGGGGTAGGGCCCTGGGCGGCCCTCGGGTACATGTCCCCATGGCAACAAGCCCCCCTGTCTTCAGAAAGATTCTCGGCACATTGCAGTGTGAAGTAGTTCTTCAGTTCATTAGTGTTTCTGGGAATGGAGCGAGGCAGGCTCGGGGCACTGGAGACTGCGGCGAGCAGAGCGAATCACCAGGCAGAAGTGCTTCCTTAGGCTTAGGCACTCCCGTAATCCACGCTCCGCTCTGGTGTGATCAGAAATGAAATACATCCAGGCTGGGCCTGCTCCACGTGTGGGCCTGGCATCTTCCGGCTTATTTATCCTTCCTAATCCTCTGGGCAATTTATGAAGCCTGCCAAAATGCCACGTGCCACACACCCTATGGATCCCTGCAGCAGAGCTGTCTCCTTCCCATCAGCATGAGGTTTGACCTGTTGGTCGTGCCTGGAGACAGGTCGGAGCTGCACACAGTAAGCCCTGGGTTGATCCTCAGTGCCCAACAGCAATGAGTAGGAAGACGGCTCTCCAGATGGCCTTCAGCGCCCCAGCAAGGTCTGGACCTGGCATGCGTACCCACCGAAGTTGCCGCTCCCCACCCCTTACTGCCCCGTGTCCGTATTTCCTACATCGTGGATTCAATCAACCAGTGGGGGGAAATTGCATTTGTACTAAACATATACAGATATTTTTCTTGTCATGATTACCTAGACAATACATTTCGACAATAATTTACATAACATTTACATTGCATTAAGTATTCTAAGTTATCCAGGGATGATTTAAAGCATGCCGGAGGTTGTGTGTAGGTTATATGCAAATAAATATTGCATCATTTCACATAAGGGACTTAAGTATCTGTAGATTTTGGTGTTTGAAAGTCAAGAGACAGTTATATTGACATTGATTCAAAGGTTTATGGGGAAAGATAAGATTCATCATGCCTTCCATGGCCATGACAAGAGAGAAGGGACAATGCCACAGAATGTCTTTGCCATCTGTCACGTCTGATCCCTCCAAGGGCCTCTCACTCAGACACTGGATTCTATGTGCCCCATCTGTGTACTGAGGTGACAGTGTTTTCCTATTTGTGGACTTGGAGGTTAGACCAGGACAAAGACTTCCTCTGCTCCTGTTGTATTTCGTGTTACTGTTTTGGCTGGGTGTGTGTGTGTGTGTGTGTGTGTGTGTTAAAGGCTTTCACCCGGCTTATCTCTGGGTCCCTGGCAGCCCTGGAAGGTCTCAGTACAGAGTGGTCTTTAGTGGATATTTGTGAATGAATGGATAAATGGGGAATATGTGGGCAAATGAATGAATGAAAAATTCCAACCTCATGAGGTGTCAGTGAGAATTAACTCATCATGTTTAAAGGGGACGGGGAAGGGAAGCGGGATGTGGAAGATAAGATGTCCAGAGTGCTCAGGAGGAGAGAGGACGTGGGGCCAGGATATGGAGGGAGGGAGTGTTTACCTTATCTGGGAGATAAAGCTTGTCAAAGCTCCGGGAAGAGCCAGCAAGCCAGCAAGTAGAGATGGCGCCCTGGCCTCCCTCCAAGGGCACCCAGGGCAGGCCTTAGGCCCTGGTAGTTTGGGTTTTGTTTGGCAAAATGACTGCCTGTTTCCTCCTCTGACAGTCCATGTGCCCTCCTGTGGCAGGCTTAGTCAGGACGGCAAGGGCGCACAGAGAGAGAGGTAAGTGTGAGGGAGAGTCGAACAATTCTCCAGCGCCTCACCACGCTCAGAGCGTGAGCACACACATCAGCATTAAATGCAAGCTACGCTGCAGAAAGGCGACATTGCACGGCATGCTGTGCCCTGATTTTGTCACTCAGCAGCGTGTTGAAATGTATTCATCTGCATCATCATTTTAAAGGTGAAGAAACTTCAGCTCAGACACCTTGGGCTGTTTGCCTACATATCCACCCCCTGGTTCTCCATTTGCCCACATGTCCACCCCCCTGGGCCCTCCCTCTCTTCCTTTGCTTTAACTTTCCAAAGGACTGGACTCACTGGAAACACGGGGACAAAGAACTGAAAACCTTGCCGTAGAACATGCATGTAGATGACGATCAGTGTGGTTTTTACTCCTCTGTACGAAAGAACTGCTTTCATGAGCCAGGTGGTGCTGTGTGCTGATACACACAGGTCTGAGGTCTTTTCTTCTGGCAGGCTAAGAAAGTGCAGCAGTGCATTCCAGTAAGCTGGAACATGGAGGGTGGAGAAGCCGAGGTGCTGTTGATGGAGAAAGTCTTTACTCTCAGCAGGCCAACCTAGCACACCCACAGGCTGTGAGAATCACAGGTCTACTGTCTGCACCCCAGGGTGCCCAGTGGATCTACAGCACAGGCTGACTGATGGACCAGGATGCACTGCTAAGTCACTCAGCCTAATCTACAGAGTCAGTTCCAGGACCTTAAAGTCTACACAGAAAAACCTTGTCTCTAAAAACCTAACCAACCAACCAAAGCCCCCTGCCTGATGGGGCTCTTGCATGAATCCAGTGGTGGTGAGCGCAGAGAGCAGGAGTGGTGTCAGCTTCTTAATGCACAGCCATCCGTGAAGTGACATTTTTCACCTTGCAGGACCCACTGACAAGCCTTGAAATTGACTTAGTCTGTCGCTATTGGCATTTCATTCTGATAGACTAGGCTAAAAGACAAAGTTATCATCACCACACGTCACAACTGAGGTATGTGAAACAAATTTTATAGTGTCCACAGACCAAAAAAAAAAAAAAAAAGTGAAAAGTTCTGGCCCACGTGTCGCAGTTACCACACTCTTACTCATGGAGTCATGTGCATAGCATCCAGTGAGCGCTTAGTAAGCAGAGCCGGGTTGATATCACCAGCGCACTGGTCGCTAGGGTTTCTCTAGCTCTCACTTGACGTACTCATTCATTTGCTTATTTATCTACTCAACAAACATTTGCTGAGTGCGGAGGAATAGGAAGGCCGCCAGGCTGCGGGCCGGGTCTCTGTCTGTTTTACGGTACTGGTCTGTTGTATGCTAGGCCATTTTCTTAGCCCCTTGAAAAGGTTTCATTCTGACACAGGATCCCTCACTGGCCATGAACTCAGTTTATCCTAGGCTGACCTAAGCTCACTCTGTGGCCCAGTTAGCCCTTGAATTAGTGATCTTCCTGTCTCAGCCTCCGTAGCTGAGTTTACAGGCCTGCACCACCACACCCTGCTTTGAGGATTGTGACCCAGCCCATATGAATGTGGTTGAATGAGGGGTTAAGAGTTCCAAATATGGCTGGCTGAGCCCGAGTCTCCTGTTTGTCAGCTGCGGGACCTCAGGCCAATTACTTAACGGTGTGTGCTTCCTCCATAAAGCGGTGGTAGGGGTCACGCTGAGGAGCTCACCGGGCAGCCGAGGCAGCAGAATAGCACAACAGGGAGGAGTGTGAGCTGTTACCACTGCTCTCAGAACTCAAGTGTGTGACCTGAAAGGGACCCGGGAGACTCGTACACGGCAGAGAGGTGGGGACATTTTGTGCTGAGTTTGTTGAATGGTGAAGGGCATGGACCGAATCTTGGCCAGTGAATAAAGCCTTGAGTACTTAGGAATGGTGGCGGCACAGAAGAACAGTTTCGTGCTGTCCGCGGTCCAGCTGGGCAGGTTGTGCAGAGAGGCAGCCAGGCTCCAGGATTTCCGACTTGCTCTTCAGCTCCCTCTGACTTTCCATCTGCCCCCGGGGCGGGGGCGGGGGGGACAAGGAGCCAAGCAGCATTTTTCAGGGCTGTGGGGTGGGGTATGCGTCTCCCCTTGGTGCTTGCTTTCTGGGGGTCAGTAGCTTGCACCGTGCCTAATTGTGCTTGGGAGCACTTGAGGCAAGGCAGCCGCTTAAGTGGCACTTCTGGAATGACGAATGTGCTTGTTTAGATTTGAATGAGACAGAATCAGCAGATACAGTGTCTCACTGGAAACCAAAGGGATGGAGAACTCTCCCTTTTCTGCCTTGAAAAAGCATGATTTTTTTTTTTCCAATTGCAATTAAACAGCCCTCCGGGCTGATTCTGCTTCTCTCCTGCTGACTTTGAACAACGCCAAACAAAGACAGAGGCTCTGCTCTCCCGCTAGGCTCTCCCTGAGACGCGCCTGCGGGCTGGGGACGCCTCCACTGCAACGCCTCCACTGCGGTAGGAAGACAGCTGACCGATGCCACAGTTCAGGCCTTGGGGGCTGCCTGACACCAGCTTGCGCTGTGGCCTTTCAGACCCTACAGACAAAGCAAGTGAGAACTTCAGTGTAATGTCCCCACAAGGCACCTCTACCCGCGGAACCTGGGAAGATCCCTATTTACCAAGGAACTCAAAGTCTGGTGTGCTTCAGACCCTCACGTGGGGCCTTGAGGTGGTGAGAGCAGAATGCGGCAAACAGGCTTTATGGAGTCAATCAAGCCTGGGGGGGGGGGCGACTGACAGGAGGGCTTGCTTTGCACCTGAATCCCCTTCCATCAGCTCCAGACACTGAGACGCGGAGGCCAAGTCTCCCATTTTAGAAACAGAATAGATAATCCTCCACTCCTGTTTTCTCTCCTCCTCCTCTCCTCACCTCTCTTCTCCTCTTCCTTCTCCCATCTCTTCCTTCTTCTTCTTCTTCTTCTTCTTCTTCTTCTTCTTCTTCTTCTTCTTCTTCTTCTTCTTCTTCTTCTTCTTCTTCTTCTTCCTCTTCCCCTCCCCCTCCCCCTCCCCCTCCCCTCCCCCTCCCCTCTCCCTCTCCTCCTTCTCCTCCTTCTTTTCTTCCTCCTCCTCCTCCTCCTCCTCCTCCTCCTCCTCCTCCTCCTCCTCCTCCTCCTCTTCTTCTTCTTCTTCCTCTCCGCACCACCCCCCCAAGACAGGATTTCTCTGTGTAGCCCTGGCTGTCCTAGAACTCACTCTATAGACCAGGCTGGCCTTGAACTCGGAAATCTGCCTGCCTCTGCCTCTGCCTCTGCCTCCCAAATGCTGGGACTAAAGGTGCGCACTACCACTGCCTGGTTCTCTTCTTTCTCTTTTGAGACAGGGTCTCACTGTATAACCCTGGCTGACCTGGAACTCACTCTGTAGACCAGGCTGACCTTGAGCTCCAACCTGCCTCTCCTCCCGAGTGTTCTCAGATTATAGGCATAAGCCGCCATACCTGGCCTCTCTCTTCTTGAAATCAGGGGCATGGGTCCAGCCCAGAACTACACTGATTAGGGTACAGGCTCTACACGATCCATCCTGGGGTGAGAGGGCTTTCCGGGCCCTTCTGTCTACTGGTTATTAGTCTTGCTTTTCCCAGCCTCAGTTTCTTCACCAATAAAGCGAGTTAATACCAGAGAGTATTTAGCACACGCCTAGACAAGGTGAGGCTTGATGAGGCTTAACTGTTACTATTTTCAGTGGTGGTGACTACTGTGTCCTGCAGACTGAGGGGCACGAGGTGGCACGGAGGTGGTCGAGATAGCGGGCGCCAGGCAACGAAATCATATGCAGTCTAAGGTACAGTGTACAGTGTGACGGGTCCTCACGGGCCTGGCAAGCCTCTGGCTCCGACTGCTTTCCTTTCAACAAGCCCCTCTTCGGCTTCAGTTCATTAAATCTGTTCTTGTTGCTGTTCATCAGGGCCCTGACCCACACAAGCTGGAATTAGTCCACGGAATGGCTTACAGGAAGCTTTAGAACTGAGCTGTGTGGTAAGGCTGCTGTGGATTAAGACTGCACTATCCTGTCTGATCTTCCCTGTACCCCGCGCCCCCACCCCACCCCCAGAAGGCACAGAGAACCCTGTGTCTCCCACTGGGTCCGCAAGCACTGGGGAGTCACGAAGCGGTCAGCACAGCATCAACAGTCCAAACCCTGAATCCATCACTTTCTCTGCACAAAGTATCTCCTACCCTCTAGCCTCCATATCGTCACTGGGTGTCTCGGAGAACTAACGCCCAGAGGATTTTCTGAGAGAACCCTGTACACACCACACTGGTGGCGATGGGTACGGGGAACACACTTGTGGGTTTATGGCGGTGTTGTCCCGCGTCCCGCTCAGAGCTTGTGCTGCTGGGCAAGGTGGACGCAGGTGTTGGACTTCACGGATCTCCACGGAACTGCCAGATGGGCGTCGGGCTCTGAGAAGCCGCAGAACCCTGCTCGCTCTGGGGGTGGGAAAAGGCAGCAGTCCTTGGGGGTCGCCCGAAGAGCCGGCAGGGCGGAGCTCGAGGGCAACAGGTCCGCAGTCCTGGACACACCACAGAAGCTGCAGGATGTCGCAGAAGAGCTGAGAACAGGAGTGTGGGTCCACAGGGCTGGGCTCTGGCCCGGGCAGGGGGAGAGCTCCAGCTGGCTCCTTCGGGGAGTCCTGGCTTGGTTGGAGGACAGCTTGGGTTAGTGGCGGCCGTGGCTGGGAATGCTGGGAGGCCTAAGCAATTCTTTAGAGGAAGACCTGCCCCATTGTTCCAGCACGACGGGTCCAGATGAGAAGACACAGTCCATGGTTTTTGAGTTTATTGTAGAGAAGTAGTGAGTGAGTGAGTGAGAGAGAGAGAGAGAGAGAGAGAGAGAGAGAAGAGAGAGAGAGAAGGTAGGGAAGTAGAGGCCGACCCATGGCTACGTGGAGAGAGGGGGGAAGGGAAGGGGGAGAGAGAGGGAGCAAGGGGACAAGAGAGAGAGCAAGAGAGTAAGAGAGAGGGAGGGGGCAAACAGCCCCTCATAGTGGGCCACCTACCTGGACGTTGCCAGGTAACCATGGGGCGGAGCATACCTGGCTGTTGCCAGGTGACTGTAGGGATGGGGTCCAGACAGAATACCAGGGGCTTGGGGCGCTGCCCTACGTGACTGATGGCCACAGGATTATGGAGTTGAGGGCCTCATGTCTCAGCCTGGTGTCTGGGAGCATGGCCAGTGGGTCCGTCCCTTGTAGAATACCTACTGGGTCTCCAGAGGCTAAGCCTCGCTCAACCAGAACGCAGTCTACCTTTCATGGTCCTACACCCACTGAAGAACTGTCTGGTTCTTAGACGGAAGCGGGCTCCGGACTTGCAGGGTTGGAGTGGTAGTGGAAACAGCAGAGACCCGGGCTCGCTAGAGAGCTCGCTGGCCTCCCTTCAGAACAGAAAGTTAACCTTTGTATGGTTCTTGGCTTGTCAAGTCCCCAGGCCACTCAGGGGTTAGTCATGTTCAGGACCGGCTTTTCCCTTGGTACTCAGCCTGTCCCAGCCACCTTGATCCCTTGGTTTTCCTGTGAAAAGAAGGCGGGAAGGGCATCTGTTAGACCAACACATCAGAGAAGAGTTAACACCTGCACGAAGCAGTTGCGGGTAGTCAGAAGCCCAGCGATGTCATCAGCTCGCTGTGTGAGACCTCGAACATAATAACTTGTTTCTCTGAGCCGTGATCTCTCAGCCTGTTCCTCGTGAGGTTTTTGTGAGGATTAAGCATTTAGCACTGGGTTTTCATAAACAGCAATTAGTATCTCGCCACAGCTCGGTTTGCCTTGAGCCCCTCTTAGCAGGCACCCTTCAGCTGCTCCTGTAATTGCCACGGGGGCCAGCAGGAGGACGAGCTTCCAGCACAGGCGTCAAGCAACGGTAGCCCTGCCCCAGACTCAGAGAGGACTCCATTAGCATCCACAGCAAACCAAGGACAGGTGTCCTGGAACAGAGACTGTGGGCTCCTAGAGGGGGAGAGATGGTTAATATTTTGGCACAGAGCCTCATTCAGAAAGTGGATGAGTTTAATTCTAGGAAAAATGTAGAATGATGTCATTTTTTCATTCCTGAGACTGTGGCTTCCAGACACCTGCTCCATTCAGGGGGAAAAAAAAAGTTTAAATGGAGAAACACTTTCTCTACAGTCCTTAATCACTGCCTCATTGAAGCTCACAGTACAGTGTCTCCATGAGGACGTGTGTCAGAGTGGCAGGCATAGTCTGAGGAGGGAGGCGGAGCATCGCGGCTGGCAAGGGCCCCTCTCTGACTGGGCTGGGCTGGGCGTGTCCAGACACGGGGATGGGTCAGTGAAACGTGGTCACGGACTTGCACATAGAAAATAGTCATACTCCTAAAAGAGACGTGAAATCGCTTGAGTTGAATTCCGGGCTTGGGCTGGTGAGATGGCTCAGTGGGTAAAGGCTGCTTGCCTCCCGGCCTGCCGAGTTGAGTTCAGTCATCAGAATCCAAGGAGGAAGGAGAGAAGCACCTTACACTTCTGTTCTGACCTCCACAGTGGGACGTGGGACTCGTGTGCACACACATGACAGCATTTCAGAGCTGGGTGAAGAAAGTCTACGTTCACCTGTCCAAATGGTGATACACTCTGTATTTAGAATTGAGCAAAAGAGCCAGATGATGGTGGTGGTACACACCTTTAATCCCGGCACTGGGGAGGCAGAGGCAGGCAGATCTCTGAGTTCGAGACCAGCCTGGTCTGTAGAGTGAGTTCCAGGATGGTCAAGGCTACACAGAGAAACCCTGTCTTTAAAAAAAAAAAAAAAAAGAGCAAAACATTTAAACAGGTCATTCACCCAAGCACATTATGTGAGTGACAAGTACCTGGAAAGATGCTCGTGAGGGACATGAAAATTAAAGTCACAAGGAGATAGTGTCACCCGCTCGGGAGGTCCACTATGGCGACCTCCAGAGAGTGCAATGACTTCTGTCTGTTTGAAGGTCACCCTCTGCATCTCCCACATTGGTGTCCACCACGACAGATACCCACCCGCCGGGGTAGGAGCACACTCAGCCCACCCAGACGAGGCAGTGTCTGATGCCCAGGCAGGGGTTGGGAGGAAGGAGGGAGTAGCTAAGCCACTCTGGGGAAGGGCAGCTACAGGCTCTTTGATTCGGTCAGGGACAGGTCTGTTTGGGGAGTGTCTGGGAGGAAGATATTTTCCCCTTGCACCGTGGAGTGTTATCGGTGGGGCTTGATAGGCTGTCAGAATCTATTCAAGCGGCTACAAAGGCACACTGGAGACTGTAATTTAGAAACAAAACACATGTATTGCCTCTAGTTCTGAGCGCTGGCAAGCCCAAGCTCGAGACACCAGCAGAATGTGAAGGCCTCACGGAGGGACGCTCTTGCTTTGTTCTCCCCGGAAGAAGGGGTAACGAAGCTTCCTTAGCTGTCGTTAGAAGGATGCTACCCCATTCCCGGGGGCAGCGCTTCCGTGGCTTCATGGCTTCCCCAAGGCTGCGCCCTGCCATGTGACCTCCCCGGGAACCGGTTCTGAGCTATAACTGAGGGAGATGCCGGTATCAGACAGGGCAGGAGACAGAGGAGGACAGTGAGGAGTGAACAGGAAGGAAGCAGTCGGCGGCAGGCCCGGGCGCGGGTGGCAAAGGACAGAGTTAACATGAAGCAGCCAGCTGAGGGGAGTTCAAAGCCTCAAAGGGGTCACTGAGTTGGAGACAAAACAGCAGAACCACCAGGGAGTCAGAGACAGTGCCCCCTCCCTGATCCAACCAGAGGCAGTGGGCACAAAGAGAGGGCGCACGCAGACACCTGCTTCCACTTTGCAAATGTGTGCTTGAGCGCCCGGCGTCCTGGCTCTTGTCCAGCGGGCCGCTGGCTGAGTGTCCGAAGGTCAGAGAGATCCAAGAGGAGCAGACAGAGTGCGGGTCAGCTGAGGAAGCTTCCGGAAGGCCCAGGGACAGAGACACTGCTGAAGAGATGCAGAGAGAGCAGAGGGCTCAGGCTGGGGCCGGGTGCCGAGGGGGCACCTAGACTAAGGGCTCAAGAAAGGAGGATGAAATTGAGCCACCTGTTTCCCCGCCAGCGCCTTGCTGGCTGTGACTTGAGACAGCATAAGGCAGAGAAAGGAGTGGGGGGAAGGTGCTGGCCCCCAAACTGGAGAAGACAGGCCTCACAGAGGTGCCAGACAAAAAGGCCCATTCTGAGTAACCCACCAGCCTGGTCTCCTAATGGCCCAATCTGGTTTGGGTTTTTTTTTTTTTTTTTCTTTCTTTCTTTCTTTGTTTTTAAGACTTGGATCAAGCTCCTGTCTGGGCGGCCTCTTCACATTTCCAGCCCAGGCAGGTGGCATCTGAGAGTGTCCTAGGACTGAGAGAGCCACAGTCCCCGCCGTTTCCAGCGTTACAGGCTGCTGGCAGCTGGGCTAGTGAGTGACTAACAGCGACTCCTCCGGGACCAGCCAGACCCCTTGCTCTTCACCCCAGGCTTTCACCCTCTCTCCACTCAACTGGGCCTGGACTCTGGGCCCTTCCTCCCCTCTCCCTGGCTGTGTCTCCATTTTTAAGGTTTCCAGGTACTCTTGTTGACCACCTGCTACCTCAGTCCAAGGGCTCTCCGAAGCTCAAGCACACAGCAGCCCACTGGAGCAAGCCTGATGTCCTAGAAGCATACCAACTGTCCTTTGTAAAAGACAAACTGGTGTCTTTCCACACATGTGCATACACACACACACACACACACACACACACACATGCACACGCACACGCACACGCACACACGCCTTGCTCTCTGCCTCTGAGAATGCCACACCTTGGTGGCTTGGTACCACACTCTGTGCTTCTCTCTCTCTCTCTCTCTCTCTCTCTCTCTCTCTCTCTCTCTCTCTCCAAATCCAGTCAGTCAGGGGTCCCATAGAGGACACATGCTAAATTCTTCTCAGGCCTGCCTAATGCTTGTCCATGCTCAGGCCTTCTGAAAGGTTCTATAAGAGACAAGAGGTTTTCAGTTGTGTGTGACAAGCTTAATGCACATAGGCTGAAGAAAGACTGAGAACATTGGTTCACACTTAGGGCTGCCCTCTGTCATGGCTGGATCCGGAGATGGAGCCGTGTCAACAGAGCCCAGGCTCACAGCTTCGCTGTTTGGCAGGGTAGCGGGCTTCAAGTCCCTAGAGGGCAACAGGAAGAGCAGTCTTCCCTACCGATGCAAACCGTTTCATGGACTGTGACTGGCTTGCATGGGTGCCCCTAGTCATCAGGTGCAGATGTGTGTGTGTGTGTGTGTGTGTGTGTGTGTGTGCGCGCGCGCGCGCGCCTGTGCTCAGCCCCGCCGTTTGGCATCACCTAGACCGCGTGCCCTGGGTAGGCAGGAGATGGAAGACTGTCCAGGTAGGCAAGCTGTCCCAGACACGGATGCCAGAAGAAACTGCCAAGCCTGCCTGAGTCAGGATGAGCTAGAAGTGAGCGGGAACTGTGAAGGCCTGCCGAGAGAAAACACCATTAATTACAAGAGTTTTCACAACACACTCCGTACACAGTCATCACAAGAGCCATTCCGAGGCAGGGGCGGGAGTCACTGTGCTGCGTGAGGTATCTGATCGGGGCAGAACTTTGCTACTGTGTGTGTGTGTCTGCACAGTGTCCTGTCCTGCTCAATGCCAGAAATAACCAGAGCAGACCTGCCCCCAGCCCCCTCTACTCTCCCCTGTGCTGGGGGCGGGGGAGTTCGAGTCACCTCAGAGCTGACTTTAAGATGGAACACAACCAAACCAAAAAAAAAAAAAAAAAAAAAAGATTAAAAAAGCCGGGCTTGGTGGCGCACGCCTGTAATCCCAGCACTTGGGAGGCAGAGGCAGGTGGATTTCTGAGTTCGAGGCCAGCCTGGTCTACAGAGTGAGTTCCAGGACAGCCAGGACTACACAGAGAAACCCTGTCTCGAAAAACCAAAAAAAAAAAAAAAAAAAAAAAAAAAAGATGGAGCACAACCCACATCCCTGGCCTGGGGTCCAGCCTTTTCCCTGAGTCTAGGGAGTCAAGGCCTTACTGTGAATATTGAAGGGGAGGAGAGGGGGCAGGACTCTGACATTTCCCAGATCTCTCCCATGCAGACCCCACCGTGGTTAACAATTAAAGGGGCTCCCTGGGAATCCCTTTGTCTCAGCAGCCCCCTCACCTCACCTCCAAGAGCCCCAACCCATCCCTTGATAAGTGGATTGACTACCTAGGTCAATCTGCCACGGACTTTCACAGTTCCTTCTGAAGCGCCAGGCCTGCCCAAGATATCAGGTGGGTAAACACTTATCTAAACCTGATGTGTTCAAAATATCTGGCTGTCTAGTCCTTATGAAGAAAAGGAAAATGGGGACCCTGAATTGAATGTACATATGGAGGACACAATTCCTGGGTGATGCCTGTGGCCGTGGCCTGAGAAGTTGACTGTCCTGGAGTGCCCCCTGCTGGCCACAGTGACAAATGACATCTCCAGGGCTCAGGCCTCTGCTAGGTGGACGGAGTCTCAAGGGGCTGGCTGGCTGCAGGCCTGCTCTACTCTGCTCTGCTCTGCTCTGCTCTGTGAGTTTGCAGACTTCCAGGCCATCCAAGCTCTCATCCCGGGCGTGGGCAGTGGCAGCTCAGAAGGGAGTCCAGGGCCTAAAGCCTCTGATCACAGAAATTTGTAAATGACGTTTTTCTTTCCTTTGTCAGCAGACAGCACAGAGAGAATGTGTCAAGCCTCCACCCGCCGGGAAATCTGGGTGTATCCCCGCCCTCCTCACAGATTCTGTTTGCTCACGTGTAAGATGGGGCTGAGACCTGCCGACATCACAGCACCAGCTGAGCGGGTTACCCCAGCCAGATGGAGGATCCAGCACACTTTGGGGTGTTCCTCCAGTGCTTACAAGTGTGTTGTCGCAGCTATGCACACGGACAGACTAGGAGTGTGGCTCGGTGACAGAGGTCATGCCGCCCACTCACCAGGTCACGGGTTCCTGTGGGCACCCTGTCCTGTGGATCAGACAGAAAGGATGCTGGGGCACTGGGCAGGAGGAACGGTCAGCCACTGTGGGACGCTCTCCTTCTAGCTGAGCCCTGGCTGGGGAGGGTGGGAACTGTGTGACCCAGTGCCAGCAATCCCTGGGACATCCCAGACTTTCCTCCCTGACACACTCTGGGCTTTTGAAGTAGATTTCTGGAGTGGCTCTCTGACCCCAACCCCCAGGACCTCTGCAAGCCAGTAGCACTCCTCAGTGACTGCTACTCCCCTGCCTCATCCCTCCCACAAGGGGAAGCCCCATAACCTCTGCTTTTCCAGAAGGCGGCAGAGACATCCATTCTTACCCCTCTTTGAAGACGTGAAGACCTTCAGCCCTTGCTTGTCAATAGCCGATCAGGACCGGAACCCCCGCACGTATGTACCATGTCCCTGGCTGCCCCTCTGCTCTGCCCCTGCCCACACGCCAGCCTGTAAAAACATAGATGTGAGGCGGCATGTGCCTCGCAGTTCTATTAATAGCAGCCGTGTCTTTATTTGATTTTCTGAGACAGTTTCAAACTCCTAGTCTGAAATTACCCTCTCGGCTCAGCCATCTGAGGAAGCTGGGCCCACAGGCGCACACCATGGTGTCTAGCTTTAGGTTTTTAAATAGTAAGAGGAATCCGGTGATATTAATTCAATATCATTTTTATTTTGCACAACATTTTCAAAAATGTTACCATTTCAGCACTCAGGACCAAAATGATTAAAGGCAACCTAACAACCTAACATCCTCCGCGTGCAGCGAGGCCGTGAGATCCCCAGGGTATACACACGTTCGTTCATTCATACATACACTTCTCATTCGGGCCGGCCACACGTTAGTGGCCATCTTATAAGAAGCAGAGACCTAGAGCCTTCCCCGGCTGCTTCAGCTCCTGCCAGCTCCTGTCCAAGAGCTGAGGGTATGGGCTGCTTGCTGCATGAGTTTCCGAGGAATCCTTGAGGGATTCAGACTATGCCCAGCCCCCTGCCGGTCTGAGAACCTGGGCCACGCCTGGGAAAGTCCTCAGGTGACTGGGAAGATTCTGTAGAGCTGCACTGAATTTTTTTTGTTTTTGTTTTTGTTTTTGTTTTTGTTTTGTTTTTGGTTTTGGTTTTGGTTTTGGTTTTTTCGAGACAGGGTTTCTCTGTGTAGTTCCGGCTGTCCTGGAACTCACTCGGTAGACCAGGCTGGCCTCGAACTCAGAAATCCGCCTGCCTCTGCCTCCCAAGTGCTGGGATTACAGGCGTGCGCCATCACCGCCCGGCTTTTTTGTTTTTTTTAAGACAGGTTCTCACAATGTATCCCTGGCTGGCCTGGAACTCACCATGTAGACCAGGCTGGCCCTGAAGGCACAGAGATTCACCTGCCTCTGTCTCCTTGAGTTCTGGACACACAGATCTGATTTTAAGGTCCGCTCCACAGTGTGAGATTCCTTCCTTCTCAGCACTGGGCTTTAAAACCCATCACCGCCCACCCTCCTCCCACCACTTTGACATGATGGCGACAGAAAATAGTGATTGCTTTTAAAGGCAAAATTAAAAGATGGCAGCCCTGTGCACTTGAGATGCAAAAATATAAACCAACCTGGCGTCTGAGCCCCCGGGGCCCCAGTGTCTGCTGTCAGGATTCCTCTAAAGTGAAAATCCAATGACTCGCCTCTTAGGGGCCGGCACTGCCTCAGGAGAGTCCAAAGCCCAAGTGTCACGCGCTGTCAAGACCCAAGGGGACACTTACTTACCAGCTGTCACATATATTTGTCTCTAAGAAGAGCGAACCACACGCCCCTCCCTCCCTGTCCCTTAAAGGCCTCCGTCAAGCCAGGCTGCTTTTTGCCTCTGGTTCCCAGCTCTCCCCTGACGAGTGAGCGGGTGAACGGTGCCTCCCTCTGCCCCACCTTAGCTGGAATGTCGCCTCTGGCAGGAAGCCTCTCTGACTTCTCCTCAGGAGTCTACCGTTCCATCTGACCATGCTGAGGTGTGTGCAGCAGGCTCTGCACGGCTCTCCTACATGCGAACCCCTCCAGTGAGGGCAGCATATCTCGGGGACCAGCCAGGAGGGGTGTGCAGGACCCTCACAGCACAAGCACGGAGGCAGGGGCTGACACCGGGCCATTCCCTACAGAGATTTCTGTTTTGTTTTGTTTTGTTTTGTTTTGTTTTGTTTTTGTTTTTGTTTTGTTTTGTTTTGAGACAGGGTTTCTCTGTGTAGTCCTGGCTGTCCTGAAACTCACTTTGTAGACCAGGCTGGCCTCGAACTCAGAAATCCACCTGCCTCTGCCTCCCAAGTGCTGGGATTAAAGGCACGTGCCACTACCACCTACAGAGATTGCTAAACAGCTGTACTGAGGTGTAACACACACAGGAAGACATCTAGTCAGTGCTGTTTGAGAAGCCCAACAGGGTCACCCCTGTTAGCATTCTGTCTGAATTCCACCCCACAGTTGCCCAGCAACAGCCAGGTATGCCCCTCCCTCCAGTTACCTGGCAACAGCCAGGTAGGCCTGGCCCATTATAAAAGGGGCTGCTTGCTGGCCCTCCTCCCCCTCTTACTCCTGTTTCCTGCCTGCTTCTCTCTTGCCCGCTTGGGCTCTTCTCTCTCCCCCTTCCCTCCTCCCCTCTCTCCTCGTGGTCATGGTCAGGTCTACTTCTCTACTCTCTCCCTCTTTCTGCCTTTCTCTGCCTCTACTTCCCTCTTAACCCCCCTCCCCATGCCCTGAATAAACTCTAATCTATACTATACTGTCATGTGGCTGGTCCCTCAGGGGGAAGGGATGTCTCGGCATGGGCCCTCTGAGGCACCCCCTTCCCCCACACCTCACCACACCTTCATAGAACATGTATTAGTATCTCTTTATCTTTTTATAATCACAACAACCCCGCACCAAAACTGTATTTTCACCATCCTCAATATCCTCTGGACTCTATAGCTCAGTCCCTTACCCACTTTGGCTCTGGCTACCCTGGTCTTTCTCTGCCCTGCAGTTTCTCTCTCTGCAGACTATCACAGGGTTAGGGATGGAACACAGAGGTCGGTTCAGTTGCTTGTCCAGCACGCACAAGGTCCTGAATCTGTTCCACAGAACCACAGAAACCAAACACCATTGCACATGAGGAGGATCAGAAGTTCAAAGTTATCCTCACCTATATAGCAAATTCAAGGTTAGTCTGGGTTACAAGAAACTCTATCTCAAAACAAAAATAATCAGCAAACAAACAAACAGAACACCATAGAAACAGACCACACAACTTCCGGGATTGGCTTCTGTAGTGTGGCATAAGACTTTCAGATGCAGGGACAGCTGGACCCGGTGAGCTTTACTGCTCTATTGCTGTAGTACAGGGTAATCTCTCTTTCACTCTTGGGTAGCCTGCTGTTGTCACAGATAAGTCATAGGTTAGCTATCCGCTGGTACGAGAGCCAGCATGTCCTCCTGAAGAAAAACAAACTGTCAGTATGGATCAGGTGTGGTGGCTGCAATCTATGATCCTAATACTGAAGGGGCAGAGGCAGGAGGATCAGGAGTTCAGAGTCAGCTTAGATACGTAAGCAGGCTCAAGAGTAGCCTGGCATACATGGTAAGGTCCTGTCTCAAAACCAATTAAAAGAACACACCCCAAACCCCAAGGTGGAGAAAATGGGCCTGGGAGAAAGGGGGTGTCAGGAGCCCCTTCCAGTGGGGAGGTTGGTGTCAGGTTCAAATGGGAACCCAAAAGATAATCTGGGCTCCGCTCAAGCCAGACTATAGAGGGAGACTGCTGGCAGAGAGATAAAAGCTGCAAGTCCCACAGACTTCTTGGGTCCTACTCACACCTGCTTGTTATGCATCTCAAAGTCCCTGCCAGCATTCCAGCCCCTCTGGCCTCTTGGCCTAAACTCCCAGGCTGCCCCAGGTCACAGGCTTCCCTCAGCAGCAGCTCCAGAGTTAGGCCTGCTCAGCTGGCCGGCGGCGGGCGGAAAGCAAGCCACCCCTGAGCCCCAGCACGAGACTCCCCCTCACCCCACTGTGCCTGCACCACCTGTGGTCTCCTCACTCCATGTGGGAACTGGTTGTCTCCAAGAAGGAAGCAACCCCTCCGAGATCAAAGGAGCTCTATCCTGTGTTCTAAAAGTTTAAAAAGAAAACAAAAAACAAAACAAAACCAAGGGACAAAGGGCACAAAGGGCATTCTGAATGCTGTGCCCCCCAGGAGTGCACCCCACTTTTGTCCTCGGACTTCCTTCCTTTCCAAACATATTTCTGAATTTCCTTTTAAAATGTCCTTCAGGTACTACTGTGTTTATTTTCAAAATATAAATTCGGTATGTTTTTCTTCCTTTTTCGCTTACCTATGGAGGGTTCGTAGATTCGCCAGCTGTCCTCTGCAGAGGCCAGGCTAGTGTACTGTTCCGACTCAGTGTGTGTGCCGCCCAAGCACTCCGTGAGCTTTTCAAACACTTAAAACCTATTTGCTCAGAGTCACGGCCTCCCTCCTTCTCCTGGGGATCCCAGAGCAATGTCTCCAAAGCAGGTGGGGTGGGCTCCTGGGTGAGACCTTGTTAACTGGAGGGGGGTGGTAGTGGAAGGTCTCTGAACCCGTGAATGCCAGCGGCTGTGCTTGCTTTTGAGAGTCTCTCATCTCAGGATCCCTGTGTCTGGGGACTACGTGGCTGGCTGAGGGCCAGCGGGTAAGAGAGACAGTTGTGACTTTGTTGACTCTGGCTGGGAATGTCTCAGGGCTGTTTATCTCCTTGCATCCTACAATGACCTGTCTCCAAATGTCACACTGTCGCTCCACACAGCCACCCTGAGAAACAAGGCGGGACTGAGGCAGAAGAGCTGGAGAGATCTCTGGACTCCAGAATCCTGGATCACTGCAGGAACCTGTGTGGGAGGGCATGGTGGCATCTCACCATTGGCCTCGTGGTGTCCACCATGCTCTTAACTTTCTTAACATGGTTAATGTTAGCAGGTTTCTAATCTAGGTGTGTGCATGTGAGTGCGAGTGCGCATGTGTGTGTGTGTGTGTGTGCGCGTGCGTGTGTGTGTGTGTGTGTGTGTGTGTGCGTGTGCGTGTGCGTGTGCGTGTGCGTGTGCGTGTGCGTGTGTGTGTGTGTGTGTGTGTGTGCATGAATTTTGGTGCTTCGATAGTGGCCACCATCAAGGGCGAGCATGCCCATCATCCCCCAAACTTCCTCCTGCCCCTGGGTAATCGCTCTGGTGGCCACAGAGGTGTTAGCATTTCTTCCAGGCTCTGCCCAACAGTTACCTAGCAACAGCCAGGTATGAGCTTGGCTTGCTCTAAAAGGACTGGTCCCTCTCTGGACTGACTCTCTCTCTTTTCCATCCTCCCCTCCCTCCTTCCTTCCCTCCCTCCCCCCCTCCATGTGTTTCCAGGGCTGCCTCTTCTATCTCTCTCTCCTCTATCTCTCCTTCCTTCTCTGTCCCCCCTCTTTCTCTGCCTCTACTCACTTCTCTGCACGCTGGGCTTAGGTTTTTTCAGCCCTTGGAAGGCCAGGATTCTGAACAGAATCCTGGAATCCGAGTGACTGTCTGGAGGGGCCCTCTGCCTGTGCCCCTTCTTCAGGCTTCCCGCCTGCCAGGCACCCTTCCCTTCAATGCCTCAGTCCCAGACACTTCCATCCAGGTCCATCTGCGGCTCCCCAGGCTCAGTGTTGGGTGTGCCTGGCCACCCACACGCGATGCTGGCATAGGCTAGCACTGCAGAGAGTGTAGCATGGGGGCTCCCTTTCCTGTGGGTATGGCTTCTGGGCTTCTGTTCGGTTCCTAAGCCTTTGCTGTCTGCTGTGAGGAGAGTCGGTCTTTCAGGGCTGTCTGCTGCTGCGTGGAGCTGTACTTTCAAGGGCCTGGGAGAGCAGAAACACTTAACTTTCTTCTCTTTCTTGGTTTGCCTTCTTTAAAAACAAACGAACAACAACAGCAGCAATAACAGCAAACCAAGGGGGAAAGTAAATCTCAGAGAGAGCAAGGGCTCTGCCCCAGGTCACAGAGCTGTGCTGAGGTCAAATTGAATCCAGACCCTGAGGCTCCTGGAGCCCAGGCTAGCTCTGAGCATATCCTAACAAGGACAGTCTGCGTTCTACCCTCCAATGAAGTCACTTGCTGTTCTGCTTACTGGTTGAATGAACATTTGGAGCAGGCTGAGGCTCTTTGTCTTTTGTTTTTCTTGTTCAAAAGTGACAAGTACTTCAGTGTCTTTATGACAGCAAAATCTAGTTCACATCACTGTTATTAAAACTGTGACTTAACAAAGAGCTTTTATTACAAAAATAAGTTTCACTAATAACCGGCTCAGCCAGACACTTGGCAATTAAGAATGAGACTTGGTAGTAACGAGGGCCCTTCACGCCACGCCACACGGCTGTTCTCTCGCCTCCTCCCGCCTGCGCCCAACAGCATTGTCACAGGATTTCAATGTCACTGGCACATAGTCTATTTAATCCTGATCTGGGCTACAGATAATTGGACGATTCCATATTTTTAGCTCGGGACTGATTCTCTCAGATAGCTGTGCGTCTTTCGGCCCCTAACAATCGCCTTCTGCCAGGATTCGGTCGCTCGGATGAATGGATGTATCTGCTTAATGCTAGCTCCGAGTTTGATCTCATCACCATTTAAGATGAAAGCACATGGCGTATGAACCTTATTGTATTAGTCGCATCAGGCTGCGGTGACAAACACCACAAGGGCCGAATAGCTGAACAATAAGACCTATATCTTCTTGCTGCCCAGGAGGCTAGACATCCAGGTCCAGCACGGTTTGGCTCTGGTAAGAGAGCTCTATTGAGGGATGTCTCCTAGGTTGTAGACGGCTGGAAGAGAGGGGGGAAGGGTGTGGAGGAGAGGGGGCTGGGGCTGGGGGCACAGAATGGATGGACTAGCTGATTCTCTTTAGCTGTTTGGTTGGTTGTGGGTTTTGAGACAGATTCTCACTCTATAGCACAAACTGGAACTCCCAATCCTCCTGCCTCAGCCTCTGAAGTGCTAGATGACAGCTGATTGCTGTCACTTGCCTGGTGAGTGTCAACTCTTAGGAAGGAACAGCTAGGCAGTTCTAACCCTCAAGACTTCATCTAGTTACCCCCAGAGGCCAGATCTCCCGGGACCTTCAGATTGGAGCTGGTGCTTCCACAGTGTGCTTGCTGGCTGGGAGGCACACTTCAGCCTCTTAGCACCCGTCTGCCTGCACGTTCTGACTGGCTGTGTGCACGGCGCCTATGTATAGACTGGCATTGGGATCATAGCCACAGGCCCTGCTTATTCCTTTGGGTCTTCTATGGAAAGGGAATGAGCCAGGTTCAAGTCCCATCCATGAACAATAGTTGGAACAGCTTTTGTCAATGCTTCTTTTAGCTACAGAGAGCCTGAATGGCCCCTGTAGGAGATCCCTGAGGTCTGGGAAATCCGCTCACTACTGCCGAGTTAATGTCCCACTGCAACCTACAGGTGGAAAGGCTCTTAAAGAAGTGAAATAAAAAACCAGTCGAATGCTTTCGTGGTAAGTGTGGATAACACACACTCCACAGAATCTTTTGTGGGATTTCTACATATTGACACAGCTAATCTTTGCTTCTCCAGCATGTACATAAATATTATCCGAGATGAGTGGCATATGGTACTGCTATGTGTCTTTTAAGAAAATCCCCAGCCAACTCTCTAGTATTTCCCATGTGGCACCTGATAGATACACTGTGGGCGTGAGCTATTTATAGAGTGGTAATCATATCTGAAGAGTCTGTCCTGTCTCAAGGCTCTGTCGTTCCCGTAGATTTCATCCAGAAGGCTGCATATTGCAAACCCAAGCTCTCGCCGGCTATTCTCATAGCTGCCGGGACGCTAAGCACTGTTGGCTTCCCAAGATGGCTGTGCTGAGCACTCCTGCCCCTGAACCCTAGAGGGGAAAAGTCACCTTTGCTCATGTCAGTGGGAATGCCCACAGTGAGGAGTCCCCTGTAACCTGGTCTTCTAACCCTGGTCTGAAGTAGAATTAGGGATCTTGACAGGTTTTTCCTTCCTAATCTTGGGACGGTCACAGGCTGCTTGTGGCAGGCACCTCATAGCATTGCATGGCAGCGCAAGAGTCCCGGGGTGCGCCCCGAGTTAGGAGAGAACTCAGCTACTGTCTTAATCAAACCAATCACCCTTCAGGAGCTGGCTGGCCAGTCCTATGTCAGCTTGACAGAAACTAGAGTTATCTGAGAGGAAGGGACTTCAGTTGAGAAAATGCCTCTATAAGAGCCAGCTGTAAGGCATTTTCTTAACTAGTGATTGGTGGGGGTGGGCCCAGCCTATTGTAGGTGAGGTCATCCTTGGGCTGGTGGTTCTGGGGTCTATAGGGAAGCAGGGCAAACAAGCCTCAAGGAGCAAGCCAGTGAGCAGCACCCCTCCATGGCCTCTGCACCAGCTCCCGCCTCCAGGTTCCTGTCCTGCTTGAGCTCCTGTACTGACTTCCACTAATGATGAATAATGTGGAAGTGTAAGCCAAATAAACCCTTTCCTCCCCAGCTTGCATTTTCCAGTCCTGGTGTTTCAGCAATAGAAGGAACTAGGACTTTTCTGGCTCTCCCAGTGCTCTGTCCCGCCCCTCCCCCCTGTTGTTTCTGTAGCAAACATAATACCCAGTCTTACTGGATTCAGTCCTATCTTGTTTAAATTAGTCCCCTTCAAAGGTCTACTCTGCACAGGTTTGATCAGACCCTCGGAAGGTTTTTATTGCTTTCTCCCCCAAGGCCACACTCCTAATAGTGCTGCTCCCTTTGAGCCCATGAAGGCCACTTGAATGTAGGCATTCAAACCACCACACTGTGTGGAAGACCTAGTCTCTAATTCCATCGTTCCCTTTCCAAAGCTGAGGGCAGGAGCCTGGGCCACAGGGTCAGATGGCCTCAGGTTCAAATCCTGACGTTATGGGTCTTTGGAGAAGACAACTGACCCCACTGTGTCTTGGTTCCCTGGGTGGAAAATGGAGTGATTGTGCATTATCAGGAGGCGTGGCCTTGGTGGAGAAGGTGTGTCAGTGTGGGTGAGCTTCATGGTCTTCGATGCTCAAGCCAGGCCCAGTGTAGCACTCCCTGATGTCTACTGATCCGGATGTGTACTCTTAGCTACTTCTCCAGCACCATGTCTGCCTGCAGGCCGCCATGTTTGCCGCCGTGATGACAATGGACTCGACCTTCCAACTGTGAGCCAGCGCAAGGAAATGTGTTCCTTTATTGCCTTGGTCATTGTGTTTCTTCACAGAAATCACAACCCTAAGACAAACAGGAAGTGCTCTTCTGTGGAGTGTGGGCACCAGGCATGCTTTCCGAGCAGACAAAGGAGGAGGAAGCCGCCATAGACCAGAACCATGCGGCCAGGAGAAACAGCAAGTAACACAGGGCATTATAGCTGGGGAATAAGTTAGTATAGCCCAAGGTCTGCCCAAACAGGGGGTGGGGGAGGGGAGGGGATAGAGGGTTTTCAGAAGGGAAACCAGGAAAGGGGATAACATTTGAAATGTAAATAAAGAAAATATCTAATAAAAAAACTAACTAACTAACTAACTAACTAAATAAATAAATAAATAAATAAATAAAATATCTGGATTGTGTGTCTTTTATGTGGGCTTACTAGGATTGAAATTCTAACTACAGGAAAAGCCTTCATTCCTGGAGGTTGGTCTCTGGATTGATCTTCAGTAGTCTCCTAAATGCCCATGGTGTCCTTTTAAAGATATTCACCGAGAAATAGCTGTTATGAGTTATTTCTGTGCTCAGCACCTTCCTGTAGAGAGACGTGCTGTGGGGCTTGCCGGTGGCTCAGCGAGTAAAGGCATTCAGCCTGAGACCCGAGGATCGCCAGGACCCCCGCGGTGGGAGGAGGGAGCTGACTCCCGCGAGCTGTGGGCCCACCTCCACAGGTGCGCTGTGGCATGCTCACATGCACAAATGTAATTTAGAAATATTTTAGGTGCTGGAGAGATGGTTCAGCAGCAGACTGCTCTTGCAGAGGACCACGGTACCCACGTAGGGTGGCATAGCACCTTCTGCGACCCCAGATCGCGAGATCAATGCCTCTGCTTCTGCAGGTACTGACGAAGCAACCTGCCTCCTTCTTAGGCTTAAAAGACATTTTATAGTAAAGACGAACTAGGTTCATTCCTGTTTATGACTTAACCTTTGTTTCTCAAGGATGGGCCTATGCCCGACCTTAACCTTAATTCCTGTTCCAGGAATGACAACCATGTCTTTGTTTTAAAAAGTCGTTTATTATCACCTGGTGTACTGGCTGGTTTTGTGTGTCAACTTGACACAGGCTGGAGTTATCACTTGGGGGAAGTTCCTCTATGAGATCCAGCTGTTGGGGCATTTTCTCAATTAGTGATCAAGTGAGGGAGGGTCTCTTGTGGGTGGTATCATCTCTGGGCTGGTAGTCTTGGGTTCTATAAGAGAGCAGGCTGAGCAAGCCAGGGGGAGCAAGCCAGGGGAAGCATCCCTCCATGGCCTCTGCATCAGCTCCTGCTTCCTGACCTGCTTGAGTTCCAGTCCTGACTTCTTTTAGTGATGAACAGCAGTGTGGAAGTGTAAGCTCAATAAACCCTTTCCTCCCCACTTGCTTCTTGGTTATGATGTTTGTGCAGGAATAGAAGCCCTGACTAAGACACCTGGTAAACCTACCTTTGTTTCAAAGGTTGTTGTGACTACCCGTTGCCGTGAGTCCTTATGACCACCTTGCAGTCATGACTGTCCCCCGAAGGTCCTTAGGACTAGCCTGACATGCTTAGGTTCTGCTCCTGAAACCCTGTGTGTTTTCCCTCTGATTTGGAACCCCCTTACCCCCTTACCATGGTTTAAAAACCGTGTCTTTCTCATGTCCAACGCTGATCTCTCCAACCTTTCCTTAGGGGGAGGCAGCCCGCGTACACAAATAAAAAAGCTTTATTTAACTAATGGCGTCCTTTAATTAACTTGAACATGACGACTTGGGTCAGCAGTTTTTCTCTTTTGAATCTTTGGGATTAGCATTACCTGAGCTCTTATGCACAGGTCCACATCCATACACATCATTTTAAAATGAAGTAAATCTTTTAAAATTTTTTCTTTTTAATTTTAAGTGCATTGGTGTTTTGCCTTGTGCATGTCTGTGTGAGGGCGGGGGGGGGGGGTCCTTCCTGGAGCTGTAGCCAGCTGTGAGCTGTGGGTGCTGGGAACTGAACCTC
The DNA here is from genome assembly GCA_964023405.1 of Apodemus agrarius. Classification (NCBI taxonomy): domain Eukaryota; kingdom Metazoa; phylum Chordata; class Mammalia; order Rodentia; family Muridae; genus Apodemus; species Apodemus agrarius. Next base: position 46,201,196 of record OZ030009.1, read on the forward strand.
GGGCCTCTGGACCTGCTAGCAGCCAGTCTCAGCTGCTGAGCCATCACTCCAGCCCCATGAAGCAAATCTTAAGACTTTTTTAAAAATAAAGGTAAAGCTATTACCCAGCCTGCCAGGGGGACAGAAGTCTGGGGACACTGGGGAGCCTTCCCTGCAGGCTGGTCTGGAATCTGAATCCAAAACTGTCCCTAGCTAGCCCCATGCTGCTGAGCAGGGAACCCTGGACCCCTCAGAAGTCCCAGCCAGGCAGGAAGCCATCCTTGCTATTACTGCTGAGGGGCACAGAGGCACAGAAGATAGCTGCAAAATTAGGCCCCACCACAAGTCCTGCCATGTACTCTTATGGCGGAGACACTAGGCTACCCTGAAAAGACCTGTCGTGTGAGAGTCATCCCAGAGAGGCTTTCAGAGAACTGTACTCATGGGGTGTAGACCCTAGGAAGAGTGTGCCCCCCCCGAACAGAACAGGTTCAGCTGGTTTAGCTGGCTACAGGCTCTGCCCCGTCTCAGTAGGTGGCCAGTGCCTGGCAGCATCCCTGTCTCCTGAGAGAGAGGGCGCCCATGTCTAAGATGCGTGGACCTCACAGCGGGGCCGCCTCCTCTCCTCTCCCAGCTCGTGCAGCGGGCATCACTGCTATCTGTGTCAGCCTCGTCACCCCTCCCTAATGCAGCCTGGCAGGCGCCTCGGCTGAGGGGCAACTGGGCATAGATCGGAAGGAAATGTCAGTCGCTTTCTGTGGCAGGAGACTGATGTGACGTTTGCAGGCGACGGATGTGCCGTGGCAGGCTGGCTTCGGGAAAGGACCAAGCTGCCGGGACGGATTCAGTCACTTGGATTTAGGAAAAGGTGTTCTGAGGTTTTCTGTTCCTTTTTACATCACTCCTGAGGCCTTAAGTCCTTCGTTACTTCTCTTTCTGAACAGGTTTATTTTCCAAATATTGCCCTTGGCTGTTGTGATTTTCATTCAGAGTTGAGTGTAATGAGTGTGTCAGGTACCCGCCTGTGAAACTGTAGGCGGCAGGAGAGGTAGTGCGCCCCGCACAGAGTCACTGTGTCTTTAGAAGGATGAGTGCAATTCACAGCTATGTCTGTTGCAATTATGGATAATTATCATGCCTTGCTGAGAAATCTCCATGGGGTCCAGGCCAGGCGGAAGACAATTGGCATACCTGGCTCCCTCCTGCCTGGAGAGTCACAACTGAAATTGTCTACTTAGATTTCAGAGGTGGGTGAGACAGGAAGAGTTTACTCCTCTCTCTCTCTCTCTCTCCCTCTCTCTCTCTCTCTCTCTCTCTCTCTGTGTGTGTGTGTGTGTGTGTGTGTGTATGTGTGTGCACTCACACATCACTAAAATTCATTCTAAGTAAAAAGCACCTTTCCAACAGTTAACATAGAAACACGTAATTGGGAGAACAGAAGGACTTTAAAAGGGACGGAGATGTAGGTGTGGATACGTTATGCTCACAAAAAGAACGAGACTCTCGGAATAAATGCTGCCTTCGCCAGGGAGAAGGGCCTCTGTCTGAATCTTACTTATTATTATTATTAATTTGACAAATATTATGTTCGTATGTGTTAAGTTCTATGCACACCTGGTTTTATTTTAAAATTGTTAATAACTTATTTATTGTGTGTATAAAACACAGGGAAACTTGTGAAAGTTGGGTTTTTCCTTCTGCCCTGTGGGTCCTGGGGGGGGGTCATCAGACTTAGTAAAGGCACCCTCACCCCCATCTTAGTTAGGGTTTTACCACTGTGAACAGACACCATGACCAAGGCAACTCTTATAAGGACAACATTTAATTGGGGCTGGCTTACAGGTTCAGAGGTTCAGTCTACTATCATCAAGGTGGGAGCAGGACAGCATCCAGGCAGACATGGTAGAGGAGGAACGAAGAGTTCTACAGTTTCTTCCAAAGGCAAACAGGAGAAGACTGGCTTCTAGACAGTTAGGAGGAGGGTTTTAAAGCCCATACCCACAGGGACACGCCCACTCCAACAAGGCCACACCTCCTAATAGTGCCACTCCCTGGGCCGAGCATCCCCAAACCATCATCCCCTACCCTCTAGTCAACTCAGTACCGGCTCCATCTTTTTAAATAATTTTAAATATTTAATTTTTGGGGGCATGAGTGTAGTGTTTTGTTTTGTTGGACCTAAATGGTGAGTCCCAAACAAATCACACCATACAGCAGGTCTCATATGGGAGGTTTGTTGGGAAGGGAAGCAGAGGCAACCTTTCGGAGAGAGAAGAGAGAAGGAGAAGAGAGAGGGGCAGGAAGAACAAGGCTTTTCTTAGGCCTGTGGAGCCTGGGTAAAGGGACACGCAACAGGGATCATGGCACATGTGTGGAGGGACAGACATGGGCGCAATGCTGCTGCCTCTTGGTCCACTGGAGATAGCATGTCTCATCACTGGGTCCCTCAAGAGCTGGCTGTGAAGATGCCTGATTGTCGTGAAGTCATGTCTAGCTGCCCATGGATGTGCCCGATTGCCACCATGTTTGCATGCATGCGTGTGCACTATGTACATACCTGCTACTCGCAAAGGTCAGAGGAGAGCAGTAGATCCCATGGACTGGAGCAACAGATGGTTGTGAACACCGTGTGGATGCTGCAGATTGAACCCAGGCCCTCTGCAAGAGCAGTGAGTGCTCTAAACCCATGCCGGGGACCATGGCAAAGACAGCTCTTGGCATACAGTGAACGTCTCGTGTTTAATTAGCCATGCATTTGATAGCCTGCATATGCCGGATAGTTGTTCTCACCCTGACACTAGAGCCATCTTGGAAGAGGACCCCTCGCTTGAGGAGTCACCTCCATCAGATTGGTCTGTGGACAAGTCTGGGGGGGGCATTTTCTTGATTAATGATTGATGTGGGAGGGCCCATCCCTCTGTGGGCGGTGTGACCCTTGAGCAGGTGTCCTGGGTGGTGCGAGTACATTAGCCAGTGAGCAGCATCCCTCCATGGCCCCTGCTTCTGTTCTTGCCTCTAGGTTTGCCTTAGCCTCCCTGGACGGACTGGACACTGTAAGATGAAATAACGCATTTTCCTCCCAAGTTGCTTTGATCGGTGTTTAATACCAGAGACAACAACCTAACTACCGGGACCTTGTGTATTTCCATGTGAGCCACATACTCTTGAAAACAGGGTAAAATGAGAGAGGGCCTGCAGAACCAGCATGGGGGTGGTGGTGGTGGTGGTGGTGATGGTGGTGGTGGTGGGGCTGGGGAGCACATTGTGGCAAAGTCAGTGGCTCCCCAATCAAACCCAAGTCGGCACGTAACAAGGGAAGAGGTGACAGGTAGGAATACAGAAGCAGAGCCTAGAAATGATAGCATTGCTGGGCGGTGGTGGTGCACACCTGTAATCCCAGCACTTGGGAGGCAGAGGCAGGCGGATTTCTGAGCTCGAGGCCAACCTGGTCTACAGAGTGAGTTCCAGGACAGCCAGGACTACACAGAGAAACCCTGTCTCAAAAAAACCAAAAAAAAAAAAAAAAAAAAAAAAAAAAGAAGAAGAAAAAGAAGAAAGAAATGATAGTGGAAGGAGGTAAGACTCACAGCGTGTAGTGGAAACTTTCAGTGTCTTTGGAAAGTTAATTATGTCAAATGTTTTCTGGGGCACACAGGTGAAAGGATGTTTTGATATAGCAAACACATGTAAAAGGACCTGGGATAAAGGAGTATAAACATGATCCCACAGGCATTGGGAGACAAGCACCGAGCGTTGGTTTGGCTTGCTCTCCCTCGACATTCTTCGTTAATGATAAGCATGCATTGGTTTGCCTTACATAGCATTACTGAGCTCAACTTGTGGTCATGAAGCCATTGAGAGAAAATAGCCAGAGAGCTGCGTGTGAGCTTCCTGAGGCAGTTGCTGCTTCTGTGGCCTCACCTCAGGCCAGCTGGTGAGCTTTGCAGTTTCTTCAAGATTGAACTACAGCTGCTGGTTCGTGCCTGGTGTCTGCCTGCCAATAGGATGGACTGTAGCTGCTGGTTCATACATGGTATCTGCCTGCCTAGAAGACTGGTCAGCAGTCGCTGAGTTGTATTTGGTGTTTGCTACAGGACTGAACTGCTGAGAAAGAAGATAGAGTCAACCCCAAAGAACTATTGCTGAACAGGTCCACTTCCCCCATATTCTAATAACTTTTCTCTTCCACTACCTCTGCTGGGTGGCGGGCTAGAGGAGAGGTTGAGCCCTTATTAAAAGTAGGCTGCAAAAAAAAAAAAAAAAATGTATATCTACACAGCATCCAGAGCTCTGCAGGGACCAGACCGGCTTTTATCCAAGCCCCTACAGCAAGGCTTGACTCTTTGTATGACCTCAAGAATGTTGCTCAGATTCTCCGTGGTTCTGTTTCTAATTTATAGGTTTACTGTGAGAACTTGAAATTTGACTGAGACGATGGGCATATCTGTGTTAGTGCTGTGTCTTAGAGCACACTGGGTACTTTCTGTCTTAAATCTCATCCCTGAGTGCTGGTCCTGGTGGGAGACAAAGCGAGGCAGGAGCAGGGGCAGGGGACAGGGGGCAGGGGGGAGGGGGCAGGGGGCAGGGGGCAGTGGGCAGTGGGCAGTGGGCAGGGGGCAGGGGGCAGGGGGCAGGGGACAGGGGACAGGGGGCAGGGAATGAGACCTGGGTTGAGTCCAGAGCTGACTGCAGAGCTTCTGGCCTCATCAGGAAGGGATGTCCGGGCCAAGCCTGAGGCCTTCAGACCCCCATGCTGACTGACTAACTCACTACCTCACCTATTTGAATTCCATTCACCCTATAAGTTCTTTCTCTCCTGCATTCACCAAAGGGCCATTGTCGTGTGAGACTTGGTCTCTATGGAACCAGTCTTTGATCCTCTTGTCAAACTTCATTGTCCCTACAGACCCAAGGAAGAAGAAAAACTAAAGTCTAACAGAAGACATGAATGCCAGAGCTGCCCAGCAATATTTCCTTCAAGGGGCCATCTCTCTCGACCAGAAGCACGGGGCAGATCCTTGGAGGGCAAGACCAGAAGAAGCCACATACAAGGTACTTTGAACTAGGAGATGGCAGGGGCAGGGAGGTCAGAGGCAGGGGCAGGGAGCATTTACCCAGAAACTTTAGTCTAAATCCTTTTCCACCATGTCTGCCAAGCGCCTGCCTCCTTGCAGCCGGGGTGTGTCTAACAGCTTGTTGTAAATTACATGGTAAACACTGATGCCCCTGGTTGAGGCGGTTACTGAGTCTCTTTGTTAGATTAATAAGATTACAAGATCTGGGCAGACATTCAAGTGTTTATCTTCTTGGAGGGTGGGGAGGGGTGAGCAGCAAGCAGCTCCCCTGGATTTCTGGTGTTGGATTCTCTTCCATTCAGAGCTGTGCAAGAAGGTAAGGGTTCCTGATCCTTGGCCGCAGACAAATTCTAGTCATGAGCCCATATCCCAGGCTTATTAATCTGATGTTTACGGCCACACCCACGTGGCTTTTTCAACCTTGGCTTCGATGGCCACTTTTGCAATGAGTGGCTTTCTGCATGATTCCACAACATGTGGCCAGACTGTCCTTTGGCTTGTGCCTAGAATAATTCCATTCAGGCCTTCCCAATGACATCCTGCAGCACAAATCACACCCTGTTGACTCACTATGTTATGTTCTGAGTAGTGCTGCTCCCCAGCAAACAGGAGCCACTTTTGCCTTGGCCCGGCAGGGGACATAGCCCCTGGTGTCACTGTACTGGCTCTACTTGCAAATATTTACAAAGTCCCGTTCTCCTTTGAACCTCTCCCTCTATGTTCTTGGTAATGGCTATGTATAGCGTGAATTTGTGAATGTATCCTGAAGCCTCTGCAATCAGCTGAGTGTAGTGACTTCTGGGAGTCCCCAAACACTGTATGAAGCATCTCCCACCATACCAGGCTGCTCTCTGATACCATGGCCAGCTGCATCCTCTCCAGATCGGAGCCAGTGGTCAGGCAGGACCATGTCAGGGCAGGGTACACTCTAGACCAGCGGTTCTCCGCCTTCCTAATGCTGCAGCCCTTTAACACCGATCCTCATGTTGTGGGACCCCCAGCAATAAATCATTTCATTTTTACTTCATAATTTTGCTACGGTTGTAAATTGCAACATAAATATCTAGGATAAAGGTTCTTGGTTTTGTCTGAGTGGTTTTCAATGGGCGGGGCGGGGCACTTTAGAGCCTTTGACATCAGTGCGGCAAGAAGCTGGAGGGAGTGGACTGGTCGCAGGTTGTGATAGCTCTCTGGTCAAGCCATAGGTGACAGAATATGAGCCATGGAATAGAAATCTTAAAGGCTGAGACGGACAAACAGTTGAGGCCCTTCCCCACGCCCCCCCCCTCCTCTATTTTTAGGTCAAAGAAATTTCTCAACTGAAAGACTTCCTCAGCCGTGGCAGCTCAAGCCACCAGACCTTCTTTTCCACTGTCTCCTCTGTCTTCAGGGCTTCTTCACCCCCACCTACCCACCCATCTGGACCACATCTGCTCAGTCTCCAAAGCTTTGCCAACCTCCAAACAGCTCTCCGTGGCTGCCGGTATGATAGAGTGCGCGACCCCACCTGTGCACACCTGGTGTCTGGTGCACTCGGCCACCGTAGCTGTGCATTGTCCTCTCTGGGAGACCCTGAACAATGGCTGGGGATAGTTCCATCGTCTTTGTGTTCCTGTGCCCAAGGCAATACCCAGCGCATAGTAAGCAGGAGGCCAAGCTAACGAATGTATGCATGAACGAATGCATAAATGAGCACACGCACAAAGCAGCGAATGCATGAATGAGTATGTGAGCAAGTGTCCCCGGGAAGAATCCCTTTCCCTCTTTTCCAGACACGGGGGCTGGAGGGGGAGGGGGGCGGGCGGGATGACAGTCTAACACTTGTTAGCTTTGCTTTCAGACCGTGTGCATTGTCCCGAGAATGCTTTTAAATGAAATTTCATTTTTGGAAAATTAATGAGTATCTCATTTGGCACGGTGGCAAGTTTGAAACACCCCACATGAGCAAAAACGATTTGAGTGTAAGGGAAAGGTAAGGCTAGGGAAAGGCGTGTGATCCGGGCTGCCGGCTTACGGCGGTTGGTCTCTTGAGCATAACTGTGGATAGAAATGATACCAAGTCTGGTGACCAGAGGCCCTGTCACAAGTGACCTTGGAATATATTTGTATTTCACCTCCTCTCCTGAAAGGAGCCAATGTGGAGAGGCTTTGGAATTGGTGAGGAACACCAGGAAAGAGACGTGCGATTATTCTGCCTCAATGATAAAATGTTGCCTTGAGAATTCAGTGCTAGCTTCGCCTGTTCTCCCGAAGAATATTCTAATATGATGCGCCTTCCTCCCACTTACTGAGGACGACATTAATTAGGAAACATTTCCTGAAGTGTAAAATGGAGTCTCTGAGTAAGCACAATTCTTTGCAGAGAGCAGGAAGCGCGCGCGTCAAGCAGCCCTACCTCAGATGTGAAGCCATCTGTGATTTCAGAACAAGCGCTTCTGCTAGCTGGAGGTGGTACGCTGTTGTGAAATGCTAAATTAAATACCACGGCACACTATTATGGCTTCAAAACGTAGTTACAGGCTTCAATAAGCACACTTTTATCACAAGAACACACAACCTAAAGCCAAAATAGTTCAGTTCAGCATGCCAAAAATCTGCTCACCCCCATACATTGTTAGAAAGAGCAGTGGAAGAAGGCAGCCGGAATTTGCTACCATTCCCCTCGATGGTAGCCAACATCTCCTATCTTCTTTGGCAAGGAGGCCATTTTTCTGCGCTGTATTTTGCACACAGAAATCTGCATACAGTGATTTGCATACCAAAAACGGCATTTGTAAAAGAAACTGTTTGCAGGCAAGCCAGACGGGTGGGGCTGCCACCAATGGCTCCCGCGTCCCGATGCCCCCAGGTTGCTTGTCTTTCATTCTCTGTGCTGAACATCCCCACCCCTGCCACACAAAACACTTCGTACTTTATGAGGCATTAAAAATTAAAGCAAATGTATCCTGTGTATTTCCCACAAACCACTCTAACAATAACAACGCAGGCAGAATCATTCCTGCCAACAAAACAACCCATCCATCGTTCACTAAAAGGCTTGGAATGACAACTCTAAGAGCCACAATACATCCAGATTTTATTATACATCGTTTTAAATATAATCTCTCTTCAGGGCAGGTGCTGTGATACCGGGTTTTAGATAGGGGGAAACTAAGGCAAGCCAGGAGTCGCAAGGCCAGGTTTGGAAGCCTGCTCCTTTGTCCCCTCCCTCCCACCTTCACCCTCTTTCTCTATGACACACGCTGTCGCTCCCCACCCCCACTTTGGCTGACTCGGCCAGTCTGAGTGGGGTTCCATGCTGGGAGAAGCGCACTCTGGTTTCCCACCTTTTTTTTTTCCTGACCAGAGCCGGAAAGCATGACCAGACCCAAAGCTCAGGGAAGGTGTCTCATAAGTTAATCCAGGGCACACTGAGGTGAATGGGCAAGTGGCCCGTGATGACGGTAACACTGTCAGGAGAGAGGGATCAGTGGCTGCACAAAGGCCACACATGGACATTGAAATGCAGCGGAAGTCTGGGGCCCAGTGCGCATGCGTCTCAGCGCCAGTCCAGCTGTGCTCTCGCTCTCGGAAACAGCACTGTCTGTGTGGGCTTAATTATAATGCTACTTAAAGAGACTTTATCAGAAGCAAGTCAGATACTCTGTGCACTTCTTAAAGAAAAGTCAGTAGTGGTTCTTTTAAATTGGTTTATCTGATGAGCACTTAGGATTTATTTTTCCAGTGTACAGCATTTGAAAGAAATTAGCCTTTACTGCAAAGAAGATAAAGGACAGAAGGAAAAGGCCGTGAAAGCTTACAAAACGGGATTGTAAACGTTTGCTTTCTTTAAAGAGGTTCCTTTGTCTTTGTGTTTTTCTTGCTTAATCTCCGTTTTCAAGCACAAACCTAAAGTAGCCGTTAGCCATATTCACATTTAATCAGGCCAGCATTGTCGGAAGGCTAGTGGCTCTGGGACCCTCCAAAGCACTAGCTGCTGTTAGAGACTGGGCTTCCTGTAGCTTTCAGTAATAAATTCCGTTTGATGTGACCTGCAACAGCTCAGTCTTTTGGCACGTTCCAGCCCGGGGCACGTTAGGGGACTCTGAAGGGCTCTCAAAGCAGACTGTCAGGAGGAGCTTGGCCTTGTCATTACAACGTGACCACAGTTAATCTCCTGAGCCTCGGTCCCCTCACCTGTCAAATACGGTAAATGCCCAGCTGACTCTGCCTGTCTGATGACCACGGCTGTCTTGTTCCTCGTTAGGGACCATGATAAGCAGAGTTCCAGTTTTGATCAGGTCAGCCGAGGAGCGTCACACAGAGCTAGGGAGTGCTCCCTATTGGTGGTGGTGGTGATGTTACAGGAAGTCATGTGACTGAACATGGCCAGTGAGCCTGAAGGGACTACCATTTCCAATCTCTCTGGTAACTCACAGGACTACGGTGTTCAAACGCTTGAGCCTAAGTGAGCCGTTTCTCAGTGAAACTACCATAGCAGATTCTCAGCAGGTCACCTTAGTGTGACCCAGACTTTTTGTCTTCACTTCCTTTTAGTGAAGAGATCAGTGGCAAGCCGGCCTGGGTGTCGAATGCATGAGCACGCTCAGTGTCTTATGTCGCCACCTCTAAGGGCAGCCCACACGCTGCTGAAAGAGAGCCGTCTCTCTCCGCGGCTACAGGTCTGTAAGGGGAGCATTGGCTTTTGTTAATTAACAGTAGCCTTGGGCCTTTCCCAGTCTCTGAGTTAGTAACCCTATTTAGTATGTCTGTTATTAAAAAGGAAGTAATACAAATTAATCAGGAATTGTAATAATAAATGAGGAGAACTTCTGGCTAGCTCGCAGCCAATTAAACAAGACCAATTCCTAATGCTTTGGCTAACTCAGATCTTATTGTATGCTAGCTACGTACCTGCTTTGTTTTAAATCCACATGCCCCTCTCTCCTTCTTTACAATAAAGGGCAAAATTAGCAGTTCCCCAAACCCATACTGTGAAGTGAGTGTCCAAAATTGATGATCTCTGCATAGTAGAGAACATGATATCATTCCTTCCTCAGAGGCAATTTCCAGCCCTTACGGCACAGCGGAGTTTAACACTGATTCGTATGGCATTTAGCATTCTCTGTCGGAGTCAGCAGTTTGCTCTGTGCAGCTGTGGTCTCAGCTTGATTGAGGACGATAGAGGTAGGAGTTGCAGAAGACTTTAGTGTACCCACATCAGTCTGCACCACCGACTCCAGAACACATTCACCCTCCCACTCCAAGAAACCCTGTACCTCCCTCCCTCCCTCCCTCCCTCCTACCTGCCTATTGCTGTCCACCATTCCTGCTTCTTCAACAATGCATTGTCTATTTGTATGGCTTTTCCTGATCAGGAATCATGCAATATGCGCTGAGTCCTGCATAATGATTTCAATGTTCACCCATGAGGAATCATGTGTTTTATTTCATTATATTTTTAAAGATAATGCTTTTGTTTCTTTAACATTCTACTGTTTAGGCTTGTGACTTTTCTTTTTAAAAAGATATATTTATTTATTATATGTAAGTACACTGTTGCTGTCTTCAGACACTCCAGAAGAGGGAGTCAGATCTCATTACAGATGGTTGTGAGCCACCTTATGGTTGCTGGGAATGGAACTCAGGACCCCTGGAAGAGCAGTCGGTGCTCTTAATCACTTAGCCATCTCTCCAGCTCCATCTTGTGATGTTTTCAAGCTGGTCACTTAGAGTGTACAAGGAATGACACAGTGTATTATTCACAATGTCCTTCACTACAATCTTCTAGATTTATCTTAGTCCCTGTTCTATTTCCGTGAAGAGACACCATGGCCAAAGCAACTCTTATAAAGGACAACATTTAGCTGGGGCTGGCTCGCAGTTCCGAGGGACAGTCCATTGTTGTCATGGTGAGGAGATGGCACCACACAGGCAGACCTGGTGCTGGAGAAGGAGCTCAGAGTTCTACATCCAGATCCACAGGCCGCAGGAAGAGAGTGACAGTGGGCCTGGCTTGAGCTTTTGAAACTCAAAAGCTCACTTTCAGTGACACACTTCCTCCAACAAGGCCACACCTCCTAATCCCTGCTAATCACATGAAATAGTTATATAATGTAAGGCTGGGCCTGGTGACGCAGGCCTATAATCCAAGTTACTTGGGAGGCTAGGTCAGGAAGATCACAAGTTCAAGGCCTGCCTGTGCAGTTTAGGGAACACCATCTCAAAACAGAAAGTAGAAGAGGGCTTGGATGTGACTTCGTGGTAGTACATCCAGTGCCAAGTTCCTAGATATGGAAAAAGGTGACCCTTTTGATCATTAGCATTGGCTTCTCTTTTCCACATGATGTTTCTGAGGCTCATGACATTAGTGTCAGTACATGATTCCTTTCTATAACTGACTGTCGCACTGTGTATCTATATCACCCTTTGTTCATATGCTGATAGACAGGTAGCATGATGGACAGGCGGCCTGATGATGGACAGGTGGCCTGATGATGGACAGGAGGCCTGATGATGGACAGGGGGCCTGATGATGGACAGACAGCCTGATGATGGACAGGAGGCCTGATGATGGACAGGCAGCCTGATGATGGACAGGCAGCCTGATGATGGACAGGTGGCATGCTGGAAAGGCACCTGATGGACAGGCAGCTTGGTTCTGCCTTTTCACTTTCCGTAGCACCTTAACATACCCACTGTCATCCTCCTTCAATATCACCTGCCACCTAGACAGCAGTAACAGTAAATGACTTCTTTTAAATTACACCTATTCCACTGTGTTCTCCCCACAGCAAGTTTTCATTTGTTTTGTTTTGCCTTTGGTCAGGGTCTCCCTCTGCAGCTCAGGCTGCTCAGAAGTACACTGTGTGCCCGGGGCATCCTTAACGGCGCTGTCTCCCTTCCTCCCTTCCTCTGGAGTGCTGTGCTCACAGGCATGCACAGCCATGCTTGGCTCTTCCCTGTTAGCAACTTGAAGGTCATTCCATGTTTATGGCCCTATAGGGATTTTTCTATTCATTCTAAGAATATCCTGAGAAGTCTCGGTCCTAGCTATGAACACCAACACCGGGGTGCCTCCTCCTGAGTATACTTCCCATCATCCTCAGCAGTGGACTGGCTCCAGTCACAGTGTACTGCCCTGGCTCCTCAGGACGCTTGGACTGCTCTCTCTCCCTTTAGGGCAGGTGTATGAGCTGTGGCCACTGCCATGTCGTCTTCTCTGACAGTCACGTGCCTGTTTTCCTTTGTCTCATCATAAACATCATGTGGGCCTACAATTTTTTATTAAGATCTATTTATTTATGTTTATGAGTACACTGTAGCTGTCTTCAGACACACCAGAAGAAGGCATCAGATCCCATTACAGATGGTTGTGAGCCACCATGTGGGTGCTAGGAATTGAACTCAGGACTTCTGGAAGTGCAGTCAGTGCTCTTAACCGCTGAGCCAGGGTCTACAACTTTATAACACTGTATTTTTTTGCAGCACACTGCAGAATTGTAATGTAGCTTTCTAAGAGGAAGGCCAGTGCTTATCTTCTAGACACTAGTCAGTGGTATTGTTGGTAGGGCATGGGCAGAATTACTAAAATGTCCCTAGAGATGTAAGGTCATCAGAGTTCTTAAAATATTCTAACGAAAGCAGACGCACACACGTGCGCACACACACCTCTATTCACATGTTACTGACTTCCCTTGTAACCCCCACCCTGTTACCCACACCGTAGGATTCAGGAAAAGTGAGAATCTACTAAATGGTAGTACAGTTCAAATATCCCTTATACAATTCTTTGTTCATAACATAAAATAGAACTGATCTTTCAGACCACACAAAACAAGCATGCTGTATTCTAATGGTGGCGTGCAAAATGTGATCCTCGGGCTGCGGTGATTACTCTTGGCTTTGAAGAAAGCGCCAAAGAGAGGCTTTCCAAAGAGCCTCTTGTACAGTAAGAAAAGATACTCACAACGTGAATACTTTGATCCTTCTCAATCTGTACCATGTGGTATTAGAATATAAATATGGCCTTTGTTTTTGAGGTTTTTACCTCCTCCCTTGATGCACTTCTCAAAGGACAGATCAGGGGATGAGATTACAGCTTTCTGTCGTGAAATTAATTTTGTATACTTAAGAAAGAGACTTTAATCACCACCTGGGGGAAAGATGAATTGGCTAAGCCAGCTTCCCTAGCTGTGGGAACCCAGGTCCAGAGGAGGAAAAAAGAATGTGACAGAATAAAGTCTCTTGTTGAAACTGTACACACATGTAAATGCACACACATACACACACAGTGTATGCACACACATACACATATGGGCACACACATAAACACATGCATACTCACATATGTACACACGTGTGTACACACAAATATGTACACATTCACACACACGAACATATGCATATGTGTGCACACACGTACAGACACATACACACATATACATGCACTCACATATACATGCACTAAAAGCACTATATTTATGTAATCCCTTTAAGTTAGGGCTCAGGTACCAACCAGGCAAGGAAATAAATATTACACTAAATAGTTTGCAGTTTGATTATTTTGTGGTGTGTGTGTGTATGTGTGTCTGTGTGTGCTGGGGCTAGAAACCGGGGCTTCATACATGTTGTATAGACACTCTACTTCTAAGTCACCTCCCTAGCCCGTTTTTACCTGTTTATTTTGGGGCAGGATCTCATTGAGATCCCAGGCTGGCCTGCAATTCACTCTTGTAGCCTTGGCGGTCTCTGCCTCCTGAGTATTACAGGCTCATCAGTTCAACCACGTGTAAGCAGTTGCTCTGCAGGTTTCCAAAGTTAGAATATCTTTCAACTGGTACAAGACAACAGAAGTTCCACATTGTATTCAAACAGAAATAATTTTGAGACTGGTATCTTATTTTTTCTTTCTGTTTTTTATGAGACAGGGTTTCTCTGTATAGCCCTGGCTGTCCTGGAACTCACTCTGTAGACCAGGCTGGTCTCAAACTTAGAAATCTGCTTGCCTCTGCCTCCCAAGTGCTGGGATTAAAGGCGTGTGCCATCACTGCCCGGCTCTTATTTTCATGTTGCAATAAATACTCTGACAAAAATTTAGGAGAGGAAGGGTTTGTCTCTATGTTTGGCTTACTTTCATCTCTCTCTCTCTATATATATATACACACACACACACACACACACACACACACACACATATGGCCCAGGACCCCAAGTGATTAGCATTATTAAGAGATTCTGATACTCATGCTCAGTATAAGCAGTCCCTCCTTGGGAATCTCTTCTCAGGTGATTCTAGACCTCGTCACGTGGCCAATTAAAACCAACCATCTGGCCGGGTGGTGGCGGCACATGCCTGTAATCCCAGCACTTGGGGGGTAGACCAAACCTCAACATGGCATATTCTAGTCTGCCACACAGGCAAGGTAAAACACTGAATGGTAAATCATTCCCGAGGAACAATTCTCAATAATCTGAGCTCACGCTATCTTTAAATGACTTGTTCTCTTTATTGTCAGCTCTCCAGGACATTATTTCAACAGACATTTGCAAACCACCAATAAAACCAACTACCAACTAACTAGAACTTCATAGACTGGGTCTGAAAACTCTTGCCCCAATTCAGTAGGTCACCTTGTTGGTCACATTCATGACAGCCAGAGCCACACCATGAAACTCGCCTTCGATGATAAGCCTCCACACAGACACAACACTCACAACGACAATGACTCTTGTTATCCCAAGAACAATCATGAAGCCCTACAGACCAATACAAGTGATCCCTGGTCTCAGCGATTTGGAGCTATCTCTCAAATTATATTACCAATAGAGAAGTCCTTTAATAATTATTATTGACCAAAAAAAAAAAAATTAATGCAAACACTAAAGTGTTCTGTCCACAACTGTGGACAGAATGTATATTGTGTTCTTGCAGAGCTGAATGTATATGATTAATCTTCATTAAATATATTGTTTCTGAAAACTTCTAAACACACTTGCTCACTAACACTCCAGAAGGCCAGCCAATGGTGGCAACACACTTTTAATCCCAGTATTCAGGAGGCAGAGGTACGTCTCTATGACAGCAGTCCTTGTCACCCCCAGGTGCTGGCCTTTCCTCCTAGGTTCTTTGTTGTCCAAACAGCAGAGTCGATTGAGACACTTTTCTGGGTGGAGACCCAGCATGGCGACCTTACACACACTGGCGTGCGGGTCGCCAGATGAGCCACCGCCCTAGCCCACACTGGTTAACTTCTTTGAATCACGAGTTTACTATTGCAAAGTTAAAACATTAACACATTAGAAATCGGTATTCTACTACAAACCTTCACGGCAGACCTGCTGATTTTACGATTTTCTCAACCAGAGCCATGAAGGTCATAGAGATTTGCAAGTACTTCCCAACCTCAACACATCTTATCTCAACCACGAGATCTCTGAAACACCTACCAAATTAATAGTACTTACTACATGAAAAGTATGTTTCTTTCCCAAGGCACCCAAACCATTCTTTAATATTTAACAAAAAAAAGTTGAAATTTTTATTTAAGCTGTCAGGGTGGTATGTCTGCCTTTGGATGTCGGGCTGTTGAAAGCTGAGTCACACAAAGGAGGCTTTGGAGAGCAGCGGCGGCATTACCCATTCATTCCCAGAGACCGCCCTTCAGCTCCTTTTTGCTTTACAGATTGATCCAATTTTCGTGCTTCCCGGAGAGCGCTGGGTTCTAATCAGCAACATCAGGAAGAGCTGGAAAAAAGCAAGATGAAGAACTGCAGAGCCCCTCACGCCTCGGGAGAGCCCCTCACGCCTCCGGAGCGGCGTGCGGAGCCCGCTATCCTATCAGTGCAAAGGACGCTCGAGCCGTTCATATTGTACCTAGACAGACAGGAACAAGAAACACTAGATGAGTCCTCCATCCACTGAACAGACGCGGCTTCCGAGCGGACCCTGGCCCAGAACTCTGCGTTGCTCCTGTCCCATGCGGCTGTGCTGGCCTCCACACACCCCATCTGCAGCCTCTGCAGGGCCCCTTGCGTAAGAGATGGAAAGGAGAGGCTAAATTTCTCAAGACTGCTTTCCTCCCAAGGTTTCCCACTCCTCCCTTTTATGAACATGTTAAAGGTTCATCCTCCCCGCCCTTTTAAGCTAGTAGGTTAAAGTCACTATGCTGGCTTCCCAAATATGACTCAGCCCTCAAAATGAAACATTTGCAATTCTCTTAGCCAAAAAGGAGCCAGTATTTATTTCATTATTTTTACATCTCTGGAGAACATCACATGTGAATACCATACACACACAATTTCCACCTTGCTCTCCCCACTTCTTCTCCCTGTGTCCCCCATACTCCCTCTCAAAGAGTACAGCTAAGATACCAGGCACATTCGTATTTGAGGCATTGGCAGACGATCCCCCACTTAATGAAAATCCAGAATGGTGTGGCAGCAGGAGCCCACACACCCATGCCTACTTCCGCTTCATCGGAAATCTGGGCACGGGCAACAGCAGGTTGAAACACATACAGGCTGACTGAGTCCATGGGTTACTGCAGGGCTGTTGGGGTGCCATTCCAAATGAAGAGGGCCCTTCTACAGGTCCACCAGGAAGAAGTGGCCAGGTATAGTGCAGAGAGGTCGGGCACAGGTGAAAACAGCCCCACCCAGGCCAGGCCTGCCCTTGTCGATGTAAGGCATGTCTGGAAGACCCTGGAAAATCCAAATGAGGTCTGGAGGCACACGGTTCACCTACAGTCAGTCCACATCAACCATCTTCCCCAGGCCTGTCCCTGCCACGCCCCTGGCTCTGCCACTGTGTTAGCACACACAGTACCTTCAGGAGATAGCCCTGAACTAATCCTTACCAGAGAGCCCGAGTGTGGGTGGGGTGGGACCCTACAGTCAGGACATCAGCAAAACCAAAGTGGCCAACAGCGTTCTCTGGTTTTCCTTAGGACTGCCCCCTATCTGCCAGGTGAGCCTCCGTCCCTTCACAAGGCCTGGTGACGGCTGGATCCCCTCCCACCCTTGTCCGTCCTTAGCCAATGTTAGCTGGGTCTTAGGGTCTCACCATGGGCAGTGGGAAAGGTTTTCTGTACCCGAAGAGGCTTTTGTCCATCTGGCTGCCTAGTCCTCCGTAAAGATGCTAATAAAATAAACCAACAAATAGAGACACGAGTAGACACAGAAGTAGGCCAGTACGTAAAGGAGGAAGTGAATGGCTGGGTGAAGAGACTCCATGCACTGTTCCCTGCAGGCCTCTCTGCAGGCTTCATCCGACTCTTTTCCCTAGAGGAATGGTCGTCTCTATAGCAACAGAATTCTATCAACAAAAGGGTCAGGGAGTGTTGCGGGATATAATAAAAAAATGAACCTGCCAACTCTCCGGCCACGCCGGACCACAGGGCCATACAACGTCCACACACCGCATGGTCAGCCATCTCAACACCTAATTACCGGGTAGAATCATGACTCTTAAAGCTTAATTAACCAACCAGATTTATGTATCAATAATATCACAATTTACAAGATGCCAATACAATAATTTCAGAGCCAGTAGATGATAAAAGCGTTATCCCAATATTTCTAACCTTGTGAAATCATAGCTACTGTGGCTGGAAAATGCATGCGGGGACACGTCAGCAGCCATCTTCCTTCCTCTCCTACCCTAAGATGCTCCTCCTCCTCGACTCTTAGCCCCGCCTCCACTCTCCCTGCCCAATCACAGGCCTCCCACTGCCCTAATGTGATTGGACGGGGAATATCTTGCAACAAGAGAGCTGGGAACAAGACCCCCGGGTCCTAGCCCAGCATTTTCAGCTTTCTAAGAACACTCATGGGTAGGGAGGGTGTAGGACACAGGGAGGCGCCCCCTCAGTTGGGAAGGGTGGGAGCGCTAATGACTGTCATCCACTGGGTGTTTCCTCTGTCTTGCATCCTGGCCTGGTTTTGGAGCACACTGAAGCAGAAAGCCTTCCTTTCTCTTCAAGCTCTCAGTCTCACAAGAGCTTGGGACTCAGGGAGAGAACAATAGCATAGGCAATTCATTCCTTCACTCGTGGTGTGCCCAGACCTGTGCAAGGAGCCAGGCACATTCTGTTACTTCCTGACAAGGATTCTGGAACCCTCAGCAGAGCTGAGCAAGCGCTCTCTGGCTGAGCTGTATCCTCAGCCCGAAACAAGAAGGGTTCCCCCCTAAAACGTTAATATCAGAATAACACAGCCATTAGAACAGTGTCCCGCTTAGAATAGTGGTTGTTGGATTTACGGTTTAGGGAGGATGCTGCCAGGAGGCCTGGCAGCAGAGCATGAAATGACTGGTCACATTGCATCTACAGTCAGGAAGTAGAGAGAGATGAAGGCTGGCGGCTATGGTTATTTTAGTTTTTGCTTTGTTTTATATGTATGAGTTTTTTGCCAGTTTGTCTGTGCACCACATGCATGCAGTACCCACAGAGGCCAGAAGAGGGCAGCAATCCTCTGAAACTGGAGTTCAGGTCCTCTGGAAGAGCAGCCTGTGCTCACTGGACCATCTCTCCAGCCGTGTGATGCTTAGTTTCAGTCGTCAACTTTACAGTCTAGACTGGCTTGGGAAGAGCTCTTCAGTGAGGGACTATCTAGATCAGGTTGGCCTCTGGGTATATCTGTGAGGGTTGTCTTGATGTTGGGGTCTGAGAGTCCCACCACAAACCACACGAACGCTGATCTCAGTCAGACAAGGATGGCTTATTGAACACACACCCTAATGCTGATTGGACCGGGGATGAAGCTCAGAATTATCTGAGCTATGACAACAAACATTTCTCAGGGCGGGCCTAGAAGGGAAAACCCCACAAAACCCGCAATAAGTTCATACACAGGTGCAGGAAGCGCTGCACGGTGGTTGGCTCTGACTCAAGCCCGTTTAGACAGAACAGCTCAAATTGGCCTTTGGTTTGCCGGGTCCTACGTAAACCTTTGTGGGCTTTCTTAAGATTAACAAACCTCATACAGAACATGCAGAACAGGAGATGTGGTCAGCATGACCCTGCTCTGAGTCAAGTTATTTATCTGTGTCAATAACTGGCAGGCATATGACGGCAACAATATGAAAGAGCTGGGAGGCATGGGTCAAAGTGGCCAGGCTGTGCTGGGGGCAGGGATGACATCAACACTCGATTTCATTAATTAATGTGGGACGCACCTTCCTGGGGCTGAGTCCTGAACTGCGTATGAGTGTAGAGAAGCCAAGGGATAAGTGAGTGGGGGTATTTTTACCAGTAACAGAAATGAAAAAACTAATACAGCTGACTTCCCTGTCTGTCTGTCTGTCTGTCGGTCGGTCGGTCGGTCGGTCTGTCTGTCTTTGCCTCTTCTGTTCTCCCCCTTCTCAGTATTTGTGAGACAGGGTTTCTCTCTGTAGCCCTTGCTGTCCTGGAACTCTCTCTGTAGACCACACTGGTAGTGAACTCAGAGATCCACCTGCCTCTGCCTCCCGAGTGCTGGGATGGATGATGTGTACCACCACAGCTGGGAATTTTTTTTTTTTTAATGGAGATTTTTGTGTGCTCACATATTGCTGTTTCTGTCTTTGGGTGGGATTATTCTGCAAAGTTGGGTGCTCCCTTCTCTGGGATTGAATGGACTTAAATTTGTTTTTTGTCACATGACAAGCAACTTGTGGCTTCTTGTAGTATCAGTAGATTCTGGGTGTAAACACTATCCTAGAGGTGCAAGCCCCACCCCCACCTCCACCCCCACCCCCAGGCGCGATCTGAACACATGTGCTGTGTGCCCTCCACACTGGATGGGCAGATGTCTCAGGAAGGTTCTGGAAGGTGTTTATTTCTGTGATTCCCTTTCCACAGAGAAGCATGCATGCTCCATCAATGTTGTATCTGCTTTGGCTTCATGCTTTCCTGATTTTCTGTTCAGTCTGAGATCACAACCCGTGGGATCCATCACCCGCACTGGAGGGGCTCTTCCCTCAGGTAAGCCTCCTGAGAAACTCACGCACCCATACATGTGCTTCCTGGCGATCCGAGGCCAGTTTAGAGGGCAACGAAGATTCTAACAACTGATTTGCTCACTCTTATAGCAATAGCACATCCATTTTTTTTAAGTTAAGCTTCATTTTATTTGCATGTGTATACATATTTTGCTTGCATGCATATACATGCTCCGTGTTTATGTTTGTGAGTGCAAAAATCTGGGTCCTCTGGAAAAGTTCCTAACAGCTGAGCCACCTCTCCCGCCCTAGGGCTTCTAATGTTCTGATGCTATTTGACACTAATTATTTGGAGTTAGTAATAAACACTATTGTTTAAGCGCCCATTTCAGACACCAAGGATGAGTCCAAGTTCTCTTGATATTTCTGACCTACTGACTCTCACAATCTCTTCCCACTGGGGATTAAGGCCAAATATAACAAAAGGTGTGCCTACCATCATATCACTCAAAAAATAATAGCTTGGGCTGCACCATTCCACAGTTAATAGTTCTGTTCTTGCAGAGGACCTGAGTTTGCTTTCTTATGTCGGGTGACCAACAAACACATAATTCCAGTTCAGGAGGAATCTGGCGCTGCCCCCAGGGGCATCTGCACTCACATGCATATATCCACACATGCATGTGATGGAAATAAAGCGAATCTTCTTTTAAAGGGGCTTTAGGGACCCTGTGCAGGAGCCAGGAAGAAGGTCAGATATGAATTGTTTCAGAATGTCACAGCCAGACCCTATGACACAGCACAGAAAGTCACACAGCCTTGGACAGAAATACATTCTGAGTCCTGCTCCCTGCCCCCCCCCAATCTGTGTGGCCTTCGACATGTTATTTAGCTTCTTTCTGGGTTTATTTATTTTTTTCTTCTTTAGACCTGTAATTTGTGTTCACAACAACTACCTTTTAGGGCTGTCACAGGAGGGAATGTGTGCGGACGTGTGTGATAACGACCTTCCTGTAGAGAGCTCAGTGCCCTTGCCAAGCACTCTGGGAGCGAGCCCTTCTGGCCTGCCTTCCACAGGAAGCCTGGGAGAGAAGGCCCAGCTCTTCCCTCTCACTGGAGTGGAGGATCTGCTTAGCTAAATCCCTATTGACTGATGATTTGGGACAGGAACTGAGGACTTCGTAGCAGGTGGAGATGATGTGGCAAAGCCTGAGACAAGGGGACCAGTGATGACTTCCCTATGGCCGCTGCCTGGACACAGAAAATAGGGCAGACAGCCGGGTGTCCTCTCTTTGCCCAGCAGAACCTTCCAGTCTAGTGTCACCCCATTGCAGCGGCCAGAACAGCTCAGCTGGGAGAGCGTGAGGCTGAGGAAATCCTCGCGCCCTAGGGATGGACCCCGAGTCGTTCGACTTTTGGCATCGGAGCAGATTGTCTAACTCTTTTGAACCTGGATTTTGTTATCTGTGAAAACACATCATATCCTTCCCTGTAATGAAGTTCATGGACTTTCCTTGGGAGTTCGTTATCTCTAGGCTTCCCTGGAGCGTCCTGTCAGGGAAGGAAAGTGGCTGCTGGGCAGTGGCCCTGTCACCACTTCTCTATTCTTCTCACCCCCTTCTCCTCATCCCACCCCCTCCTCACATCAAAGTACTGCTGCTTTAGGACGCTCTGATGAAAGGCGGGCAAACCTAAGCGCACGCTGGCTCTTCCCTTGTCAAATGTGTCCGACATACTTTCCATGACCTTAGGTGTGTCTGGGCCGCTCTGGTCCTGTGCGTTTAATCTATAATCCTTCTCCCTCTGGGGGGGTCCCTGAGGTACCAGGGGGCTCAAGTGTTTATCTTAGGATTATTCAACTCCAATCAACTAATTACTCTGATAAACTGTATGTTTCTGTGGCTCTATATGCCCGATCGGAAACAGGTGATATCCATTCACCTTAGATTTACTTGTAAAAACTCTGGCGGGCTGAGGATTACAGAGATCCTTAAACTCTTTTTTTTTTTTTTTTTTTTTTTTTTTTTTTGGTTTTTCGAGACAGGGTTTCTCTGTGTAGTCCTGGCTGTCCTGGAACTCACTCTGTAGACCAGGCTGGCCTCGAACTCAGAAATCCGCCTGCCTCTGCCTCCCAAGTGCTGGGATTAAAGGCGTGCGCCACCACCGCCCGGCCCTTAAACTCTTTCTTAAAATAAACAGTTCCGTCCTAACTAGCGAGTTAAAGAGGAAAAAGCAACAACCCCGCACTGGTAGACAAAGTTAGGGCAAAGTTTGGAGAAAGTGGTCAGTTGTTGTGTGCTCTGAAGAAAACCGTTTTGGACACGCCCCCACCTTTCTGGGCAAGGACTTGACTGAGGCGGCAGCTTGAGCCTAGCAGGAGTCCTTGTCTACCTACAGTAGCCTCAGGGAGAAAAGGAGCATTAAGCACATATTTTCAAAACTAAATTTCCAGAGTTCTTAACAGTGTTAAATGTTCCAGAGACTCCATTTATCAAGCAGCATGGACTTACTGACCTCATGTGTCCTGCTGGGCTCCTGGGCCAGACTGAGGGATTGCGTGCCACAGGCAAGCTGGAATCTTATATCTAATGAATGAAACCCTCCCATGTTTCTCAGCTCGCCCAGGATCTTACTGATCTTTTATACTTATCAAGATAAATATGAAAATATTCTTCTAAAAATAGCATCATTACGTGTGAGGTTTCAAGATGCACATGAGTTTCATTAGAATCTCCTAGTTGGCATCTTCTAATAGGTAACTATCTCTAGTTCTAGGGCATGTGATGGTCTATTGATCCCAAAGTGAAGGCCCCAGGGGCTGGGGAGGTGGCACAGTCAGAAAAGAACACTGCATATAAGCAGGAGGACCAGAGTTCCAATCCCAGCCCCCGTGTGTCTGCAATCTCAGTGCCAGGAAAGCAGAGACAGAGGACTCCTGAGCTTGCTGTTCAGACAGTCTAGTGAGCGGGTTCACTGCAAGACCCTGGCTGAAAACACCGCTCTGGAGGACAGGATAGGCATGCAGTGCCAGCCGCTGGCCTCTAGGCGAATGTGCACATATACGCACACAGACAAAAAACTTAAGCCCTCGTTGGGAAGGCAGTGCTCTACACGGGGTGCCCCAGCCCCGTGTGTGTGTGTGTGTGTGTGTGTGTGTGTGTGTGTGTGTGTGTGTGTCTGCCCTCTGCTCCACACGAAGGCGCTGGAGCAGCTTGGATTTGAGCTGCTGTCGGAATCTCGTCTTTGGTGGGCAGAGGACTGAGCAGACACGTTGGAACAGAACTGTTCAGTGGAAGATACACATGTAATTTCAGACTCTCTGGCAGCCACATGAAAGCCGTGAAGAGCCACAATAAAAGGTGACTTAACCATATCAATATGTACCCTATGCAAAACTTTGGAGCTATTTGCATTCTCTTTTTTCCCTGTACAGTATCTTTTAAATCTGGTGTGCATTTTATACTTTCAGCAACTCTAAATTTAAACTAGCCACGCAGGCAGGGCCCCCAGGCCGCCGAGGGGACAGAGACACAGAGCGGCAGCTTAGCACAGTCCCAATGGCACCTAGAGAGCCAGCGCTGCCGGTCTCAGCCGGCAGGGAGGCGGTGAGGGAGATCGTCTCTGCCCTGTGATTCAAAGGCCTCAGCTATGTGACAGAGCTGTGGTCAGAGCAGACGTAGGGTCATCTCAGTGCTCCCATCACTGGTCACCCTGGGGAGCACTGTCCTGATACGCTTCAGTGTTCACTTGTCAAACGGACAAAACAGAAGTGCCTCCCGCAAAGATAACGTATGTGATCTACATCAAGTCATGCATGTACATCAAGTTATAAGCACTCGTGAATATTAATGTCACCGGTGGGATAAATGTGGAACAATGTAGCTTGCTTAGACATGGCTGGCCAATCAGCTGCAGGGGTCTCTCTCTGCCCCCAGAGCACTGGGGTCACAGGCGTCTGCGGCTGGCTTTTTGCACGGGTGGGGGTTTTCCAAACTCAGCTTCCTTAGGCGCCTGTGACAAACTTTACAGCCTGCGCCATCTCTCTAGCCAGGAAGGCTGAATTTGTTTGCTTTGGCCTTTTTGCTCTTTTGATTCTGATTTTACCAGAGAACAGTTTCCTGCTGTGTCGCTCCTGTCACGTTAAACACAATATATTTACACGGGCATGGACTTTTTTTTTTTTTCAGAAAAAAAATGATTAAGGTTTATAGAAATTTGATAGTACTGTCAAAATGCTGACTGATCTGGGCCTCATAGTATAGGCCTGTAACTCCAGCTACTCAGGAAACTGAAGCAGGAGGATTACTGGGCGTTTAGTAAAACCTGTTTTCACAATGAAATGTAGGACTGAGGGGCAGGCTTAGCTGATAAACTGACTGCGAGCCAGCAGGAGGACCCAGGGTTGGGTCTTCTGAGTGAGGTTATAAAGCTGGGTGCCAGGCATACCTGTGACCCTGGCACTGGGGCAGGGGACATAAAATCAATCCCCAGGGCTTTCCTGCCAGCCAGTGGAGCCAACTAGTGAGTTAGGAGAGCCTTGTTCAATGAGAGACTTGAAAAAAAAAGTTTGGACCTGGCGTGGGGGCACACATCTGTAATCTCAGCAGAGATTGAAGGCAGAGGTCTGAGGAGGCAGAGGCAGGTGGATCTCTGTGAGTTTGGGGCCAGCCTGGTCTAGTCAGTTCTAGGGCAGTCTGGAACCCTGTCTACAGAGAGAACCCTTCTCAAAAAGAACAACAACAAAAAAGTTGTGAAGTTATTGAAGACACACATACAAGAAAGGAAGGAAGGAGGAAGGAAGGAAGGAAAGAAGGAAGGAAGAAGGAAGGGAAAAAAAGAAGGCTACAGTTTAAGAGACAATGAAGTACTAGGTTCTATTCCCAGTACTTTAAAAAAAAATTAAAATCCATGCACCCAGCAGTACATGCCATGTGTGTGTGTACAAACACTTGTTCATCAGATTAGCAAATAAAAGCAACACAGAAATCAGCTCTGTTGGGCCTCACTCAGCTAATGATGCCCCTCTACAGGGAGGTGCTTTCCACCCGCACCACGGGATGCTTTGTTCTCACCTTTACATGCATGACCGCCCCCATCCCTTCTCCCCACCTCCACCATCCCTCATCCTTCGCCCCCCCCATATCCCATCCCCAACCCCTCCCCCAGCCCCACGCCGTCCGAGTGCACACTCTGCTCCCTCACCCTCCACCTTCCACCACTCAGGCAGCGGGCAGTCGATTCCCGAGGTTGCAGGGAAGTTGTGTTGGATTGGAGTGGGACTGTGGCTAGCCCCATGTGTAATAATTACAACAAAAGCGCACTCCACCACTTCGCCCTGTGGTAGCCACAGGTTCTAATTATGTCGTTTGCTAGAAGAATGGCCTTGGTTACAGTCTGGCCTGGCTCCTATGTCCTTCCTCCTCCTGGTCTTCCTCAGGTGCTTTATCCTGGGCTCAGAGTGGGCACTCAGTGAACGCTGACTGGAAACAGCAGCAAGGCATTACATCCTGGGTGTTTGCCTGGCTCAGTACCAGTCTACAAATACCCATCAAAGTAGCACCAATCCTGAAGTATGTAATATAATGTCTTATTATATAATAAGACACACATGGTGCATATACACATGTGTAGGCAAAACACATAAACACATAAAATACTTTAAATACATAAAATAAAATTTTATTATTTAAAATAAAATTTATGTATCAAACATAAAATAAAATTAATTTTTTAAAGATAATGAAGACTCTGAGAATGGTTTGAGTCGTGACTGAATCCTTGGGAAGTTCTTAGCATCTCTGGACTTCAGCTTCTGCATGGCTGAGTGGAATAATAACTCCCACTTTGAAAGAGTTTGTGAGTATCACGTCCCTGCAGTGCCATTACTATTATTAAGTTATTAGGGGTGGGAGATGAACTAACAATAAAAACAAATTTCATCGGAATTCTGCTTGTCAGAGCGTGTTCCTGAGCAGTCCGGGCCGTCTGCTTCGCCGAATGCCTGCTGAAGCAGTTTATGCCCACTAGGGAGGAGAGAACTCTGACTCTGCTAGGAGAGGGAGACGGATTCATTCACGGATTTTACAACCATTTTCTCAGTGTGTAATAGCTGTTAGACATAAAGAGAAGACGGCCAGAGCCCTTCCTAAAGAGGCTGATTTTAAAAAGAAATCAAGAAAGGAAAGAAGAACAGGAAAAGCTGGGAACTGGGGTAGGCAAGGAAGATCCAGTTCCCCTGCCGGCGAGGCGACACGGAGGAAACAGAGTGCTGAGGCGGATCTGTAAGCCCCTCCCTCCACCTTCTCAATGAGAGCTTCAATAAAGCTTCACGGCTCAGCAGAGAGCTGTGGAGCTGCGAGCAGAGCGGTATCTGGGTTACGGCTGGCAGGGACAGGAGGCTGCGGGCGGAAAGCTTCCAGGAAGGAGGCATTCCAGAGCGTGGAACACTTAATGATTACAAATGGTGCCCCTGTGTACTACACAATGCAGGCTCTTCACCATGAATCTGAATTAAACAGCACCAAGAGAAATCATACTAACCAGTGCGCGGCAGCAGTAGGAAACTGGGGGCCCTGGGAGAAAGGGTCTGAGGTTGGGAGTCTGATGCGATGACCAAGCCACCCTGCTAATTTGTGGTTAATTAGCCAAAGGGGTGATGATGTCTCAGCAAATGGAACTTGTCATTTTCTAACTGTCTCTGTTGATGAGATAGACTTCCTTAAAATATTCTAAGCAGGAGATGCGGAATATGAAGGATTAGAAGGATTAACTCCAACACCACCAAATAATTCACTCCGTAAACAGGCCAATGGCCAGTTTTCAAAAGAATACAGACAGCCAATAAATATGTGAAAAAGTGTTCAACAGCCTTACCTATCAGAAAAACGCAAATCCAAAAGACATTAGTGTCCCACGATATCTAATCATAATGGCTACCGTGGAGAAAATGAACTGGGGCTGCCAAGATGGCTCAGAGGGAAAAGGCATTTGCCACAAAGCCCGACTATCTGGCCCACATGGTGAGAAGAACTAACTACCACGAATTGTCATCTGACTCCACACACGCATTGGGTATGTGCACGTGTGTGTGTGTGTGTGTGTGTGTGTGTGCATGCTCTGCCCCCCCCCACACACACACAATGAAAAAAAAATTTTGAAAGATGAAGAGCCTGGTGAGGACGGGGAGCTCTGCACACCGCAGTCCCCTCGAGTGGATGGGAAGCTTCTTTAAAACGCTGACCATGGAATTGCCAAACAATCAAGTCCCGATATCTCTAGGTAAATGCCCCCAGGGATCTAAGTCAGCATTTAGCAGAGGAATCTGCAATCAGTGATTATTGCAACACTGTCCTCAGCAGTCAGGCCATGGGAGCAGAGTCTTTGTCTAGGAACAGATGCATGGATAAAGAAAACGTGTGTGCACATGTGTGTGTGTGTGTGTGTGTGTGTGTGTGTGCATGTATGTGTGTGACTGCGTATATGTGTGTATGTGTGAGTGTGTCTGTGTGTGTGTATGGACATATATGCATATGTGTGTTATGTATGTGTGTCTATCTGTGTGCTTGTGTGTGCGATCACACAATGAACGCTCCCCGTTTTCTAATCACATCTGTTTAGTGAGCATACAGAAGAATTGGCCGAGCCGTTTCCGTCCGTGCATAGCATCGCACCCTTGCTCACGCCCAGCCCGCTTCCTCCAGCGCCTCCTTCCGTCCAGCCGCTCCTGTCGCTGCCCTCAAGTCCCCCACCTCAAGCGCCCCCCCCCACACACACACATTCACAGCTGCCTCACACACAGCTAGGCCTGCACTCCACGTGTGGAGAGTGTTATTTTCTCCTCTCTCTGTTGCCCCCTTGTCTCATGTAGTTCCCACCCTGGTCAGGCCCCGGTCAGGGATCCTGTTGCTAAGATAAAACATTATGATCCAAAGCAACAAACAAGATAAAACTGGGAGGAAAGAGTTTATCTCATGCTACATATTACAAACCCATCACCGACGGAAGCCAGGACAGGCTCTTGGCAGGAAACTGAGGCAGAGACCAGGGAGGAAGCTGCTTACTGGCTTGTCCTCATGGCTTGCTCAGCCTGCTTTTTTTTTTTTTTTTTAAGCACCCAGGGCCACTTGGCCAGGGATGGGCCCTCCCATATCAATCAAGAAAATGTACCCCAGGCTTGCCCATAGGCCAGTTTGATTTGGGCATTTTCTCAGTTGAGATGTTCTCTCCACAATGACTCTAGCTTGTGTTGACATAAAACTGACCAGCACAGACTCCTCTCCACTGTCACATGGAACTAGAGAGAGGAAAGCACTAAGCAAAATAAGCCAAACTCGGACAAATAATCATATCTCTCACAGGAGCAGGGGCTAGATTTAAAATATACATATTAAAAAATATATGACATTCACAAGGCTTAGACGAAGAACTACAGGCAACTAAGGAATGCTGAGAACAGGAGAAATGGTCCTTCCCAGGGCGGGACACAGCAGCTGGTTATCCAGCACCAAACTGTCAACCCTGAAAACGCGCATACAAGTGACATTAAATGGGCTAAGGAGGTTGTATTTATATATTGGAGAATACAACATACACACAGATACACACAGACACACACATAGGCACACAGATACACACACAGAGACACACACAGACACACAGAAAGACACACAGAGAAACACACAGAGAAGATACATAGAGACACACATTTACACACAGACACACAGAGACATACACATAGAGACACAGATATACACACAGAGACACACACAAACACACACACAGAGAAACACACAGAGAAGATACATAGAGACACACATTCACACACAGATACACACAGACACACAGACACACACACACAAACACCCACAAAGACATACACATACATGCATGTATGTGCACATGCACCCAAACAAATAACAATAAAGAAAAAGAGGCTACGAATTTAAAAGAAAGCAAGGCTGTAGCGTAAATAAAAGAGCGTGGAGGGAGAAAAGAGGAGGAAATATTTATAATCTCAAAAAACAAAAATTATAATTAAAAAATCTAAGTAAGAGGGAGTCTATGGAAGGAGGGATGGGATGAGAGAGTATTCAGACTGAATATGAGCTAAATATGTTGCATACGTGTATGAAGTTGTTGCAATATGAGCTTAATAGATTGCATAATGTATGAAGATATTGTAATACAACCCATCACTTTGTACAATGAATATATGCTAGTTAAAAATTTTCAAAAATAGACAAAACCATCAGAGTAGAAAAAATATTGTCAAGTATAGGCAGGAGAGTGGCCCATCTTGTCTCCAAGGACCCATCCCCTTTTGACACCCAGTTTTTCTCTCTTATATCACGCCAGTGTCTTTTAAAGAAATGTGTTTTGTCTTTTAAAAGGAAGCAGTCTGAGATGCAATCAGCTCTCGACCTAAAAACACAAAGCTTTCAAGTTGCCTGAATTTCCAAGAAGAAAATAAATACAGAGCCATTGAATTTTGCCTACACAAATGGGGGTTGAAAGGGGATAAACGTCTGCGATTTGTTTATTCTATAACCCCAGGGTTTCTGCATCTCATCATGTGACTACTGATTTAATAGATATACAGTTGTTTATTAATATTTTCAAAGCACTATGCAAATTCCTAGCGCCATGGGTATCTTTTGCCCTTCCAGCTGTGAAGTGAACACAGAAGCATTTTGTATTTAACAAGACTAAAATATGTTAACTCTAAAAGCTCACTGTGAATAGCATTTTCCTTAAATTATTAATGAGGACGTGAGGAGAGCCCGGGTGGTCAGGTGTAGAATCTGAATGAGCGCTGCTTCAGGCCTGATTGTCCGCCGTTGCCTGATGCTCAAATTTAAATGTGATAATGCAAAGTTATCACCCTTTCAGTCTGTGGTATTGTTAAGCTGTGGAATAATGCAGTTTATGCTACAGGCTTTTGTGTGTGTGTGTGTGCGGTGGGGTTTGAGTCAGGGTCTGGGTAGCATGGAATGTGCTATGTAGACTAGGCTGGCCTATGTAGACTAGGCCGGCCTATGTAGACTAGGCCGGCCTATGTAGACTAGGCCGGCCTATGTAGACTAGGCTGGCCTATGTAGACTAGGCTGGCCTCAGACTTGCAGCATCCCTCATGCATCTGCCACAACCACCAACTCAATGGCTTTAATATACACGTATATATTATAATATATAAGTAATACAATAAAATATTATAAAGTATATATAATGTGTCTTTTTCTTTCTGGTGCTGGGAGCTGAGCCTAGGGCCTCACGTGTACTAGACAAGCACCCACCGAACCTAGAATTTCCTCCAGAATTTTTGAGAACCCTTACTGAGACTATGATATTCAAAAGACTCTTAAAATCTTTATTTTTTTGTCAGAATAGCTAACAATTTTCTGTTAAGTCCTTTGGTTTATTATTACAACAAGCATCTCCTCTCTTGTAAAGCCCATTCAAAATATCGCAATCTTTGAGGTAGGGAACTTTAAGAAAAAAAAAATTGATGTTTTTAACAGGAATAAGAATTCTTCAAATTTCTGTAGTTTGACAAATAGAAACAATTTCCTCTCAATCTATTCTGGTGAACAGGAATTATTTTATACAGAAAGTCATCCTGTCACTTCTGGCAAACCAAGAGTGAGCTATTCGTTCCCATGTCCCATGGAGTCGCAGCGTGGCACTGCCGTGCTCACATAGATTCCTTTATCACAGTCGTATAGTGGGAAATGAGGTTTTGGCCTGGCTAAAGCAAAAGGAATCAGATCCCAGATCATCTCCAGAGGGAATGGACCCACCTTCTCCATTAAGACTGTCTTGCTGGGGTGGGATGGGAGGGCGGTCCATTCAGTGAAGTGGTTGCCATGGTAGGCACGGACACCTGGGTTTGGATACTCAGCACCCGTATCAAAAACCAAGGGCGTATGCCCATGATGCCCGGACTCAGGAACCAAGGGCACATGCATGCCCGTGATGCCACGGCGCAGGAGACAAAGAGGAAGATGTAAAAGTAACTTTTACTCACATGAGGTAATTGTCATCTCTGAGGCTTGCTGCCTCAGCCTAACCTATGCCAAATCCTGGAAGCTTTTAGCCTCTGTACAGTCTTATCTCGGCCTAGAATGTTGTCAGCCTCTAAGACTTGCTGCTGGATACGTTCTCCCTTTCTAGTCTTATTTCTGTGCTCTGACTGGCTGGTGCAACTCAGCTGTTCTGTCTCAAACTCCTCTCCAAGACGACTGATTCAATCTGGTCTCTGTCTGTCTGTGTGTCTGTGTCGGTGTCTCTGTGTCTGTCTGTCTTCCCCTCTCTCTCTCCTCTCCTGAATTCCTCTGCTTGGTCTCATACTAACTTTGGCAATCCATTCTAATCTTCTGGCTCCTTCTCATTCTCTGACTCCTTCTCTCTCCACCCGTGTCTAGCTCGTCTCTCTTCAGCCTGTCTCTGGAAACTCTCCCAGTGAAACTGCCTCCTTCCTCTTCTCTCTCTGCACTGCTCTCTTAAGTGGCGTCCCTTTCCCCTTTCTTCTCATGAGAGTTGGGCAGATTCTAGTCTGTCAAATCTTTCTCTGATTCATCACTTTGTCTGCCACTCAATTAGACATTACTTTCAAACACGGGTGCGTCCTTCTGCAAACTAACTTTACCTTCATTATTTGGGCTTAAAGGTGCGTGGTAAGGGCGTATCTGAATTCCAGCTGGAGGGATTAAAGGTGTGTGATAAGGGCTAGCTACTTCAGAACTAGAAACAGGGTTTTTTTGTTTTGTTTTGTTTTGTTTTTCAGTAAATAACACAATCTCAGGGTTCAAAATGTGATCAAATATTCTGCAACAGGAGGATACCTGGAGCTTGCTGGCAAGACAGTCTGGCGGAGTCACTTAGCTCCGGGCTCACGGAGAGACTCTCTCAAAAATAAGATGGTTAGTGATTGAGAAAGATATCCAGTGTCTATGGCTTACACACACACACACACACACACACACACACACACACAAAGACATACACACATACATTTTTAAAAAATTAAAAAGTAGCCCTGAGCACTGCATACTGTTCGAATCAACTCTGTTTCCTGTCTCTTTCCAGAACGATGCACATGCAGCATTAGCGGCCATGTTCAGGACCAGCTTCTTCCTGTTATGTCTTATGTCCGTTTTTGCCCTTTTCCAGGAGCAACTGGACGGTGTCTGTACAACCTTTCCTGGCATCAGCATGAAAGCCACGGCTCCCAGCAGTCTGTTTGTTCTTCTCACTGTTTGGCTCTGTCTTTGTGACGAGTCCAGACAAAGCAATGCCATTAACCCCGCTGGGATGGTTTTCCTCTTTCTCAGGCCGCCCCACCCCACGCAGCGGTGGTCAGTGGACCTGCCTGCTCAGCCGCGTCCCTGCTTGGAATCAGCTGATCCTGCGGCTCTTCCCTCAGTTGATTCTGCTTGAGTCAGTAATGTAGAGAATGTCACCTTCCTCAAAGGGCACTCCACCTGGCTCTCTGGGCCGTGTCACATGGGACTCTGAAGGCTGTGACTTGCTGTCCTTTGCTGGTTTGGGGGGGCAGCTTTGCCATCTGCACTCCCCAGCAGCTGAACCTGGGGACCAAAAGCTGACAGCTCCCTCCTGCCACCAGCGTTCATGCACCCCAAAGCTGATTTTGTCTGGGGTGAGGATGAGCCCCCACCAGTGCCCACACCCGTGAAGGATGCATGGTCATAGGCACCCGACCTCCGAGTACCCTGATTAGCCCTTGCCACCAGGGCCCCTGAAACTGTGATTTTTCAGGTATAGTTTTTAGATAACAAAGTCAGTGAACAATTTAGACAGTTGGAATTGGGCGATGCTGGAGAAAGTGCCTATCCTTCATCCAAGGGGCCTGTTTTTAAAATGTGAGATGAACCAGGTGATAGAGCCTGCTAGAGACAAACCTCGATTGTTTTTTTCCCCGTTTTTTTTTTTTTTTTCTGTAGACTATTTGTTTGGTTTTTTTTTGGGGGGTTTTTTTGTTGTTTTTGTTTTGTTGTTTTTTTTGTTGTTGTTTTTGTTTGTTTTTTGACATAGGGTTTCTCTGTGCAGCCCTAGCTATCCTGGAACTCTGCAGACGAGACCTGCCTTGAATTTAGAGGTCCAGAATGCTGGGATTAAAGTCGTGCGCCGCCACCACCTCCTGTCTAAAACCTAAAGGCTTTAAATGGTGCCAGTTACCTGTAAAATTCCTGAAATGACAACCCAGGAAACATACTCTTGCCCCCCTCCCCTCTCCCCCTCCTCCGTCTACCCCCCCACACACACACACACCAGACAGGGTTTCTCTGTGTAGCCCTGGCTGTCCTGGAACTCACTCTGCAGACCGGGCTCGCCTCGAACTCAAAAAATTCTCCTGCCTCAGCCTCCCCAGTGCTGGGATTAAAGGTGTGCGCCACCACGGCCCGGCTTCTTGAATGCTTTCAGAGATGAGGAAAACTTTTTTAAATAAGCAAAGTTTTATGAACCCCCTCACCCCAACTTTCAAGAGTCTAAGGAGGCCAGAATGGTAACAACTTCTTAACCCCAGGTGGGGGGAGGGGGTGCGGCGCACAGGGAACAGGGAACGGAGGAGAGAGGGGATGGGAACGCTACCACAGGAACAGCGACACAGACACCTCCGCCGCCCCGCCCCCGCCGCCGCCGCCAGAGTTGCTATCAGAGAAAATCAAGGCAGACTCTGCACCCTGGCATCACCAGAAAGATTTCAAAACAGGGCAGTGCAAGCCTCACACGAGTTGGCTAGCAACTGATCCGGAGCCGCGTGGTGGTGGCGCACACCTTTAGTCCCGGTACACAGGAGGCTGAGGCAGGCGGATCTCCGTGAGTCTGCGGCTAGCCTGGAGTA